>CM038629.1:242500-730000 GCA_021554675.1 Leuciscus idus
TTTACTCGAGTACATTTCTAATGAAAAAACTGTACTTTTACTTCGTTACATTGGGCGACGTTCCTCTCGTTACTTTATTTTAATGCAATATGTGTTGTTAAATGGGTAGTTTATTCCAAGCGCGCTGTATCTTTTTTTCTGGGCTTGAGCGATGCTCAATTCACAAATGAATCACTCTTTTGAGTCGATTCTGTTCAAAGACTTCATCAAACAAGTTGGCAGATCTGTCTAAATCGGTTCGCGAATCAGTTTGAATGATTCAGTTCCTGATTCTGTTCAGTTCCCTGCACGCACTGAATCGTCTGAAGCGATTGCAATTCACACTCGACTCGGAGTCGTAACAGGACATCAAGAGCGTTAGATGAAGTGGCCGTGGACCTACAGTACAGTCAAGTGAGAGCAAATCTTCAAATGCATCATATATTTGCCAGCGATGAAGATCTTTATTAGTTGAACATCTTCGTAAGCTGTCTGTGAATGAATGATTCCACAGGAGTCAGGACGATATATTCGATTTCATTTCACTCAGGTAATACATTTTACAACCAAACAGATTATTATGCCATGATAGCACTACTAGAAAGGATGACATTACCCGTTTTTTGGACATAATACATTCATTTCTACATTAAATAAGCTACCATTGTTCACAGTTTATGAACACCCGCCATCCTGCGGTAGTTTGTGTGTAACTGTGTATTGTTGCGCAGTGGCGTACGAACTCGACTTGAAAACGAATGCCTTTGCCTGCCGTACACACAGTTAACCAGTTTAAACATGCTTGCAGAAATATACATTTGATTATATTTTGGAGAACAGACAGAAAAAGATCCGTCGATGTACTTGTGTTTGTTTTTTTGTGTTCAGATGTTCAGTAGCAGTCATGAGCGCGAGCACATGTGAAGAGTTTTAACTCTTTCTTCTCTGTGTCAATTACATGCCTTTGAATGCAACACTCTGCAGATTCACTTTATTTCGACATTGTCTAATAATCCAAATGTAGTTGTATAAGTTACTATTATACAAACCAAAGGACAGGCAATGATTTTCGGGCTACAGATGGCAGAAATAATGTTTTTTGTTGCAAAGAGAGCCAATCTACTTATGAAAATAATAGTGATTTAAATAAATAAAAAATCTAAATAATATTATTTTATATATATATGACGACTTCAGATGCAAAAGCCTCTAAGTACCATCTGAAATTTTCTTCTAAAAGAGCATTTTTATCAAGTTTGCATGTTTATGTTCAGTTATTTCACTTAAATGGCAATGAAAAGTACCTATTAATTGTCATTAAAGTGAAATTACTGAACTTAAATATACAAGCTTGATAAAAATGCTTGTTTTAGAAGAAAGTTTCAGATGGCACTCAGAGGCTTTTGCATCTGAAGTCTTCATATATATATATATATATATATATATATATATATATATATATATATACACTGTATATATATATATATATATATAAAATAGAGGCCTATATGATCCGAAGTAAGTTACTCGCTACTTGAGTAGTTTTTTCATTGGATACTTTTTTACTCTTACTCAAGTAACTATTAAGATTATTACTTTTACTTTTACTTTGAGTAAATATTTCTATAAGTACTTGTACTTTTACTTGAGTACAGTTTTTGGGTACTCTACCCACCTCTGTTGATTTGTCAATTCAATATACTGATGTCTGTCTTGTTTTGAAATAACAAATGTAATTATTTAATGAGCTCATATTCTCTAAAAGTCACATGTTGGAATATTCAAGGACTGAGGTCCTCTATTTTTGGTATTAAGAGCCAACATTCAGACTTTAAAAGGGAAATTCATGATTCTGACATCATAATACTGCAGGAAACATGGAATGTTAGGGATTTGTCCACTGGCTGCCCGACTGGATTTAGGGAAGTAGTTCTACCATCAACGAAACTAAGAGGGGTGACTCAGGGCAGAGAGTCAGGGGGGATGCTGATATGGTATAGAGCAAATCTCATAGACTCAATCAAAACCATACAAATCGGAAAATTTTACATTTGGTTAAAAATCCAAAAAGACATCGTCTCCACAGACCGGGACATATTCTTGTGTGCTATATACCTCCCCCCAGCCGAGTCCCCCTATTACAGTGAAGACACCTTCTCCATCCTGCAAGAGGAGATTAGCCATTTCCAGACCAAAGGGAATGTGTTAATGTGTGGCGATTTAAACGCCAGAACTGGAAATGAACCAGACTTTGTCAGCACACAGGGAGACAAGTATACAAACACCAGCCACCCTCTGCCCTCATACCAGCTCAGAAATAATCATGACCAATTCACAAACAGAAGTGGGAGAAGTCTACTTGAGCTCTGTCGATCACTGGGCCTGTATATAGTGAACGGTCGCATACGGGGAGACTCTTTTGGTTGTTATACCTTTAATTCTTTCCTGGGCAACAGTACTGTCGATTATTTCATCACAGACATTGACCCAGTGCATCTCAGAGCATTCACAGTCAGTCCTCAAACACCTCTGTCAGACCACTGTAAAATTACACTATATTTAAGACGAACTCATACCAATGAATCACGCAGACAGCCCTCTCATTTACTGAAGCTGCAACAGCCCTACAAGTGGACAAAAAACAGCACAGAAAACTATCAAAATGCAATAGAAAACCAAACTATCCAATTATTATTAGACAAATTTATAAGTAACACATATTCACAAAATACATTAGGCATAAATCTGGCACTAAGTGACATTACCAACATTTTCCACCAAACAGCATCCATGTGCAATTTGAAAAAGAAATCATCAAAAAGGAAACCAAAAAACACCAACGAAACGTGGTTTGACAGTGAGTGCAAACATACCCGAACAACAGTCCGAAATCTGTCAAATCAAAAACACAGAGATCCTGACAATGAAGAACTCCGCCATCAGTATCATGAAGCTCTTAGACTGTACAAACAAACTCTAAGAGTAAAAAAGGAAAAACACACAGAACAATTGAATCAAGATGGCGCCGTTGTGTTTGGCATGCCGTCTGTTGCTCCTGATACTGTGGTCGTTTTTTAATATAATTTTAGCTTATTATCAGCCAGAAACATTAATATACAACCGGCAATCTCTGATAGAGATTAGAAAAGCAGTTTTGGATTCGGACTATGCTGTCTCGGATGTCTTTTGTACATACCTGCCACCTTTCCTGTCGGATATTCCCGACAATCTGCGTCGACAGCCTCTTGTTGCATGGAGGAAACGCCGTAGGCGTCGTGGCAAGCGGAGCGGTCTTGCAGTTAGAATGAAGACTACCTTGGGGTATCGTGGCTATCGTGCTGTTTGGCGCATTCAGGAGGTCTCCTATCGATGGGTTCGTCCTATTGTTCCTGGGATTTTCGATCGGCCTCTGCAGCACTCTTTCTTCCGGACACGACGCGACGGAGTTAATGTGCAATTTCTCCGCTCGCTAAATCGTGGAATAGAACCTGTCTGTGGATCTTCACGTCTGAGGATGGCATTGCTAAATGTTCGATCGCTGCTTAACAAGACTTTTATCCTACATGACTATTTTAATTCACATAATCTGGACTTCTTCTTTATGACCGAAACCTGGACAAAAGAGGGCGACCTAAGTCCGTTTACTGAACTCGTCCCCCCTAACTGTACTTTTATCAGCACTTCTCGGATATCTGGTCGCGGAGGGGGTCTAGCGGCAGTTTTCAAGGACAACTTCCATGGCCGAAGCATTACATCTGAGGCATATGCTAGTTTTGAGCATCAAATGTTTCAAATGGAAATAGCTACTAACCCAGTTCTGTTTGTGATAATTTACAGACCGCCACAGTCAAACAGTGTGTTTTTGAATGAGTTTGGAGATTTTCTGGGGGGTATAGTAACAAAGTTTGAAAAGATTCTGTTATTGGGTGATTTTAATATTCATATGTGCTGCCCCACAAAGCCACTTTCCAGTGATTTCTGCAACCTTATTGACTCGCTCAATTTCACGCAGTGGGTGCAAGGATCCACGCACATCAAAGGACACACTCTGGATTTGGTTCTGACTCATGGTTTTTTTATTTCAGACATTGAAATTTGTGAAAATGGCTTTTCTGATCACAAATCTGTTTTATTTAATGCCATTTTTCCTGGTCGATCTGAGATTACTGCCCCACCAGTCCGATGGACTCGTCACTTCACGGCGAATGCTGCCGAGGAGTTCGCTTCATCTTATGCAGCAGCTCATCTCCCTGGCTTAACGGATTCACCGCTCAGAATGAAAAATGCTGATGAGTACCTTTGTTTTTTTAACAATACCTGTCAAAACATCCTGAATTCCATTGCTCCTATGAAGCCCAAGCGGCCGAGGAAAAAACATCAACCATGGTTAAATGACTCGATTCGCTCACTTAGGAAAACCTGTAGGAGGTATGAACGCAAATGGCATAAGGATAGGTTGCAAGTTTCTTATGAACTTATGAGGGATTCTCTATCAGTATTTCAGAAAGCGGTCAAGGCTGCAAAAGCTAAATATCTGTCAGAGGTTATAAATAACAATTGTCATAACTCGAAAATATTATATTCTACTGTTGATTCTGTCTTAAATCCGGTGGTAAATGTTTTTATAGATGAGTCTGAAACTACATGCGAGAATTTTTTACAATTTTTTGTTGAGAAAGTCATTAGGCTGAGACCACAAAATTCTCTTTCAAATTCTGACATGTATGATGTACCATGGAGCCCTGCTACTTGGTCTTCCTTTGATCCTATTACTCTCCCTATCTGCAAAAATATAATTGAACATTTAAGAACCACTGTCTCTCCTCTTGATGTCATGCCTGCACACTTTTTAAAGCAAGTTGTAAATACTGTTGGTGATGATGTGTTATTCTTTGTAAATTTGAGTTTGAGTACTGGAATGGTCCCCGATAGTCTTAAACATGCATCAATTACTCCAATGTTAAAGGCCCCAAACTTAGACAAATCAGTCTTGGCACATTTTAGACCAATCTCTAAGTTACCATTTATGGCAAAAATTTTGGAGAAAGTGGTGTTATCTCAATTACAGGCTTTTCTTAGTACAAATCATATGTATGAAATTTTTCAATCTGGTTTCAGAAAATTACATAGTACTGAATCGGCTCTACTAAAAGTTTCAAATGATATTCTATTGGCTACTGATACCGGAAATGCTGTAGCTTTGGTCTTACTAGATCTCAGCTCTGCCTTTGATATGGTAGACCATAACATACTCATTTCTCGCTTAAAAAACTGCATTGGTCTTTCAGGTACCACTCTTGAATGGTTCCAGGCCTACTTAAGTGACCGTAAGATCTCTGTTCATATTGGACAACATACATCCTCCACTGCTCCTTTGACTTGTGGCGTCCCTCAGGGTTCCATTCTGGCTCCGATTTTATTTATGATATATTTGCTGCCCCTGGGTTCAATCTTTCACAAATATGGGATTTCTTTTCACTTATATGCTGATGATGCCCAGTTGTATCTCCCTTTAAAACCTAATGACAAACATGCAATAGGAGTTTTGATTGATTGTATTCAGGAACTTAAATTATGGTTAACAAATAATTTCTTGACATTAAATGAAGACAAAACAGAAGTGATTCTATTTGGGCCTAGTGATGCTTTTAATGTCAGCACCTATGACCTTGGTGATTTAACCCAACGGGTCATACCATGTGCAAAAAATTTAGGTTTTCGATTTGATTCCGGCCTTAAGTTTGATAAGCAGATCAATGCAGTAGTTAACCCTCTGGGGACCAAGCTGTTTTTGGGGCCCTTGAGATGTTCTGACATGCTCTGACATTTGTGCTTTTTTCAGTTATTTATAAACATGTTAATGGCAAAGGTGTAAATTCACTCTATATAGCACAAACAGGCCTACCATAATATGCGAGCAACATGTATGTAGATGTTTGTATTTTTAAGAGAATAATGTTTATGCGTGGTTATTTAAAAAAATAAAAATGAAAGTTGCTGAAATAAGACCACAAAACTCATACAAAATATGTGCCCACAAGACTTTTGACTAATGGATGTTGTCCCTTTCAGTTCTAGCTTCAAAATTATGTGAAAATAGTCTTGCTTTATCGTTCACAAAAAAAAAATACATTGATTTAAATGGTGTAAAACAGGTTTTGCTTGGAAAGCCAATATGCGAGGGGGAGGAGTAGTTTACACCTTAGTCCCACCCACTCTGCATAATGACTCTGCATAATTAGCCATTCATTCAGGTGTGACACTGACTGAGCCACAATGCAAAGACAAAATATATATTTTGAAGAAGACTTATATTGACCATTTAAGATTTTGCTTACATCTATCTTGTAAATATGTTTTGCTATTTTATTAAAAAGGTTACAATTACAACAATAATTACAATTTCAGCAATATTTCTGCAAAAAAGTACTCTTTCTTTGTAAAAAAAAAAAAAAAAAGATTATAGGCCTACATTTTATCATATGTATTCATTAGTTTGAATATAGCCAACATTGGAACATCTTAGTCTATGACTTTATTTTTGACAAAATAGTATTTTATATATATTCAGAAAAGCTTATTTGATGTGACAGTATATTCTACAGTAAAAACTGTACCCAAATCTAGTCAACAAAATGTTGTCTTTCATACTTCGCCTGACTGTAACGCAGTAACTGTAACTGTAAAAGCAGTTTATTCTTTCACACACAGACGCGCGATTCATATTTAGGCTAAACACTCTTTACAAATAGACGCGCGATTCATATTATAGAAACGCGATTCATCTTTTTGTTTACATAAGCCTACAACGTTATTCCATAACGTTATTCCACATTAACACTTGAGAAAGGATAACTTAGCCTACCTCACTCCTCAGCGGGATCTGCTCCTCATATCAGCACGGAAAATTTTCTCCATAAGGTAGGCTATATTATGCCTCTTTGTTTACAGCTGATGTGGGGGCGTTTCACAGACTGAAATGGTTCTCAGAATTTGCGTTTGAATAGCACGCGCTCTCCGGGGAGTGGTCACATTACTTTTGAATGGCTCGTAATGAGCTCGACTGGAGTCGCTCTCTTTTTATACAGATTACAGAAGCTGATAATATTTGTTTTTTATATAAATTACTTCATTTAAAAGCTGCGATCTCAAGCTTTATGCCCGTGGGTCTGTTTGCCTGTTTGACTGAATTTTCGCGGAGTTATAGATAATTTTCGAACGCGTTTCAAATGGGAGTTTACTGACAGAGAGAAGGCAGAAATAGCATCATGTTAGTTTTTCTTTATTTGTCAAAAAGCAAAACACTTTATTTGTATTGTGAGTATACAGAAAAAAAATAGAAACTGAACAGGATCGATTGATGTATTACACGAAAATGAAAGATCAAAATTAACAGAGCATTTTGTGTTTATTTTTCATTGCTAAAAAAAAAAACGAGCAAAACGCGCGGGCGCGTTTTTGGTCCCCAGAGGGTTAAGTCATGTTTTTTCCATCTTCGTCGCCTAGCTAAAGTTAAATCGTTTCTATCTCTAAAGAATTTTGAAAAAATTATCCATGTTTTCATCACTTCCCGCTTGGACTATTGCAATTCGCTCTATTTTGGGATAAACTGGTCATCTATGGAGCGATTGCAAATGGTCCAAAACGCAGCTGCCAGGCTTTTGACAAGCACACGTAAGTATCAGCATATCACTCCAATTTTAGTTTCCTTGAAATGGTTGCCGGTCAAATCCAGAGTAGAATTTAAAATTTTAACCCTAGTTTTTAAATCTTTACATAACCTTGCACCTGTTTATCTTGCTGAGCTGGTGCACCCACACAACTCTTCGCGCCCACTTAGATCGGGACATTTAGGAATGCTGTCCATCCCTAGGTCCAGACTGAAACACCGTGGTGATCGAGCCTTTTCAATTGCTGGCCCAACACTCTGGAACAAGCTCCCTGTAGCCATTCGAACAGCAACATCTATCTTTGTTTTTAAATCGATGCTTAGATCTTATTTTCTTGAACAGATGTTGTTAGTCTAAAATATATTGTGTAGTTGTATTTATCCCTTTGTTGTTTATGTACAGCACTTTGGTCGACCTAGGGTTGTTTTTAAATGTGCTCTAAAAATAAATAAATGAAATGAAATGAAATGAAATGAACAATTATTTCAAGAAATGGAGGAGTCAATACCAGTAACTTCTGGAACAACTGGAACACTCTCTATAGACCACAGCAGGAAGAACTGGCCATTCAAAACGGGGACATATGGAGGACACACTTTGAAAATCTGTACAAAACACCTGAAACAAATCCTGCTCGAAATGAATTAAAAACCAAATTAGAAATCCTGAAAGAAAAAATTAAAGACAACCAGAACCCCCTAGATTTCCCGATCACTGTAGATGAGCTTACAGAGAGACTACATGCTTTAAAACCCAACAAGGCATGTGGCATTGACGGAATATTAAACGAAATGATCAAATACACCAATGACAAATTAAAAACCGCAATAATCAAATTATTCAACATAGTTTTGAGTGTAGGATATTTCCCCGACTCCTGGAACCAAGGCCTGATTACACCGATCTTTAAACAAGGAGACAAATATGAGCCAAACAATTACAGAGGCATATGTGTCAATAGCAACCTGGGGAAAATATTCTGTTCGATTATTAATGTAAGACTGCAGAACTTTCTTAAAACACACAAAATTCTGGACAAAAGTCAGATTGGTTTTCTGCCCAAACACAGAACATCTGACCACATCTACACCCTCCACACCATCATTGATAAACATGTATACCAGAATAAATCTAAAGTCTTCGCTTGCTTTATTGACTTTGAGAAGGCTTTCGACTCGATCTGGCACGAAGGACTCTTCCTAAAACTACTGGAAAATGGGATTGGAGGGAAAACATTTGATCTGATAAACACCATGTATAAAAACAACACATGTGCTGTAAAAATAGGGAATAGTCGAACAGAATTTTTCCCCCAAAATCAAGGAGTCAGACAAGGTTGCCCATTGAGCCCCACTCTATTTAACATCTATATAAATGAATTAGCCAAAGCCTTAAATACCTCCACTGACCCCGGCCCAACCCTGACGGACTCAGAGGTCAGATGTCTCCTCTTTGCAGATGATCTAGTCATTCTGTCAGAAACAAAAGAGGGACTACAACAGCTCCTCGACGTCGTAGAGACATTCAGTCGAACGTGGGCTCTCAAAATTAACTTCGCTAAAACAAAAATAATGATTTTTCAAAATAGATCCAGGTGTAGGGAAAATAAATACATCTTCAGAGCAGGAAACCAAGTCCTCCAACACACCCACGATTACACATATCTGGGACTAAAGCTGAGTTCAACAGGGAACTTTAATCTGGCTGTGAATGAACTGAAAGCAAAAGCAATGAGAGTCTTCTACATGATTAAAAACACTATTCGGCATGAAATTCCAATTCAAACCTGGCTAAAACTCCTAAAAGCAATAATTGAACCCATTGCTCTGTATGGCAGCGAGATATGGGGACCTCTCAAAACCCAAGATTTCTCAAAATGGGAAAAAGAAGAAATCGAAACTCTGCAAACCCAAATTTGTAAAAGCATCCTAAAAGTAAACAAGAGCGACACCAAACAACTCGTGCAGAGCTGAATTAGGACAATACCCCCTGCTGATCAGTATCCAGAAAAGAGCTGTGAAATTCTACCAGCACCTGAAGCGCAGTGACCCGAGCTCATACCAGTCTGAGGCCCTGCGGTGTCAGGAGCAGAACCGGCACCGGAGCGCAGTGACCCGAGCTCATACCAGGCTGAGGCCCTGCGGTGTCAGGAGCAGAACCGGCACCGGAGCGCAGTGACCCGAGCTCATACCAGACTGAGGCCCTGCGGTGTCAGGAGCAGAACCGGCACCGGAGCGCAGTGACCCGAGCTCATACCAGGCTGAGGCCCTGCGGTGTCAGGAGCAGAACCGGCACCGGAGCGCAGTGACCCGAGCTCATACCAGGCTGAGGCCCTGCGGTGTCAGGAGCAGAACCGGCACCGGAGCGCAGTGACCCGAGCTCATACCAGGCTGAAGCCCTGCGGTGTCAGGAGCAGAACCGGCACCGGAGCGCAGTGACCCGAGCTCATACCAGGCTGAAGCCCTGCGGTGTCAGGAGCAGAACCAGCACCGGAGCGCAGTGACCCGAGCTCATACCAGGCTGAGGCCCTGCGGTGTCAGGAGCAGAACCGGCACCGGAGCGCAGTGACCCGAGCTCATACCAGGCTGAGGCCCTGCGGTGTCAGGAGCAGAACCGGCACCGGAGCGCAGTGACCCGAGCTCATACCAGGCTGAGGCCCTGCGGTGTCAGGAGCAGAACCGGCACCGGAGCGCAGTGACCCGAGCTCATACCAGGCTGAAGCCCTGCGGTGTCAGGAGCAGAACCGGCACCGGAGCGCAGTGACCCAAGCTCATACCAGGCTGAAGCCCTGCGGTGTCAGGAGCAGAACCAGCACCGGAGCGCAGTGACCCGAGCTCATACCAGGCTGAGGCCCTGCGGTGTCAGGAGCAGAACCGGCACCGGAGCGCAGTGACCCCAGCTCATACCAGGCTGAGGCCCTGCGGTGTCAGGAGCAGAACCGGCACCGGAGCGCAGTGACCCGAGCTCATACCAGGCTGAGGCCCTGCGGTGTCAGGAGCAGAACCGGCACCGGAGCCGGTGACCCGAGCTCATACCAGGCTGAGGCCCTGCGGTGTCAGGAGCAGAACCGGCACCGGAGCGCAGTGACCCGAGCTCATACCAGGCTGAGGCCCTGCGGTGTCAGGAGCAGAACCGGCACCGGAGCCGGTGACCCAAGCTCATACCAGGCTGAGGCCCTGCGGTGTCAGGAGCAGAACCGGCACCGGAGCGCAGTGACCCGAGCTCATACCAGGCTGAGGCCCTGCGGTGTCAGGAGCAGAACCGGCACCGGAGCGCAGTGACCCGAGCTCATACCAGGCTGAGGCCCTGCGGTGTCAGGAGCAGAACCGGCACCGGAGCGCAGTGACGAGCGCAGTGACCCGAGCTCATACCAGGCTGAGGCCCTGCGGTGTCAGGAGCAGAACCGGCACCGGAGCGCAGTGACCCGAGCTCATACCAGGCTGAGGCCCTGCGGTGTCAGGAGCAGAACCGGCACCGGAGCGCAGTGACCCGAGCTCATACCAGTCTGAGGCCCTGCGGTGTCAGGAGCAGAACCGGCACCGGAGCGCAGTGACCCGAGCTCATACCAGTCTGAGGCCCTGCGGTGTCAGGAGCAGAACCGGCACCGGAGCGCACTCTCTCAGCTCATGCTGAAACTACAGCCAGACCAGCACAGCACTATCTGGCCCAACCAAATTATTAAATTACAAAACAAAATTACATTACCTATTGGAAAGATGCTACTAAATCACAAAAGAAGATGGAACTCTATTTACACCTGAAAAGAGATTATAAACCAGCAGAATACCTGAGCTGTGTGAAAGAGCATAAAGTGAGAAAGACCCTGACCAAGTACAGGCTGAGTGACCACAGTCTGGCTGTAGAGAGAGGTGTGTGTGTTGTGTGTGTTTGTGTGTGTGTGTGTGTGTGTGTGTGTGTGTGTGTGTGTGTGTGTGTGTGTGAGTGAGTGACCACAGTCTGGCTGTAGAGAGAGGTGTGTGTGTGTGTGTGTGTGTGTGTGTGTGTGTGTGTGTGAGTGACCACAGTCTGGCTGTAGAGAGAGGTGTGTGTGTGTGTGTGTGTGTGTGTGTGTGTGTGTGTGTGTGTGTGTGTGTGTGTGTGTGTGTGTGTGTGTGAGTGACCACAGTCTGGCTGTAGAGAGAGGTGTGTGTGTGTGTGTGTGTGTGTGTGTGTGTGTGTGTGTGTGTGTGTGTGTGTGTGTGTGTGTGAGTGACCACAGTCTGGCTGTAGAGAGAGGTGTGTGTGTGTGTGTGTGTGTGTGTGTGTGTGTGTGTGTGTGTGTGTGTGTGTGTGTGTGTGTGAGTGACCACAGTCTGGCTGTAGAGAGAGGCCGGCACAGGCAGAGATGGCAGCCGAGAGAGCAGAGACTGTGTTCACTGTGCTCTCAGGGAGAGGTGTGTGTGTGTGTGTGTGAGTGACCACAGTCTGGCTGTAGAGAGAGGTGTGTGTGTGTGTGTGTGTGTGTGTGTGTGTGTGTGTGACCACAGTTACTTCACCTTCACGCCGTTTCACCGCCGGATTCATCGCGGCCATCTAGTCCCTGCGCCACCCTGCTTCAGCCGTCTGACCCTCACCATCTGCCTGAGTCTGCACTTCTGTGTTTAAGTGTTTAATAAACATACATTCTTGAGATCGCCTGCATTTGCTTCCTTTTTCCAGTGCGTCATGACAGAACGATCTGACCAATCGATGGAAGCAGCAGGCGAGACCCAGATATCGATGGAAGCTTTCATCGGCACGAGCATTCAACGAATGGACGCTCAAGAGGAGGGGCTTAACAACAACGGACGTGCCATACAGGCACTGGTGGCGCAGGTGTCCGAGCTAACCCAGCAAATTCAACATCTGCGCATGCCCACTGCGCCACCCACGCCGTTCGTGCCCCCCGTTCCTGCTGATCCGCCCTCCCAGTCCGAGCCTCGTATGCCAGTTCCTGAGAGGTATGCTGGAGAACCTGATTATTGTCATGCTTTCATTACCCGTTGTGAGATGCATTTCGCCCTACAGCCACGCACGTTTGCCACGGAAACTTCTAAGGTGGCATTTGTCCTCACTCTCCTGACTGGGAGGGCGGCCCTTTGGGGCACGGCGGTGTGGGCGAATAGAGACCCTTGCTGCATGTCGTTCCAGGCACTCGCGGAAGCCATGAGGAGCGTCTTCGACCGCGCGGCGGCCGGGAAGGAGGCTGCTAGGAGGCTGGCGGAACTCAGACAGGGTAATCGCTCTGTATCGGACTACGCCATTGAGTTCCGCACCCTGGCCGCCGAGTGCCAATGGAACGACACGGCGCAGTGGGACATGTTCCTGCATGGGCTGGCTGACCGCGTACATCAGGAGATCTACGCCCTGGACCTCCCGACGACCCTCCATGGTCTGATAGAGCTGGCGTTGCGGGTGGACTCCAGGCTTGGCCGGATGAGTCGACGCGCGCCAACCGAACGTCCAGTCCACTTCCTCGACTTCCCGAGGTCCAGCGGCACCGACGCGGTCAGCCCCATCCACGACACCGAACCCATGCAGGTGGGAAGAGCTCGGCTTTCCCGGGAGGAGAAGGAGAGGCGGAGATCCCTGGGCCTTTGTTTGTACTGTGGAGGATCTGGACATTTTCTGAACACGTGTCCGTTAAAAGGCCCAGCCCGGCAGTAACTATGAGGCTACTGTCGGGTGGGATCTCCGCTGCTAAGACCTCAGGAACACCATCAGCGACATCTACTCTCCTCCCGGTTAGACTTAGATGGTCGCATCACCAACACCACTGTCATGCACTCTTGGACTCAGGGGCCGAAGGTAATTTTCTGGATCATCACTTCGCCATCAAACACCACATTCCTCTACAACCACTCACCCAACGCATCTCTGTCCACGCACTCAACGGCCAAGACCTCCCCGTTATCACCCTGTCCACTGCTCCCCTCACACTCACCACCTCCGGAAACCACACTGAAACCATCACCTTCTACATCATGGACTCCCCCCTGGCCCCCATAGTACTTGGACACCCCTGGCTCACTCAACACAATCCCAAAATAGACTGGCAACACAGAACTATCAATGAGTGGAGCACTGAATGTCATAAGTCTTGTCTTTTGTCTGCCTGTTCGTCTGTTTCCGTGTCTGTCTTACAGGAGAAAGCAGCGGACTTGTCAACCGTGCCCGAGGAGTACCACGACCTGAAGGAGGTGTTTAGTAAGTCTCGAGCTGCTTCTCTTCCTCCTCATCGTCCCTACGACTGTGCTATAGATCTACTGCCAGGTAAATCTCCGCCTAAGGGCAAGTTGTATTCACTTTCTGCTCCAGAAAGGGAGGCCATGGAGAAATATATTTCTGATTCTCTGGCAACCAAGTTCATTCGCCCTTCCTCTTCTCCTGCAGGGGCGGGGTTCTTTTTCGTGGGGAAGAAGGACGGATCCCTGCGACCTTGCATTGATTACCGAGGACTGAACAACATCACGGTAAAGAATACTTATCCTTTGCCGTTGATGTCTTCAGCCTTCGAGAGGTTGCAGGGAGTGACTCTCTTCACGAAACTGGATTTACGCAATGCTTATCATTTGGTCCGCATCAGGGAGGGTGATGAATGGAAGACCGCCTTTAATACCCCCCGGGGACACTTTGAATATTTGGTTATGCCCTTCGGGCTTTCCAACAGTCCAGCGGTCTTCCAGGCACTCGTCAACGACGTGCTGCGAGATATGGTAGATCAGTTCATATATGTTTACCTGGATGACATATTGATTTTTTCTTCATCTCTCCAGGAACACGTGCAGCACGTCCGACGAGTGCTTCAGCGGTTGCTAGAGAATGGGCTTTTTGTCAAGGCGGAGAAATGCGAATTCCACGCACAGTCGGTTCAATTTTTGGGGTACGTTATCTCGTCCGAGGGGATTCGCATGGACCCTGACAAGGTTAAGGCTGTGATAGAGTGGCCAATTCCAGATTCCCGCAAGGCCCTGCAGAGGTTTCTGGGATTTGCCAACTTCTATAGACGTTTCATCCGTAATTTCAGCCAACTAGCCGCACCTCTGACCGCCTTGACCTCCTCCCGAACTACGTTCAGGTGGACAGACGCGGCTGGCTCCGCGTTTGCCAAACTCAAGGACCGCTTTGTTTCGGCCCCAATTCTCATCGCCCCTGATTCCTCACGTCAGTTCGTGGTGGAGGTCGACGCGTCAGAGGTGGGGGTAGGAGCAGTGTTGTCCCAGCGTTCCCCCACGGACGAGAGGATGCATCCTTGCGCGTATTTTTCACACCGTCTGTCTCCTGCCGAACGTAATTATGACATTGGTAACAGAGAGTTGTTGGCCGTCAAACTAGCGTTGGAGGAGTGGCGCCACTGGTTGGAAGGGTCGGGGGTACCTTTTATTGTCTGGACCGATCATAAGAATCTGGAATACATTCGTACTGCTAAAAGGTTAAACTCCAGGCAGGCTCGGTGGGCACTTTTTTTCGGTCGTTTTGATTTTACTCTCTCGTACCGCCCGGGTTCCAAGAATATTAAACCCGATTCTTTATCGCGTCTTTTTGATCGTTCCGAACGCCTGGTTACTCCCGAGTGCATTTTACCGGAGAGTCTATTTGTCTCCACACTCGTATGGGAGGTCGAATCGAAGGTCAAGAAGACCTTAGAAGGGGTAATGCCCCCGGTCGGGTGCCCGCCGAACCGTTTATTCGTGCCGGAGGAACTACGGTCTGAGGTTATTCAGTGGGGTCATTGTTCCAACATAGCCTGTCACCCAGGAATCAATCGCACGAGGTTTTTGGTTAAGCAGCGATTCTGGTGGCCACGGATGGCCCGCGACATTCACGATTTTGTATTGGCTTGCTCGGTATGTGCCACTGGTAAGACTTCCAATCGCGCGCCAGATGGGTTACTCCAACCGCTGCCAGTCCCTTCGAGACCCTGGTCCCACATCGCTCTAGATTTTATTACCGCCCTCCCGCCCTCCCAGGGCAACACGGTTGTTTTGACCGTGGTGGACCGGTTCTCGAAGGCGGCTCATTTCATTCCCTTGCCCAAATTGCCGTCAGCCAAGGAGACAGCGGTTGCCGTCATAGACCACGTCTTTCGTTTACATGGCCTTCCGATTGACGTGGTCTCTGACAGGGGTCCCCAGTTTGTGTCCAAATTCTGGCAAGAGTTCTGTAAATTACTGGGCGCGACTGTTAGCCTGTCCTCTGGGTTTCACCCTCAGAGCAATGGCCAGACCGAGAGAGCCAACCAGGATTTAGAGAGAATGTTACGGTGTTTGGTTTCCAAGAATCCGACTTCCTGGTGTCAACAACTGTCTATGGTGGAGTACGCCCACAATACGTTACCAGTGTCATCCACGGGCCTTTCTCCGTTTGAAGGTAGTGTAGGATACCAGCCACCTGTTTTTCCCAGTCTGGAATCCGAAGTCGCGGTTCCCTCCGCACACGCTTTTGTCCAGAGGTGCCACCGCACCTGGACTAGAGCCCGTGAGACTCTACTCCAGGTGGGGGCGCGCACTAAGGCTAACGCCGATCGCCACCGGTCTAAGCCTCCCGTTTACGTCGTCGGTCAAAAAGTGTGGCTTTCTACTAAGAACATTCCTCTCCGTTCCGTCTCGAATAAGTTAGCACCCAAATTCATTGGCCCGTTCACTGTCACCAAGATTATTAGTCCGGTGGCAGTCCGCCTCAACCTTCCTCCAGCGTACAGGAGGATACACCCCGTGTTCCATGTCTCCAAAATTAAGCCTGTGTTTCGATCAGCAATTAACCCGCCTGTACCGGTTCCCCCACCGCCGCGTCTTGTAGATGGGGAACCGACGTATTCGGTTAACCGTATTCTGGACACCAGGCGGAGGGGACGAGGATTCCAGTATTTGGTGGACTGGGAAGGTTACGGTCCGGAGGCGAGAAGTTGGGTTCCTGCGAGAGACATACTAGATCACTCCCTTATTGATGAATTCCATTGACAGGTAAGGGAGTCTGGGGACGCCAGGAGGCGTCCCTAGGAGGGGGGGTACTGTCACGGTTCATGAGTGCGCTGCTTCCTGCTTGTCTCGTGCATTTGTTATTGTTGTCTGTGTGCCATGTGCGTGTGTGTGTGGGTGTCACCGTATCAATTATCAGTCAATCATCTCATCTGTAATCAGCTCGGCGCCAGCTGCCACTCATCTCCAGTTCCTTTAAAGACTCACTGAATTCTTCTCTCATTGTCAGATCGTTGGTCGATGTTTGTGCTGTGTTTCCTGTTTCCCGTGAGTTGGTTTCTTCCTGGAGTCCTGTGCTGTGTGTTCTTCGTGTCTGGATCCTGTCTTCACCTTCACGCCGTTTCACCGCCGGATTCATCGCGGCCATCTAGTCCCTGCGCCACCCTGCTTCAGCCGTCTGACCCTCACCATCTGCCTGAGTCTGCACTTCTGTGTTTAAGTGTTTAATAAACATACATTCTTGAGATCGCCTGCATTTGCTTCCTTTTTCCAGTGCGTCATGACAATACCCAGACAGAAGTGACAGTTGCAATAGGTGCAAACAATCTCCAGCCAATCACACTCACATGTTCCGGTCCTGTCCAGGTCTGACAGAGTTTTGGTCTAAAATATTTGAAACTTTGAAAAAACCAAATCAGGTTTTCTTCAAAAATCAGTTTGTCTTTGAAAGGGTCTTTAAAAACCTTTCATAAAACATGGAGACCTTTTTTAAATTATATTGATACCATTAATCTCTCTATATATACCATATATCTCTCTATAATCTCTCTCTCTCTCTATATATATATATATATATATATACACTGTATATATATATATATATATTTTTTTTTTTTTTTTTTTGAAAAGCGGAGCTGTGATTCATTAAATTTTTATATATACACGATGTTGTATTTGCACAAAATGCCAATAAATATATTTTGAAATAAGAAAAGTCGGGTATGTGCTCATGCGTCACACCACTGGACCTCAGCTAACACAGCCCCTTTTTCAGACATCCTACATTAGTTGCGAAACTGTTTGACTGATGAAATCGCAGGGAAGCGCTGACAACAAATTTCTGTGCTCTTGTATGAGTGTGTGTGTCTGTACTCTATGTGTGTGAGTATTTATGGGAGAGTGGGAGAAAGCAAAAATAAAAAGTTATTTTGTAGGAAAATCATGGAAATGGTTTGTGATTTATATCCTACTGTTTGTGATATTTTCTTTGTCTTTGTGTGTTTTGGTTCTTTTGCTGTTGTAGGCTGTAAGGACCTCTGAAATAACTGAAATCATTTTGCAAAGTGATATGGAACTGTAATGCAGTCAAGACCTGCCTAGAAATGGGAGCTCTAGCGCAAGTTCTCAGGGAAGACTCTAATATCACGTCATTCATTAATCACGTCATTCATTAACCACAGATCTAGCCAATCACTACTCGACATATGGAGTATTTAAGCCCGGTTAACACCCATTACTACATTTGCAGAAACTGACGCCGGCATTCACTCACCCGTGTCTCGACTGCAACCATAACGACACAGAATTTTGAACTCACCGACTCTGACAGCCGTTCTCAAGCCCCAGCGGATCGAGACCCGTGTGTAGGAAGCCAGCGCGTGGCAGTTCTCCTTCCCGGGGCTAAAAACAGCAATCTGAGGAGAGACGATCTCCTCCTACTGCCGTTCAAGTTTTTCAAGTGGGTTTTCAAGTTTTCGGGAGGTGCTTTGTTCCACCAGCCACTGTTAATGTGTCCCCTCTACTAAGATCAAACTTCATTCAAGGTAAGGATATAACTTAGTTACTCTGTTGCTCCCTTCACCCGCGGCATAGCGACAAATGGTGGACTGCGGTGACGTGGCAGTTTTCTTAAAAACTTTGCCAAACATTTCCCAATCCCCGGGAAGAACTCGATTTATGCCAAGTGATGATTGCAGACTTTAATCAAACATATGGGGGCACATTATTTTATGAATATCACAGATTGTTCTCAGCAAATCAGGCTCTTTTATCACGCTAACTAACACTATATTAGACTTGTCCGTTACAGACACTGAACTGCTGTTTGAATACTTTATCACAGCTGAAGTGATGAAACTCTTCAGATACATTTTCATTCAATACTTTATAAGTACTGCTTAATACAGCGCTTGTTTGCACACAAATAAAGTAAAAAATTAGCTTATACTATCAATGTAGTGGTGTCTATGTTTTTTATTCAGTTTTATTTTTATAAACATGACACATTATAACATCGTGACTGCATGAAAAGAGCTTTACTGTTTTTAAAACAGATTTGAGAGCATTAGTGGAACTGCAGGTGTGAGAATAAACACGAAACACATGTGATAGTTCGTTAAAGAAAAGCTGTCATCATCAGAGCTCATGCAGCCGCTCTGGAGAAGCTGCGCTGGCTGAGTCCTCCGACTGCTCTCGAATCACTCTTGCCGTACTTTGATGGTATATGTCACAGTCACGTGGTGTCAGCGCTGTCTCAAGTAGGACAAAATTTCTAACCGGCATGCACTGCTCAAGTCAGCCACTGATCGGTCTGCACAGCCGAACAAGCTTTTGTCACATGGGTAAAGTTGGCCCTCCACCAGGGATGTAGTGGAGGCTAAACGCACGTAAACGCCGTTTACACACCTCCAAAAATTCGGAAATAGCGTTTATCCACCTCTAAATTTCACGTTATTTGAGCGGACTTTGCTTTTCCAGTGTGTGATCGCGGATCGGTACATGATTTCAGCATTTGGGCCGTTAAGGACAGAGCAGAACGCACAGCGCAAACACGGAGAAGAGAGCACAGCGCGCCAACATACACAAACACACAAACACACACGGAACAAAGAGAACGGCACACACACGTAGCAGAAAACACACGCTCGTGAAGTTACTAAACAAGCTGCGCGAGAATGAAACTTGATCGCAGCCGCAACAGGAAATCATTAAAATGATGCAAAAAAAGCGATTTTTTTTTTTTATTCATTACAGGCAGCTGGTTTAATGTAGGGAGCATGTCAAAACCAAACTGTACAAGAGATTCAGAGGGAATCAAGCCTGCACCAGGTTAACCCTCTGGGGACCAAGCTGTTTTTGGGGTCCTTGAGATGTTCTGACATGCTCTGACATTTGTGCTTTTTTCAGTTATTTATAAACATGTTAATGGCAAAGGTGTAAATTCACTCTATATAGCACAAACAGGGCTACCATAATATGCGAGCAACGTGTATGTAGATGTTTGTATTTTTAAGAGAATAATGTTTATGCGTGGTTATTGGAAAACATCTAAATGAAAGTTGCTGAATTAAGACCACAAAACACATATTAAATATGTGTCCACAAGACTTTTGACTAATGGATGTTGTCCCTTTGAGTTCTAGTTTCAAAATTATGTGAAAATAGTCTTGCTTTATCGTTCACAAAAAAAAATACATTGATTTAAATGGTGTAAAACAGGTTTTGCTTGGAAAGCCAATATGCGAGGGGGAGGAGTAGTTTACACCTTAGTCCCACCCACTCTGCATAATGACTCTGCATAATTAGCCATTCATTCAGGTGTGACACTGACTGAGCCACAATGCAAGGACAAAAGATGTATTTAGAAGAAGACTTATATTGACCATTTAAGATTTTGCTTACATCTATCTTGTAAATATGTTTTGCTATTTTATTAAAAATGTTACAATTACAACAATAATTACAATTTCAACAATATTTCAAGTGTACTCTTTCTTTATAAAAAAGAAAAAGAAAAAAGATTATAGGCCTACATTTAACATATGTATTCATTATTTTGAATATAGCAAATATATATATATATATATATATATATAATATATATAAATATATATAATATATATAAATAATATAGTTATATATATATATAGTTATATATATATATATAACGTTAGATATGAGCAGAAATTGCTAAACAAAAGCTTAGGCTATTTGATGTGGCAGTATATTCTACAGTAGCCTAAAAACTGTACCCAAATCTAGTCAACAAGTGACTGACTGTAACGTTGTTTTTATGAAATATTAGGGCATATAAATGCTAATTTGCAGTTTAATATGTTGCTTATACAAATACATTTTATTTCAACATATTCCAGTCGATTTTTACTCATCTCAGTAGGCTATAGCAAAGCAGTTTATTCTTTCACACACAGACGCGCGATTCATATTTAGGCTAAACAGTCTTTACAAATATGTACCCTTCATTCATCTCACAGAAAGGTGAGTCATATTATAGAAATGCGATTCATCTTTTTGCGGTTTGCATAGGCCTACACTAACGTTATTCCATAACGTTATTCCACATCAACACTTGAGAAAAGAAAACAGCCTACCTCACTCCTCAGTGGGATCTGCTCCTCATATCAGGAGATATTGCTCCTCATATCAGCACTGTTCTGAGGAAACTTTTCTCCATAAGGTAGGCTATATTATGCCTCACTCGATTGCAACGCGCTTTGTTTACAGCTGATGTGGGCGTTCTCAGAATTTGCGTTTGAATAGCACGCGCTCTCCGGGGAGTGGTCAAATTACTTTTGAATGGCTCGTAATGAGCTCGACTGGAGTCGCTCTCTTTTTATACAGATTACAGAAGCTGAGAATATTTGTTTTTTATATAAATTACTTCATTTAAAAGATGCGATCTCAAGCTTTATGCCCGTGGGTCTGTTTGCCTGTTTGACTGAATTTTCGCAGAGTTATAGATCATTTTCGAACGCGTTTCAAATGGGAGTTTACTGACAGAGAGAAGGCAGAAATCGCATCATGTTAATTTTTCTTTATTTGTCAAAAAGCAAAACACTTTATTTTTATTGTGAGTATACAGAAAAAAAATAGAAACTGAACAGGATCGATTGATGTATTACACGAAAATGAAAGATCAAAATTAACAGAGCATTTAGTGTTTATTTTCATTGCTAAAAAAAAAACCGAGCAAAACGCGCGGGCGCGTTTTTGGTCCCCAGAGGGTTAAATACTGATTCAGGCAAATTATCAGTGCTGGTACTACTCGACCTCAGTGCTGCATTTGACACTGTCGATCATAACATACTTCTTGACAGGCTGGAAAACTGGGTGGGGCTTTCTGGGATAATCCTAAAATGGTTCAGGTCATACTTAGATGGGAGAGGTTATTATGTGAGTATAGGAGACCATAAGTCAGAGTGGACATCCATGACATGCGGAGTCCCTCAAGGCTCAATTCTTGCGCCACTCCTGTTCAACCTGTATATGCTCCCAATGAGCCAAATAATGAGAAAGAACGTACTCGGTTACTAACGTAACCTCGGTTCTCTCTAGAAGAGGGAACGAGTACTGCGTTTTATCAAAACGCTACGGGAAAAGTCTCTTTTCACGAAACACTGAAGCAAAAAATTATCCTTTAATTTTCATATGTAAAACGCGTTGCGGCAGCAGCAGTCAGCTATGGCGAGACGGCTTGCTCGCTCATTGGCTGCTCTGCGGCAACTGCTTAAGCCTATCGAGCGAGGCCTGAGATGACGTCAGGCCAATGAGGGCGCTTCGCGCCCTCCTCGCCACTTCCCGCCGAAACGGGCGTGGCTTACCTCTATAAAAGGAGCTCGAGAAGGCTGATTCACTTGATTTTGATCGCCGAAGCGAACCAGAGTGAACCGTACGCACGGCAGAGAACGCAGTACTCGTTCCCTCTTCTAGAGAGAACCGAGGTTACGTTAGTAACCGAGTACGTTCTCTTGCGAGAGTTCTCTCGTACTGCGTTTTATCAAAACGCTACGGGAACCCCTTGCAAAACGCCGTGCGTGCTGGGATAAAAACACTGATCACCGGAAGCTATTTCAGGCACACAGTGCATAATCACCAGATTGACTCACACAGAGTCAGGGAATAAGGGTGGGAGCCTTAATTCCCTATACTGTAGCGTCGTAGAATAGACATGTCCACAGACGCAAGTATAACATCACATAGACAGGGTAGGGAACCTGAACTAATGTGGGAAATGTGGGTCTTACACAGTTCTGCCCAAGATAGTCGGTAGCGCATTGCGCATGGGTTTCAGTGGTCTGACTAGACGGCTGAACAGATTACACCGACAAAAGCTTAGCCTGTAAGGCGGGAACCTCTAGGTTATAAAACCTGATAAATGTAGACGGAGAGGCCCAGCCTGCCGCCGTACATATATCCTGTAGGGAAATCCCGCTGGACCAAGCCCACGAAGAAGCAACGCTTCTCGTAGAGTGCGCTCTAACTCCCAACGGGCATGGAATGCCCTTGGCAGTATAAGCCAGCGCTATGGCGTCAACTATCCATCTGGATAGACTTTGTTTCGAAACAGCCATTCCTTTGGAACGTCCGCTGAACGAGACAAAGAGCTGCTCTGTCTGTCTGAAGACAGCAGAGCGGGACATATAAGCTCTTAAAACCCTAACAGGGCAAAGAAAACTCGAGTCCCCTTCCTCACTCGATGCCGGCAGGGCAGCCAGAGAAATAACCTGAGCCCGAAAAGGCGTGTTGAGGGCTTTCGGCACATAGCCGTGCTTAGGTTTGAGTATGACTTTAGAGTCATTAGGACCAAACTCCAAGCACGCCGGGCTCACAGAGAGCGCGTGCAGATCGCCTATGCGCTTCACTGAAGCGAGAGCCATCAAAAACACTGTTTTGAAAGACAAATGTTTGAGGCTAATAGACTGGATAGGCTCGAAAGGGGCACCTTTCATGGCCGCCAGGACCGTAGAAAGGTCCCACATAGGGACTGAAGGAGGTCTGGGTGGATTCAGTCTCCTAGCTCCCCTGAGGAAGCGGATGACTAAATCATTCCTTCCCAGTGACTGACCCAGCGTTGAACCGGAGAGCGCTGAAATAGCCGCCACATACACTTTGAGCGTGGAAGGGGATCTGCCCTTATCCAACAGCTCTTGTAGGAAGGAGAGAACCTCCGTTACCTCACATTCGAGGGGTGAAAGGCTCCGAGCTGTACACCAGCCGGAGAAAACCGACCACTTTGAAGCATAGAGTCGCCTGGTCGACGGCGCTCTAGCCTCCGTGATGGTATTCATGACTCCCTCTGCGAGACCAACGGGTATCCGTTGAGCGCCCACACATGAAGGGACCATAGTTCCAGGTGTGGGTGCCAGATCGAGCCCCTGGCCTGCGAGAGGAGATCTCTCCTCAACGGCACTGGCCATGGAGCGATGTCTGCTAACTGCATCAGAACTGGGAACCATGCCTGGTTCTTCCAGAACGGTGCTACAAGCAGCACTGGGCATTTAGTTTTCCTGACCCGTTCCAACACCTGAGGCAGGAGGAAGATGGGGGGAAAAGCGTATAGCAGGCAGCGCGGCCACTTTTGGGACAGCGCGCTGTCAGTCTTTGAAAAGAATGCGGGGCAGTGAGCGTTTTCGCGGGACGCGAATAGGTCCACCTCCGCTTTGCCGAATCTCTCCCACAACAGCCGGACTGTTTGTGGGTGTAGAGACCATTCGCCCGTAGGAACGTTGTTCCTGGACAGTCTGTCCGGGCCCACATTCAGCAGCCCGGGCACATGTACTGCTCTCAGCGAGCGCAGGTTGTGCTGAGCCCATAGCAGGAGGCGTTTCGCCAGCCTGTACAGGGGTATGGAATTCAGACCGCCCTGGCGATTTATGTAGGACACCACTGCCATGTTGTCCGAACGGACTATGACGTGTTGGTCCTTGATGTGGGGACAAAAACGCGTCAGCGCGTTGTGCACTGCCAGCATTTCTAGGCAGTTTATGTGTTGGAGCTTTTCCCGTTCCGACCATAGGCCGAAGGACGGTCTGCCCTCGAGCAGCGGTCCCCATCCCGAGGTGGATGCGTCCGTAGACACCATCCTCACCATCGAGGAAGTCCCCAGGCTTACACCTGATTGGTACCAGTCGTTCGCCATCCAAGGCACCAGGGCTGTGACACAGTCCTGATCGACCTTGAGGCGTAAATGACCGGACACCCACGCTCTGCGCGGAACCCGCGCTTTCAACCAGAACTGCAGCGGGCGCATGCGGAGCAAGCCCAGCCGGAGAACTGACGATGCTGAGGCCATGAGACCCAGCATCCTTTGAAATTTTCTGAGCGGGGTGAAAGCGCCGCGGCGGAAAGACATCGCCGCGCGCTGAATGTTCAGCACGCGCTGTGGCGACAGCCGCGCTGTCATAGACTGTGAGTCCAGAACTATACCCAGAAACGGAATCGTTTGGCTGGGGTTCAGTGAACTCTTCGCCCAAATGACCGTGATACCAAGATTCTCGAGGTGATCGAGTAAAATGGCTCTGTGCTCTATGAGCTGAGATCGTGATTGGGCTAGGATCAACCAGTCGTCCAAATAGTTCAGCACTCGCATGCCTCTGAGTCTGAGAGGAGCGAGCGCTGCGTCCATGCATTTCGTAAATGTACGAGGTGCCAGGGACAAGCCGAAAGGCAGGACTGTATACTGGTATGTCTGACCCTCGAAGGCGAATCTCAAGAATCGCCTGTGATGTGACGCTATCTGTATTTGAAAATACGCGTCCTTCAGATCTATCGACATGAACCAGTCTTCTCGGCGAACATGCGCGAGAATTTTGCTGGTTGTGAGCATTTTGAAACGGCGTTTCACTAATACTCTGTTCAGTCGTCTGAGATCCAGAATGGGTCTGATACCGCCGTCCTTTTTGGGGACTAGAAAGTACCTGCTGTATATCCCCTGTTCGCTTTGAACTCGGGGAACAAGCTCTATCGCCCCTTTGCTTATCAGTTTTGATATTTCTGCGCGAAGTAGGTGTGCTACATTCAGCGGAACCGAAGTTTCGACGCGCGCTGTGAAGCGCGGAGGGCGTCGACAAAACTGTAGCGAGAAGCCTCTCTTTATAATGCCTAAGATCCAGTCCGAAACCCCTGGAAGCGCTGCCCATGCATCTGCATGGTTGGCCAAGGGCCGGATACAGAGCGCGCTCTGTTCGCCGTGCGACAGAGGTGCTATGGGGCTCACAAACATAGGCGTTATGCCTGCGGCATTTGAGGCGGGGGGCGCGCTTAATACAGCGGGCGGAGCGCTCGCCCTTGACCTTACAACAGTGTTTGGCTGAGTGAGGGGGGGCTGCGTGAGTCCCATGGGACTCATGTGTGCGAGTAGATGTGGGCTGTGAGCGGGCACATTTACTGCTTGGGGCGCGCTGCTTGTGTAAGCAGCGCGCGCGCTCACAGGTCTCGTTTTTACAGAGAGCCTGTGATCTGATAGACATAGTGTTCGTGGGCACTGAGTAGTGGGCACTTTTACTATGTGGGGAGCGCAATCGACCTGAGTCGATTTTATTTGCGCGAGCCCTAAGTGCAGGGCTGTGCTTGTGTGTAGGGATGGGCACTGAGAAGTGGGCATCGACACTACATTTATAGCACCATCGGCCGTGGCCAGGACACCAGAAGTACCGTGAGTAAGTGTGGGCGTGGGAGAGCGGGCACAGTTACTGCAATGAGTGCACTGTCTGTCTGAGCAGAGTGAATGCACACAGGTTTCGTCTTTACAGAAACCACAAGGCATGCAGAACATAGTGTTTGTGGGCACTAGGCAGTGGGCACGTTCACTATGTTGCGTGCGTGATCGACCCGAGTCGAATATATGAGCGCGGGCCCTGTGTGAAGGGCTGTGCTAGTGTGTAGGGATGGGCACTAGCAGTGGGCATCTTCTCTACACATATAGCATCATCGGCCGTGCTCGTGGGCAGCAAAAAACACGTCTGCAGTTGCCTCTCGGGGAACAAACAGAGTGATTTGCATTCGGCGGCATAAATATTTTCTGCCGGCCGGCCTGGGGTTCAAACCTCCGATCGCCCGCGCGCAAGTCTAAGAATCTACCACTGGACCACAGTGAAGATACATTGACAAAGTCAGCGCGAGTATTATCCGCACTGGCGTTTGCTTGTCAGGCATGTACCACGTGCTTGTGGGCAGCAAAAAACACATCTGCAGTTGCCTCTCGGGGAACAAACAGAGTGATTTGCATTCGGCGGCATTAATATTTTCTGCCGGCCGGCCTGGGGTTCGAACTTCCGATCGCCCGCGCGCAAGTCTAAGAATCTACCACTGGACCACAGTGAAGATACATAGACAAAGTCAGCGCGAGTATTATCCACACTGGCGTTTGCTTGCAGGCCTGTACCACGTGCTCGTGGGCAGCAAAAAACACGTCTGCAGTTTCCTCTCGGGGAACAAACAGAGTGATTTGCATTCGGCGGCATAAATATTTTCTGCCGGCCGGCCTGGGGTTCGAACCTCCGATCGCCCGCGCGCAAGTCTAAGAATCTACCACTGGACCACAGTGAAGATACATAGACAAAGTCAGCGCGAGTATTATCCACACTGGCGTTTGCTTGCAGGCCTGTACCACGTGCTTGTGGGCAGCAAAAAACACGTCTGCAGTTGCCTCTCGGGGAACAGACAGAGTGATTTGCATTTTCAGAACGCCTGCAAAATGCCAGAATGTGAGAAGAGTGGAAATCGCCCAGATTCAGCGGGGCTGAAAACACTCCATTCTCTTTCGCCAGTGATGCGCGGGAACCGTAGAAACGGTGTTCGGTTGCAGGCAAGCGGGTACTACGCGCTCGCTGGCTGCAAAATGCATCTCTGCAGTCGCCTTCAGGGGACTTACAGAGCAAAGCATTGGCGGCATAAATATATATGCCGCTAGACCGGGATCCGAACCCCGGTCTCCCGCGTGGAGAACCTATAATTCCACCACTGAGCCACAGGGGGATACAGGCTTTGAAAGCGGCGTCAACATGTATTCTTCGGCGTTTGCTGGCAGGCAAGCGTGTAACAGACTCACTTGCTGCAATAATATTTCCAGTCGCCGAACAGGGAACTGAGAAATGTGAGAGAAAAGAGGTCAGACCGACCAACGGTGGGACTAAGAACACTCTTTTCTCCTTCGCCGGTGAATGACGCGTGCAGGGGCAGGGTAGCTTTTCTTGTAACGTAAAGAAAAACTAATCCCGCCGTCCACTTCCAGGAAGGGCAGCCTCGGAAAGGATGCCTGGCGAGTCCTCAGAGTCACCGTAGGCAATTGGCTCGGAGTGAGCGCGAGCGCTGCATGAGAAGGCGTCTTGAAAAAGACGCAGCTCTTTTAGGGGTGAGTGTTGCAGCGAACACACACACACACAGAAAACAGAGCAATATAGCAATAAAGGATATAGGCGTCGGAAAGCGCAGCAGGTACGGCTGTAGAAGGCGGCGTTGGCCAGCGGCTTCGAGGGCTCGTCCCGCTGAAGTGCTTGCTTCGAACGACGCTTGCTTCCGTGATCCAGCGATGCGTGCGCTTCGCTGAAGAGATTAAAATCAAGTGAATCAGCCTTCTCGAGCTCCTTTTATAGAGGTAAGCCACGCCCGTTTCGGCGGGAAGTGGCGAGGAGGGCGCGAAGCGCCCTCATTGGCCTGACGTCATCTCAGGCCTCGCTCGATAGGCTTAAGCAGTTGCCGCAGAGCAGCCAATGAGCGAGCAAGCCGTCTCGCCATAGCTGACTGCTGCTGCCGCAACGCGTTTTACATATATGAAAATTAAAGGATAATTTTTTGCTTCAGTGTTTCGTGAAAAGAGACTTTTCCCGTAGCGTTTTGATAAAACGCAGTACGAGAGAACTCTCGTAAGAGAACCAAATTGCCTACCACAGCTCTGCAGACGACACACAGCTCTACTTAGTCCTATCGCCTATCGATTACAGCCCCATTGACTCCCTGTGCCAATGCATTGATGAAGTTAACAGTTGGATGTGTCAAAACTTTCTTCAATTAAACAAAGACAAAACTGAAGTCATTGCGTTTGGAAACAAAGATGAAGTTCTCAAGGTGAACGCATACCTTCACTCTAGGGGTCAAACAACTAAAAATCAAGTCAGGAATCTTGGTGTGACACTAGAGTCAGACCTTAGTTTCAGTACTCATGTCAAAGCAATAACTAAATCAGCGTACTATCATCTGAAAAATATTGCAAGAATTAGATGCTTTGTTTCCAGACAAGACTTAGAGAAACTTGTGCATGCTTTCATCACCAGCAGGGTGGATTACTGTAATGGACTCCTCACTGGCCTTCCCAAAAAGACCATAAGACAGTTTCAGCTCATACAGAACGCTGCCGCCAGGATTCTGAGCAGAACCAGAAAATATGAACATATCACACCAGTCCTCAGGTCTTTACACTGGCTCCCAGTTAGATTTAGGATTGATTTTAAAGTATTATTACTGGTATATAAATCATTCAATGGCCTAGGACTTCAATATATTGCAGATATGCTCACTGAATATAAACCCAACAGATCACTCAGATCATTAGGATCAT
The DNA here is from genome assembly GCA_021554675.1 of Leuciscus idus. NCBI lineage: Eukaryota > Metazoa > Chordata > Actinopteri > Cypriniformes > Leuciscidae > Leuciscus > Leuciscus idus. The sequence goes on from CM038629.1 coordinate 271,402, forward strand.
ATCAGCTAGAAATACCAAGGGTTCACTCTAAGCATGGCGAGTCCGCTTTAGCTATTATGCCAGCCGCAGCTGGAACCAGCTTCCAGAGGAGATCAGACGTGCTCCTACAGTAGTCACATTCAAATCCAGACTCAAAACACATCTGTTTAGCTATGCATTTACTGAATGAGCACTGTGCCACTGCTCGTCCGACTGTTTGTACTGTACTGTATTTTATTTGTTTTTATTTTTTTAAACTGTTTTAATTTTTTTATTATTTTAATTTCTTCTATGTAAAGCACTTTGAATTGCCATTGTGTATGAAATGTGCTATATAAATAAACTTGCCTTGCCTAATGTCATGAGCTTTGAGACATGAGGTAGTGTAACGCCACTTTGCCGAGAGCAGCTGTGTGTGTGTGTGTGTGTGTGTGCGTCTTTGTGTGTTTTGGAGGAGGTGTTGCTTTGGACAGCGATTTGCAGGGTGGGTGGGATCATATGCTTTCAGTGATAGCAGGCTAACGTTAGCAATTCCCAGATCACCTATTGCACATTTAATGTCTGCTAAAATGTACATTTTTACGACCATACAAGACACATGAAAGGATTTCTTACCTAGACCTTTCTCTGCAGCAAAGTCTTTAATGGCCAGACCCGTCCAGTTCTGCTCAGACACACATTTAATAATTAACGGGTCTGTTGCAATGATGAGCTTTCCACAGTTCCACAATGTCTTCAGGCCTGGGCAAGATGTGAAGTTAGCCACTTGTCACAGTGAATTAATGGCCAGGTTTGTGTTGATGGATTTGAATACTGTTCAGAACTGTGCTAGTTAACCACGTGCTGTTATCATCTTTGAGTTAGGCTCAAAAGAATCTAAAGTTGTCACTACCGAAACATGTGGTGAAGTTTTGGTTGTGATATCATGGTTTTTTGAGTGTTATTCCATAAAATGTTGTTTTTGTGTGTGTAGAACTGGGGCCTGTTTCAATAAGGAGGTTTAACCAACTCTGAGTTAAAGCTTGAACTCTGAGTTGACTTACCCTGAGATGGGAAACTCTGAGTTTTCGGTTACAGAACAGCTGAAATGAGTTAGTTCAATCAACTCTGAGTTGACCTACTCTGAGTTAAGCGCGTGCACCACAACTATAAAAAGCCATTATCAATGGAGCTCAGATATTATGAGTCACCATGGCAACAGCGCCAGACAAAAAGAGGTCTGCATATTTCTCACCAGCAGAACTGGATGTGCTTATGCAAGCATATGGAGAGTACGAACATATATTTAAAAAAAAAAAGCAACACGACTGCAGCGGCGAAGGACAGAGAGTTAGCTTGGGAGAAAATAGCTGCTCGAGTCAATGCGTAAGTTTACATTTGAATTACTGTTATACAGTGTTGTGTGTAATTAATTTCTATGTAATCTAAAAACTGTAATTTAATTAAAGGGATTACTCCGTAATTTAAAGTAAAATCTGATGTAATTGCATTAAATGCTGCATAGACTATAAAGCAATTCTGTATAAAACAATAGTGGATTTAACATCAAATTTTAAAAGATATATTTTTTCAAGAATAATTCATGCAATTGTATAATGTTTATTTGAAAGCATTAAAAGTGCAGTTTCCTGTCTCTCCTTGTATTGTTCAAGTGGTTGAGGTTGATATGGGATTTAGAAAGTAATTAGTAATAAGTAGACCAATACTTTCTAGAGATAGTAATTATTACATTAATCTAATTACACTGTTGAAGATGTCATTTGTAGTTAGTAATATAAGTGACTTGCCCAACTGTTATAATATCTGAGGTGAAACTGGAAGAACAGTATGTTATTCAACCTAATTTAAATTTTCATGTAGGTGCAATCCTGCAGGTATTAAAAGAACATGGCAGCAGCTGAAAATGAAATATAAAAACATAGTTCAATCAGGTAAGGCTTGAGCATATCATGGTTGTAGTCTACCTGACTTTACAAACATTTGACATAAATAACTAAATAGCATCCAGTGTCTAGCAGTGCAGCAGCATTTTTGACATAGGTCTAAATGTTCATTCTCATTTGACTACTCAGCCAACAGAAAGAAGGCAGAGGCTCGCAAAACGGGGGGGGAGGACCTGCACCACCACCTCTGACAAATGCAGAGGAGATGGCCCTGAGCCTGAATGCTGGAAGGCCAATGGCTGAGGGAATTCCTGGAGGGACTTCTTCAGAGCCAGTCACTCCAGAAGATTTAAGTGCCTTCATAAGATGTAAGAGGTCTACCTATGTGTTGTGTTTTTATATAGGCTATTTGTGATATTTCCATTTATTTTATTTTGGGGTGGGTTTTTTGTTGGTCCCAACAGATTCTGACGGTAAAATCTTTTGGAGCCTCCTGTCCCAACAGAACCCCAGGCAGTTGTAAGTAGCCTACTCAACACCAGAAATTATGACAAATAGTGTTATAAAGTGTACTCAAATGCTCATCTTCACAGGATGATGGGGATGAAGAAACAGTTTCTGCTGCCACAGAGAGGCCTACAGAGGTAATGGTAATATTATGTGTCTATCAAACAATCTACACATTCACATTTATTCACCTTTTTTATGTGGAGTAGCCTATAGAATCTAAGTTTAAATCTAAGTATAAACAGGTATTTTATCTCTCCCCAGAGTGTGGAAGAACAGCAAGAGGATGGTCCATCAACTTCTGGTGCACAGATGAACGCAGTTCAGTGATTTTCAGTAAATGCCACCATTTAATTCTGTAGAATTTTAGAACTACATTATGTAACTGTAATCTACTGTATTTTCAGTTGCCAGTTAAGGAGTTATATAGGCTTCTTCTTATTAAAAAGATAGAAAAAAACAGCAAAGAACTAGTATACTTGGACCGCCAGATCCAAAAGGCAGATCTGGAAATCGAGATTCTGAAACTAAAGCTAGAGGTGAGTGCATGGTCACAGGTGAATTCTAAGTATTGAAAATATATTAAAATCTTTTTTTTTTTTTATGTGTAGGAAATAAAGAACACCATATAAATTGCTGTGATTTTGTGTTTATTCATTTATTTTATTTTGTGGTTGGTTGTGGTGGTGGATATAATGTGTATTATTCTGTGAAGACATTTCGGCATATCATATCCCGGACTACCCTTCCATCCTGGAAATCTGCCGGGTTGATGGGGTCTTCCTCTGGGTCTTGTATTTGTAGGGCAGGGTGTTGCTCCCCTCTAATTATGGCAATATTATGGAGAACAACACATGCCACAATAATGTCGCAGGCCCTTTCGGGGGTTACCCTGAGGTGACGTAGGCACTGGAAACGTGCTTTCAACAGGCCTATGGTCATCTCCACCCGGGCTCTCGTCCTGCAGTGTGCCACATTGAAGCGGCGCTGGGGGCCTGGTTCAGGTTCTGGGTAAGGGGTAATTAGTGTTGGTTGGCATGGGTAACCCCTATCTCCCAGCAGAAAGCCATCAATCTCTCCTGTAAGAAAGTTCACATTGCTTTAGAGCTGCATAGAAGTTCCCCAGTAAGTGTGTAGTGCATACATTGAAATACATGCATTTACTTACCCCTTTCCAGTCTGTTGCTCAGGGTTGACTCACGATACATTCGTGAGTCATGAACAGTGTCACGGCCGGCTCTGAGCCGCGACAAATGAGGGAGGCAACGAGAACGAAAGCGGATTAAAAAATATTTATTTAATCAAACATAACAAAATAAACACCACTACGGAAAACATTCCGTTCAGAGAACCAACATAAATAAAGAATAAGCTACATAATTAACACAAGATATACACTCCAAAATACAGGCCTGCAAACTACCCAAACTTAAACTAATACATAAAACAAACGATTAATAAATAAATACAGCAACAACTCAAAATAACAGATGACAAAGGGGTAGCCAAAAAAGGCTGAAGTCTGTGATTCCTCACCTTTTATCATTATCTACAGGTGTTTCACATCATGATTAACTCAAAGCCCCCCCCCCCCCAACACTCATTACAATAATACGGGCCCAGAGGCACGTCACAACAGAACCGGGCCACTTGGCCTCCACATTTGTAATGAGATGTGCAGCATCACATATGATCTTGGCAATGCAAAGAATGAGACATGTTATAGTATTGTGATGTAGTCTTTGACCATTAGAAACAGTAGGCTGTCAGTGTACCTGCACATTAATACTGTGGATGGACCTCCTGTTGACATAGTCAGCTTCATTTTCGGAAGGTGCAATGATGGGAATATGTGTGCCATCAATGCATCCAACCACATTCAGAAATCCTAAAAGGAATTCTAATTATTAGTTTACTTCCAGGGGTCGCAGCAAGATGCTCTTAACTGAACGTCATTTATCAGGTTTGCCTCATTTAAACCAATTTATACATCACTGACCTGCAATCCTGTGAAACTCCTCTTTGATGGCTCTCACGGGTTTGTGCCCAGGAAACAGCACAAAAATTCGGAGAAAGCGCTTAAGAGCGAGGCACACTTTCCTTACAACTCTGCAAACAGTAGCCTTACTGATATGTTCTGCATCCCCAATGTTATACAGAAAACTACCATTTGCAAAGAAACGTAATGCAACGCAAAGCATCTGCTCGGATGTAAGAGCACGGCCGCGATGGCTGATGTTTCTGATGTAAGGATGTATGAGATTATGGATGTATCTCATTGACTGTAAAGAAAAACGGTACCGCTCAAATAAAAATGAATATGGATATGACGAAAAATCCACTCTGGGTCTCAAAATCCTCTCCCGACGTAAATGTAACTCCCTACGGATTAATGCAGCCTCTTCATCCACAGGATCGTCCATAAAAGGACATGCCATTTCATTCACTTAATTTGATGCGCTCTGCGTGACTGAAATGTGCGCAATGAATCAATGTACCGAAAGAATGAATGAGGTGTTTAAATACCACTTCCTCTTTAAAAAAGGGGAGGAGACCGAAAGAAACTCTGGGTTTCCCGAAGAAAACCTGCTTCCGACCAGGTTAGGTTCACAGAGTAAGTTACCATGGTAACTGACTCTGAGTATAAGTTACCTCTCTTTCTGAAACAGGCTTGACTTACTCTGCTTTCTTAGGTTTAACATACCTCCCATTCTGAAACAGAAAACTCAGAGTTTCCCTCATTTCAGGGTTAACATACTCAGAGTTTTCACTTAACCTTCTTTCTGAAACAGGCCCCTGCTCAGAACTGTGCTAGTTAACCATGTGCTGATTAGCATCTTTAAGCTAGGCTCAAAAGTATCTAACATTGTCACGACCGAAACAGTCATAACTGAAACAAGTCATCATTGTTTTGGAAGTGACAAAAGGGAACACATAATCATTTATTTGGAGGAAATCAAATAATTTTTGTAAAGTTATGGAAATCATTAGTATCTTAGTATGTTTTAGTAGTGTTTTAGCATGCAAGTTAAAATTCTGTAATGTGATGTGGTCTCTACCAATGCATTACTATCACTACAGAAAATGTGCCGTCACGACCGAAACATGCATGTTCTGTCTAAAATAAAGCATACTGAATTATCAAGTTCAAGTTCGTTTATTTCTAGAGCACATTTACTACCGGCTTTTGGCCGACCAAAGTGCTGTACAATAATCACAACACAATACACATAGAACCAACAATCAAAATATGGTGCATTAAAAATTAAGTTCAGGTAGATTACACATTAAAAGCTAATCCAAACAAATAGGTTTTAAGCGCTGTTTTAAACTCAGATAGAGTGGAAGCCAATTTGAGTTGGATAGGAAGATTATTCCACAGAGTGGGGGCCACCACTTCAAAAGCTCTATTTCCCCTCTTTTTCAAGCGGGTTCTAGGAATACGAAGGAGGAATTTGTTTCCTGATCTCAATTCTCGATTTGAAGTATATGGGTGAAGTAAATCTGATAAATAAGCTGGTGCAAGATTATTTAAGGATTTATAGACCAGTAGTAAAATTTTGTAGTCGATTCTATATTGAACGGGTAACCAGTGAAGGGATCTCAGAAGCGGTCACATGATCAAATTTTTTACCTCCCTTGAAGAAACGCGCTGCTGCATTCTGAACAACTTGTAATTGAGAGATTTGACTCTTAGAAACCCCATAATACAGAGAGTTGCAGTAATCTAGCTTGGATGTTATAAAGGCATAAATTGCAACTTCTAGAGAAGCATTAGATAGGAAAGATTTAATTTTGGAAAAAGAGCGAAGATGAAAAAACTAGAGCCCACTACCGAGGCAATTTGCCTATCAAATTGTAAGTCATTATCAATTACCACACCTAAATTGTGAACTTTTGAGGAAGTAGTAAGGTTTAAAAGATTAAGGTTAGGTAAATATTGTCTTCTATTTTTATCTTCTATCTTGCCAAAAACAATAGCTTCCGATTTATCTGAATTTAAAAAAAAGAATTTTTTTTAAGAGCCATGACTTTACATCATTCAAATACGCTGATAAATTACTAACAGCGTTCTCATTACCGCTGGTCAAAGGCAGATAAATTTGCATGTCATCAGCGTAACAATGGAAGGCTACATTATATTTCCTGAAAATGGATCCCAAGGGAAGTAAGTATAAGGAGAAGAGAGAAGGTGCAAGAACAGATCCCTGTGGTACGCCACAGGATAGCTTGCGTAATGATGAAGTAAAATTCCCAATTTTAACAGAGAAAGTTCTATTTGTTAGGAAAGATTTAAACCAATTTAACACAACCCCGCCCAGTCCTACATAAGACTCCAGTCGGGAGATGAGAATTCCGTGATCAAAAGCTGAAGACAAGTCCAGCATGATTAAAATGACAGAAGCTCCCGAATCAGTAATCATTAAGATGTCATTTAAGACTCTTACAAGGGCTGTTTCCGTACTATGTAGTGATTTGAAACCTGATTGGAAGATCTCATAAATGCGATTAGTGGTTAAGAAAGACTGAAGTTGCAGAGAGATAATTTTTTCCATCACCTTAGAAATAAAAGGAAGGACAGACACATGGCGAAAATTTGCTAATATCAAGTGTGGGTTTCTTTAGCACCGGAGTCACTGTGGCCCTTTTTAATAGTTTGTTTACATCTACCTTTTAAATATATTTTTTTATTAAAAAGGTTATAATTACAACAACAATTCAAGTGTAATCTTACAGTATATCATCATTCATTCACACACTCGATTTAAATTTAAACTGTCTTTTTGCGAGCTGTGGTAAACAGCGCGCATCTCTGCCGTTCATTCATTCATAAACAGAAACGCGATTCATGTGAGAAGGAAAAAAACTTACTACAGCATTCCTCAGCTCGCTCCTCGATATACCCGCACTTCTGAGGTACATTTCCATTATTATTATTCCTCACAGCGCTGCGAGACTGTGTAAACAAGTAATGATCTGAATAAACTTGTGTTTTCTCGAGCTGATATGGGGGCGTTCACAGAGGATTGCCTCAGTCATTTGCGTTTGAATAGCGCGCGCTCTCCGTGGGCGTGTCACATTACATTTGAATTAGCTGTAATGAGCTCGACTGGAATCGCTCTTTTAATACAGATTTCACAAGATGAGAATATTAGTTTTTTATATAAATTACTTAATTTAAAAGAAGAGAATTCAAGCTTCATGCCTGTGTGTCTGTATGCCTGTTTGACTGAGTATTGTTCATTTTCGGACGCGTTTCAGAATGGACTTCACTGGCAGAGAGACGGCAGAACTCGCTTCGTGTTTATTTTTCTTTATTTGGCAAAAAGCACAACACTTTGTTTTTATTGTGAGTATACACAAAAATAATACACATTTAACAGAATCGATTGATGTATGAAACTCCTATGAAAAATCAAAGTCAACAGAGTATTTATGAGTTTCTTTTACACTGATAAAAAAAAAGCGAGCTGGTATCGCCGGCGATACCGCCGACCTCAGGGGGTTAAGCGCAGAACACAGTTGAAATGTGCCTTTAGGAGGCCAAAGGTCATCTCGATCTTCACTCTGGTTTTACTGAGGGCCACATTGAAGCGGTGCTGTGGCCCTGTCTGAGGGTCATGATAGGGGTTATTGTGTAGGTTTTTCTATCTCAGTTCAAATTAACAGTGTTTTGTACTGTACCAAATTTAACTTGCTTTCCTCAAAGCGCTGACACAACACAGACTCACGGAAAATTTGTGAGACAAGCACTGGAGCCAGGCCATTTGGCATCCAAACTTGTGATCTAAATGTTTAGTAGATCATTGTTATATCTGTTAATGTTACTATTAATTTAAAGATTCATCACAATCTTTCATGAATTTGCACAATTCATGCAACACCACTTATTTTGTTCTGAGCTTTGTGGGCGGAGCTATGGGACCCAATATATTTGTGTATCCAAAAACTATCTCGGTCTAGGAAAGTCGAAACGACTCGTAATTGGTGTCATTGGAAAGGTCTCTGTGAGTGCTTTCCAATGACACCTTGTTTATGTCGACCTTCCTAGACCGAGATACATTTTTGATACATAAATAATACATACCATAACTCCGCCCAGGAAGCTGTCGGCGACATAAACCAGGTATTATTCGAAAGGGTTTTCTTAGACCTTTCCAACGAGCCTACTCTGATGCCTCTGTGATGTAGGGGCCATGAGATATTGACCCTCTAATTTTAACCGGAAGTGAGCATATAGCTCCGCCCAGGAAGCTGCCAGCGACATAAACTCGGTATCATTCGACAGGGTTTCTTCTCGCCTTTTCAAAGAGTCTACTCCCATGTGTGTGGTATGTAAGGTTTATGAGATATAGACACTCCAAATTTTAACCGGAAGTGTCTATATCTCCTAACTTGAAGGTCGTATTGAAGCATGGGAGGGGTTAATAGTAAGGTCCGGATGAGGCCTTTAAGATGGCACCAGAGGCGTGTCATTCTGAGCATTGGGGGCGGAGCTATGGGGCCTAATATATTTGTGTATCCAAAAATCTCGGTCTAGGAAAGTCGAAACGACTCGTAATTGAAAGTGTCATTGGAAAGGTCTCTGTGAGTGCTTTCCAATGACATCTCGTTTATGTCGCTGCGACCTTCCTAGACCGAGATACATTTTTGAAACATGAATATATTTTGTCCCATAGCTCCGCCCAGGAAGCTGTCAGCGACATAAACTATGTGCCATTCGAAAGCTGTTGTTCTCCCCTTTCCAACAAGTCTACTCAGATGCCTCTGTTAGGTGGGGATCACGAGATATTGACCCTCAAAATTTAACCGGAAGTGGGCGTATCTCTTAAATAGAAGGTCTCATTGAATCATGGGAGGTGTTATTAGAAAGGTCTTGGTGAGGCCTTTAACCCTCTGGGGACCAAAAACAATAAAAATAAAGTGTTTTGCTTTTTGACAAATAAAGAAAAATTAACATGATGCGATTTCTGCCTTCTCTCTGTCAGTAAACTCCCATTTGAAACGCGTTCGAAAATGATCTATAACTCCGCGAAAATTCAGTCAAACAGGCAAACAGACCCACGGGCATAAAGCTTGAGATCGCATCTTTTAAATGAAGTAATTTATATAAAAAACAAATATTCTCAGCTTCTGTAATCTGTATAAAAAGAGAGCGACTCCAGTCGAGCTCATTACGAGCCATTCAAAAGTAATTTGACCACTCCCCGGAGAGTGCGCGCTATTCAAATGCAAATTCAAATGCAAATTCTGAGAACCATTTCAGTCTGTGAAACGCCCCCACATCAGCTGTAAACAAAGCGCGTCGCAATCGAGTGAGGCATAATATAGCCTACCTTATGGAGAAAAGTTTCCTCAGAACAGTGCTGATATGAGGAGCAATATCTCCTGATATGAGGAGCAGATCCCGCTGAGGAGTGAGGTAGGCTGTTTTCTTTTCTCAAGTGTTGATGTGGAATAACGTTATGGAATAACGTTAGTGTAGGCCTATGCAAACCGCAAAAAGATGAATCGCATTTCTATAATATGAATCGCCTTTCTGTGAGATGAATGAAGGGTACATATTTGTAAAGACTGTTTAGCCTAAATATGAATTGCGCGTCTGTGTGTGAAAGAATAAACTGCTTTGCTATAGCCTACTGAGATGAGTAAAAATCGACTGGAATATGTTGAAATAAAATGTATTTGTATAAGCAACGTATTAAACTGCAAATTAGCATTTATATGCCCTAATATTTCATAAAAACAACGTTACAGTCAGTCACTTGTTGACTAGATTTGGGTACAGTTTTTAGGCTACTGTAGAATATACTGCCACATCAAATAAGCTTTTGTTTAGCAATTTCTGCTCATATCTAACGTTATATATATTTACATTTACATTTACATTTATTCACATTTATTCATTTAGCTGACGCTTTTATCCAAAGCGACTTACAATTGCTATATATGTCAGAGGTCGCACGCCTCTGGAGCAACTAGGGGTTAAGTGTCTTGCTCAGGGACACATTGGTGTCTCACAGTGGATTCGAACCCGGGTCTCTCACACCAAAGGCATGTGTCTTATCCATTGCGCCACACCACGCCACAATATATTCAGAATATTTGCTATATTCAAACTAATGAATACATATGATAAAATGTAGGCCTATAATCTTTTTTATTTTTATTTTTTACAAAGAAAGAGTACACTTGAAATATTGTTGAAATTGTAATTATTGTTGTAATTGTAACATTTTTAATAAAATAGCAAAACATATTTACAAGATAGATGTAAGCGAAATCTTAAATGGTCAATATAAGTCTTCTTCTAAATACATCTTTTGTCCTTGCATTGTGGCTCAGTCAGTGTCACACCTGAATGAATGGCTAATTATGCAGAGTCATTATGCAGAGTGGGTGGGACATTGTAATCTAAGGTGTAAACTACTCCTCCCCCTCGCATATTGGCTTTCCAAGCAAAACCTGTTTTACACCATTTAAATCAATGTATTTTTTTTTTTTTGTGAACGATAAAGCAAGACTATTTTCACATAATTTTGAAGCTAGAACTCAAAGGGACAACATCCATTAGTCAAAAGTCTTGTGGACACATATTTAATATGTGTTTTGTGGTCTTAATTCAGCAACTTTCATTTAAATGTTTTCCAATAACCACGCATAAACATTATTCTCTTAAAAATACAAACATCTACATACACGTTGCTCGCATATTATGGTAGCCCTGTTTGTGCTATATAGAGTGAATTTACACCTTTGCCATTAACATGTTTATAAATAACTGAAAAAAGCACAAATGTCAGAGCATGTCAGAACATCTCAAGGACCCCAAAAACAGCTTGGTCCCCAGAGGATTAAGCGCACTGAACGTTCGGACAGCGACAGAATTTTCTTTGCAGCACCTCAGGTACTCTTCATAGGCTCTGATGTGGCTCATATCACGGCTCACACTGATGTAGACAGTCTCCAGCTCTGTCCACCTGGCATTCACGCTGGCAGGAACTCTCCAACTCTCCAAGTTTTTGGAAGGAAACGAAGTCACCATTGTGGGTCATTCCAATAGAGCCGAGGAAGGCCAGCACCATCAATAGTCGGTCTTTGGGCAAACACTTAGGTAGCCTCTCAAGACAAGTCTCCATCCATGGCATCCCATGCTCCCGATACTTCAATAAGTTCCTTGAGTAGGAAAGATCCAACTCTTCAATCTTGGCGCACACATCTCCAAGGTAAGCTGCTGTGCGCGATGCAGCAGATGGAACTTGAGTAGGACGGTAGAGTTCGACAAAGTCCTTGAAGTTCCAGCGCGCCTTCTCGTTCCTGTTCTCATCCCATTACTTAATTTTTGGGTAGAACTTCAGCTTCGACAACCCCAACTCTAAACAACGGACTGGATCTAAGCTAAAGGACGTCACCATTTGTGGATAGCCAAACCCTTTACTTTCGCAGACCTTCCTTGACAACTCAGCAACTGTCCGGCAATCGCTCAAACGGCTGATTGGACGGTCAGGCCCTTTCCCATCGGAATCCGGTCATTCCTCTCATATAGATCTGAGAGAAGGATCCTCACCAACTCTTCACCCACCACTTGTGGGCCGGCCAGAAGGCAATCTGACAGCGGAAAGAGGCGCAGAACTCTTAGCCTCTGGAGTTCCTCCTTAATCCATGTCTCCAGGGGAGGAGGACCTTCACCCACACTTGCTGATCTGATTGGACTGAGGCTTAAAAATCCCCTCATGCGTGACAAACTGTTTGAATTAGTCGAACAGACACCGAGGGGAGAGGCATACTGCCTCAATGTTGCACACAGGGGCCGTCCAAAAAAAAAGATACTCAAGGGCCAGTTCCAGCTGGAAGGCCTTCCACGAAGTTTCAAATACACAGAGCTCCTTCTGGTTCTGGAGAAGATCGAAGAGTGTGCTACTCAGGTAGGTAGCAATTGGCTGTACAATATGCCTTAGACCTAAGCCATCCTCGTTGTCCTTAAAAGGTATGAGCCACCTCAAATAAATTGTCCAACATCATTTGGTCAAAAAAACTGATTGCATCCACAACCTCAGGAAAGCCAGGACGGACAAGGAAAACACCCTCCAGCCTCACGAAGGTCCTTGCATTGGTTTTTAGTGCCAGGTCATCCATGTGGTCCACATACGTTTTGGCATCCTTGAGAAGCATCCGCCTATGCTTCTCGATATGAAGATCACATGTGGTTATCACCCTACTGACAGGGTGCTTAGCAGGGGTAGCCTGGTGACAGTGTGGAGTCACTGCATACAATTGCAAGAAGTTTACATTGCAATTGTCATGGAGTACAACCTGGTCAAGAATATCACTTACATCAAGTGGCATCTGGTCAAGGTTAGACTGAAAATTGGCACTTTCAGCCATGCAGTAGACAGGGAACAGAGTGCCACATTGTCCAACCACCTCCTGAAGACCGCACCTAGACCACAAGAGGTCAACACTTGCGTCCTGTGAATGTATGTTGCAAGCAACATGATATGACACATTCACAATGCCATTTTGTTGAACCAGCTTGCTCAGGTCAAAGCTTCAATCATCCTTTTGACCAAATTTACTAATGGTCAAAATTATCGCCATATCGATGTCTTGATTGACAGCCAGTACAGATTGGTGGAAGTGCCGGAGGATGAATTTCTGGTCCCCATGCAAAATGTTCATCCTGCCCAAGTTAGGGAGATTGTTCTTCTGTAGAGTAGGCCGCTCCAGATCTTGTGGCGGCAGACTTCTCAGTCTCAATGAGAAATTATTGAAGACTGCATTAATCAGGCCAATGGCATGGGCCTTGACAACCATCTCACTCCTGAACATAGGGTGAGCACTGTTCAGGTTAGCAGGGACACATGTGAGATTGAGAAAATATCCCCCATCAACAAAGGCCAGGACAATCCCCACACTTTTTCTGAGCACTGACCCCATCAGCACTGTACTTTTGAAGGTCGAGATGCTTCTTTATCAGGTGCCAGTGGTTGCATACTTTGGACCCATCCACTTTACAAACAAACAAGTAATGAAGTCCAGCAGAGATGTAGCTCACATCAGCTAGCTGAACCACAATGCCATCAAAATCATAGCTGTAGTGCAGTGACTCAGAAGCATCATCTACTATAGAGGCAAAAAGTGGAACCTGGTACTGAATCATCCCTGAGAAATGCTTCAGTGTGTCTGAGGCTAAAGTATGATGTCATCAATCCTTTCGTGCTTTCTCTGGAAGCCACATCAAAAGGCTCATTTTCTTCGCTAAAGGACAAATGAAACATGAATTAACAACCAGTGTTGTTACACTACACTATTACACATCTAAAATGCAACAAAAAACCCACTACATATTTAATTTTTAATGTTAATCACCCTTTGAAAGATCACTGATATGTTTACTTTTACTTTCGTTTTCAATTTGGGGTTAAATCAACACAAGCCACAGAAAAACTCACACTACACTAACCCTAACCTTAACCTTTTCATTATTGATGTTATTCACCCTTTGAAAGATTGCTGATATGTTTAATTGTAATTTCATTGGTCACAATACACTATTACACATGTTATTGCACTACAATTAAGCCTTAACAGGCACTTACCTTTCCATTTTTCGTCCAATTCAGCCCTAGAAAGAAAGATTACAATGTGTACTTTTAGTTTAACTTAAGTTAAACTTCCTTTAACTAAGATTAAACAAATTTTTCTGTCAGAAACACAGCTGGGTTTGCTTTCCGTTCGTCTTCCTCTGCCTTCAAAGATCCTGGTTTTTTTGTTCATAATAAAAGTCCCGATTTCTAATTAGAACTTTTCATGTTAAAATTAAAGGATAAACAATTCTTATCCTTTTCTGTTCTTTTATTTAGATTGAATTTACATTTTATTCCCCCTTTATAACTTTATAACATTATAATAAACTATTTATTCCATAAAATAACCCATTGTTACACTTTTATTACATGTAAAAACATTTATATATATATATATATTGTTAAAAAAAGAAAAAAATTGTAAGATTGTAGTGTGTGAAGACTTGTTTCTAATTCTTTACTTCTCAGCCTATAGTTCAAACGCTATGTTTACTTTTACATTTAACACCTAGGGTCACCAAATTTGGGTCAGAGAAGGATTTTTAACAGAGCCTCCCAGGGACTCGGGACTCTGGGGTCAGATAGGCCCTAGAGGGACCCTCCAAGACACGGAGTTTGGAGCTGCTGGCACTTTCCCTTCCGGAGTTGTGGCCACTTTACTCCAAAAGTTGCTTACGTATAACCGGCTCCAGCTCAGGAAGGAAGTCAAGTTAGGCCTTAAAACTCTGACACTTGCTTCCTGCTCAGCTACTGTTCGGACACTCTTGCTTACTGCTCCGCGCTTTGCTCTATCGCTTTTACATTTTATCTCCTATTTTTTTTGTATTTTATTTCCTTTATTTTATTTCCTTTTATCACCTAATTTTAACTTCAGCAAATCAGCACAGTGCTCATACGACAAAGTTTGGATTACTACAAAAACTGAGAATTCTTTTACCCGACCAGCTTACATTCCAGGAAAGGAAAACACAACTGCCTCAAGGATAAGAGAAAATGCCTCTTCTGGAATCTACTTGCTGCACCAACTGCCACAGACTTTTACAAAGGATTGCAGTTCTTGAAAAAAGTTACTTACGGGAACACCTAAACCAGACGGATCACACAACAGAGCTTCGTCATGGACAGCCTCAGCATACAGCCGGTAAGTCCCATGAAACTAGTGCTCCTCGACAGGTAGAGAAACAAGCCGATCGACTTACTAATCGATGGCACAAACAGGGAGCGAGACCCAAAGGCACTCAAGAAATCAGATTGTCACGAGCATCACATATTGCCGCACTAGCATCCTCTACCCCAGATACAGCTCTGACAAGGATTGCAAACACTGGTCTCCAACCACCGCCTATACATCTTGAGAACAGATTTGAAGTACTAAGGAATGTAAATGAGGAATCCCCAAATGTGATGAATGTGATCGAACACAGACTGAATGGGCCAGTAGCTAACACTGATGCTAACTGGCGCTCAAGGTCGAGCAGAAGCACTCAGCTCAGGGCGCAGCCGAGCCCAGGACTCTGATAGTGGGGGACTCCATAATCAGAAACATTAGCGGCAGGGATACAACTACGTGCTGCCTTCCACAAGCAACAACTTCTGATGTAAACAGGGAACTTCAGAACATTCTGATGAAACATAAGGCTGCAAATCGACTCATCATTCATGTGGGGAAGAATGATATTCATAAAGAGCAGTCAGAACTTCTTAAGAAGGATTTCAATGAACTTTTTGAAACACTTAAAAGACTGAAAGATCAAACATTCATCAGTGGACTTCTCCCAGCAAGAGGAACAAACAGGTTTTCACGGTTACTTGGGCTTAATACGTGGCTGCAAAAAACATGCAATATAAAAGCAGTAAACTTCATTGACAATTTAAATCTTTTCTGGAGTCAACGACAACTGTTTCATCGGGATGGCCATCACCCAAACAAACTTGGTTCAAGAGTGTTAAAGGACAATATCTACTTCTCCCTCAATCATCCTTCTGTAGTTTGTGCCAATCCACTCAATCTGAATGGCACACACACACCTGGACACAGTACGAATGACCACAGGACTTCACATCAGCAGCAAAATGGACATGATAACACCACTCCGCCACAACAACCTCTGCTCACGGACACAATCTCAGCTGAACCCTGCCCACAGAGCTCACCACAGACAGACATATCAGAACTGCCTGAAGATTCAGCACCCAAGGACGACTTCCTGGAAAACAGCCAGGGAAGCCAGGACAGCATATTACAGCCTTCCGAAGACACCAGAGCAACAGCCCCTTTCACCAGACACTTTTTCCCTCTCTCCAGCATCGCCACTTCTGTGCTTCTCACAGAAAATGGAAGAACTGGTGTATGCTGGAACCAGACTATCCCACTCTTTTGCTGCAAGCCCCCAGATACCAACCAAAAAAAGACAGGCACCATTACAACCAAAGCCTGCGGGCCCAGCTAGCCCTCCCCCTCCTCCTGTGAGAGCTCTTCGGCCTCTGCCACAACGCCAGGGCCCACACCCTCCTCCATCTGCTCGAGGTGAACCAAAAACAACTGATACCAGCTCTCAGTGATGTGTGTCGGGTCCCCGTTTTGATAACAGTAACTTTCTCAAATGTTTACAGAACAAGCGGGAACCCAGTGTGCCTGTATCTTTCTCTATTGCTGTTCTATTACAAGATAGAAAGTCTAAGGCCTTCAATAGCCGTACAGCAAACCTAACTAATCTGGTGCCTATTACACGTCAAACTAATATTGCTGTGGGGAAAAGTAAGTCTGTTAAGTTAGCACTCTTTAACATCCGCTCACTTAAAAATAAATCACTTCCAGTCAACGACTTAATAACCAAAAACAATCTGGATTTTATGCTTCTGAATGAAACCTGGCTAGAAGACAGCTAGTCAGGGGGCCAAAACTGATATTAAAACTTTGTTGGACACTTTTTGGTACAAGTATACAACCTATCCAGTATTAATATTTAACCCCTTAACATGTGTTCTAGGCAGGTTGTCAGCTTAGAAAATGTTTTTTTGTCCATTTTAACACTATATTCTTAAAAGTGGTAAAAGCGGATTTTTTCCCCCAAAGTGCTTCCATTTTCTTCCATGTTACCTATTGTAATTTTTGGCCAAATGTGCAATATAATCCAACTTATGTGCAAGCATGATCATTAAAAAATAATAATCAATAAATACCACAAGAGTATCACACCACAAGGGTCACTGTTGTGTCAGCACAGCTGTGATTTGGCAGCAGATTGAGGCAGCAGATCCAGAGAAGATGATCACAGCAGGTGTCAACAGTACAGTGTGAACAAAACTTTATAAAGGAGTGAATCACACAATCACACAACAGATTAACTTGATCTATTTGTCTACACAAACATTTACCTCAAGATTCTACCATTCTACCATCAAATGTTGCCAGAAACAGGTAAGCTAAACTGTTTTCCAACTAGCTATATACTTACCAGACATACACTCACCTAAAGGATTATTAGGAACACCATACTAATACTGTGTTTGACCCCCTTTCGCCTTCAGAACTGCCTTAATTCTACGTGGCATTGATTCAACAAGGTGCTGAAAGCATTCTTTAGAAATGTTGGCCCATATTGATAGGATATCATCTTGCAGTTGATGGAGATTTGTGGGATGCACATCCAGGGCACGAAGCTCCCGTTCCACCACATCCCAAAGATGCTCTATTGGGTTGAGATCTGGTGACTGTGGGGGCCATTTTAGTACAGTGAACTCATTGTCATGTTCAAGAAACCAATTTGAAATGATTCGAGCTTTGTGACATGGTGCATTATCCTGCTGGAAGTAGCCATCAGAGGATGGGTACATGGTGGTCATAAAGGGATGGACATGGTCAGAAACAATGCTCAGGTAGGCCGTGGCATTTAAACGATGCCCAATTTGCACTAAGGGGCCTAAAGTGTGCCAATAAAACATCCCCCACACCATTAAACCACCACCACCAGCCTGCACAGTGGTAACAAGGCATGATGGATCCATGTTCTCATTCTGTTTACGCCAAATTCTGACTCTACCATCTGAATGTCTCAACAGAAATCGAGACTCATCAGACCAGGCAACATTTTTCCAGTCTTCAACTGTCCAATTTTGGTGAGCTCGTGCAAATTGTAGCCTCTTTTTCCTATTTGTAGTGGAGATGAGTGGTACCCGGTGGGGTCTTCTGCTGTTGTAGCCCATCCGCCTCAAGGTTGTGTGTGTTGTGGCTTCACAAATGCTTTGCTGCATACCTCGGTTGTATCGAGTGGTTATTTCAGTCAAAGTTGCTCTTCTATCAGCTTGAATCAGTCGGCCCATTCTCCTCTGACCTCTAACATCAACAAGGCATTTTCGCCCACAGGACTGCCGCATACTGGATGTTTTTCCCTTTTCACACCATTCTTTGTAAACCCTAGAAATGGTTGTGCGTGAAAATCCCAGTAACTGAGCAGATTGTGAAATACTCAGACCGGCCCGTCTGGCACCAACAACCATACCACGCTCAAAATTGCTTAAATCACCTTTCTTTCCCATTCTGACATTCAGTTTGGAGTTCAGGAGATTGTCTTGACCAGGACCACACCCCTAAATGCATTGAAGCAACTGCCATGTGATTGGTTGATTAGATAATTGCATTAATGAGAAACTGAACAGGTGTTCCTAATAATCCTTTAGGTGAGTGTATAGCTAGGCTAATTTACTTTCATAATTACTAGCTTACTTACTAATAGGTAAATTAAGTTTTGTGCAGATGTGTAATGGAAAATTATGTTTTTAAATTATTTGCTGCACAGCAGCCTATTTTACAGTCTTCTATAGCTAAAAGTGTTAATAAGTTTGTTAGATAGCAAAGCCCTCAGCTTATGTCAGGACATTGTAGTGATCCACTCAGAAACCAATCAGACTAGTGTAGTGAAAAATTTCTTTGCCTTCAGATGAGATAACATGGATCCAGAGGGAGCTGTAAGCCTAGCGTCCAAAGAGAAAAAATAGGAAGAGATATTGATTGGGAAAAATGTTTCATTTGTCAAGACAAATATGGAAAATACAGCCAAGATAAAGCCCTTTGATTGAAGTGATTTTTCAGGAAGTGGTGTCTTTGTGCTCTTTCTAGAGATTATTGTAGTATAATATTGTGCAATATTTTTGCAATATAATAGACACACACCATTATTTGCATTGCGCTTAGCTTGACCTTGCTTATTCAATCCATTCAGTCTCAAAGGGATGAGACTGACAACCTCTGCCAACCTGAGAGCCACTGCTTTGATGGGGGAAAACATACCTTTGCCATACGACTATTACATTGTTATTACTACTAACTAGTTACTAACCCCTAACCCTAAAGAAGTGAGAGAGCAGTTTTGTTAGGATGGAATTAATAACTATAGTAATATGTGAATTAAATATAATTTGTGTTACAACCTGGTACACTAATTAAGTCAAATAGCACCATAGACCATCATCTACAGTTCTACATTTCCGCCTTGATATTAAAGTATTATAACTTGTGCAGCATTGCACTGTCTCTCCCTACAAGCTTTAAACTTGGCTTGACTCATTCCCATAGATATGGTTACTGATTGATAGAGGTTTTGGGATACTAGGTTATGTTTCCAAGCTGATATTCACTTTGAAAACTGGTTCTCTTTAGGCGGAGATTGTTTTTTTCATGTTCTAGTTCTGTTGTCTCTTACATTGTACAATACATGTTCATTCCATGAGTGTTGGCTTTCATTTGATACCATTTTTATGAATATGGTCCTTGTGGTTGCGGAGATATTCAACATTTACTGTTAGCATGTCGTGTTGAGCAGGAAACCAAAAAATTGGCCTGAAATTGCTTGTACAAGTCACAAAAAAAAAAAATTCAGCTTGACAACCACCCTAATATCTTACCTATGGGTGTCTTCTAACTAAAAAAATAGGGTGACAGCTTGTACCAAAACATGTCCGCAAAAGTCTTAACGGAAGCCCTTTTCAGAATTGGCCCCCTGACTAAGCTGCAGTGCAACAATCCTCAATGAAACAGCCCCTCCTAACTTTACTTTTATGAGTGTCTGCAGAGCTTTTAAGAGAGGTGGGGGTCTAGCTGCTCTCTTTAAAGATATTTATCAATGTAAGCAAATATCATTTGGGAATTACTTGTCTTTCGAATATCTGTGTATTGTGTTAAAAGGTGCTCCACGCATTTTACTTATCATTATTTACAGGCCTCCAAAATACTCTCCAGCCTTTGCTGAGGACTTTACAGAACTGTTATCAACAATTACCTCAGAGTTTGACTGTTTGCCATTGCTGGAGATTTTAACATCCATATAGATAGTGCAGAGAACAATATGGCAAAAGAAATCAAAAGTGTTTTAAAAACTTTTGATCTGACTCAGCATATACATGGACCCACACACAATCGTGGACACACTATAGATTTACTTATAAGTAAGGGTCTAAACATTTCATCGATTGTTATTAAGGATGTAGCACTGTCTGATCATTTCTGTATTTTCTTTGATATATTGATCTCTCCTGCCATTGAAGCTAGATCTGTGTCTGTCAAGAAGAGATGCTTAAATGAGAACACTAGTGTACTATTTATGAAGGCTATATCCTTAACACCAAGCATATCTGCAGACTCTGTTGATTTTCTCCTAGATTCTTTTAACTCAAAAGTTAAAAGTGTATTTGATGAAATTGCTCCTGTAAAAGTCAGGAAGAAGAGTGGCAGACAAAAAGCACCTTGGAGAAACTCAACAGCAGTGCAAAATATGAAAAGACAATGCAGAAAAGTAGAGCGCATGTGGCGGAAGACAAAACTTGTAGTCCATTATAACATCTACAAAGACAGCCTTCATGCTTTCAATATGGAGCTAGGCAAGCTAGACAGACTTTCTTCTCAAATATTATAAACAGTAATTTAAACACCACACGCACTCTTTTTGCTACTGTAGAGAGACTGACAAACCCCCCAAGCCAGATTCCCAGTGAAATGCTCTCAGACAGCAAATGCAGTGAGTTTGCTTCTTTCTTCTCTGAGAAAATCAATAATATCAGAAAGGTGATCAGCACATCCTTGAGTTGCTCTGGGGTCAGACAGATCAAACCACCTGAGAAAGTAGTTACTATGTCTGATTTCAAAGAAATTGATGGCAACATTTTGGAAGAAACCGTACAGCACCTTAAAACATCAACCTGCGCTCTTGACACGCTTCCCACATCATTTTTCAAAAGTGTGTTAAACAGTTTAGAAGCAGATCTTCTAGAAGTGGTAAATGCCTCACTTCTCTCTGGGAGTTTTCCGAACTCCCTGAAAACTGCAGTTGTCAAGCCCCTCCTGAAAAAGAGCAATCTGGATAAGAACATATTAAGCAACTATAGGCCGATTTCAAATCTTCCTTTCATAGGCAAGATAATTGAGAAAGTTGTCTTCAATCAGCTAAACAAATTCTTAAGCTTGAATGGATACTTTGTGCTGTGGTGCAGTCGGAAACCAGATTGAAAATTGTCAGAGACAGCGCTCATAAAGATAATAAACGATATTCGCTTAAATACTGATTCAGGCAAATTATCAGTGCTGGTGCTACTCGACCTCAGTGCTGCATTTGACACTGTCGATCATTACATGCTTCTTGACAGGCTGGAAAAATGGGTGGGGCTTTTTGGGATAGTCCTAAAATGGTTCAGGTCATACTTAGATGGGAGAGGTTATTATGTGAGTATAGGAGACCATAAGTCTGAGTGGACATCCATGACATGCGGAGTCCCTCAAGGCTCAATTCTTGCGCCACTCCTGTTCAACCTGTATATGCTCCCAATGAGCCAAATAATGAGAAAGAACCAAATATCTTACCACAGCTATGCAGACGACACACAGCTCTACTTAGCCCTATCGCCTAACGATTACAGCCCCATTGACTCCCTGTGCCAATGCATTGATGAAGTAAACAGTTGGGATGTGTCAAAACTTTCTTCAGTTAAACAAAGACAAAACTGAAGTCATTGCATTTGGAAACAAAGATTGAAGTTCTCAAGGTGAACGCATACCTTCACTCTAGGGGTCAAACAACTAAACATCAAGTCAGGAATCTTGGTGTGACACTAGAGTCAGACCTTAGTTTCAGTAGTCATGTCAAAGCAATAACTAAATCAGCATACTATCATCTGAAAAATATTGCAAGAATTAGATGCTTTGTTTCCAGACAAGACTTAGAGAAACTTGTGGACGCTTTCATCACCAGCAGGGTGGATTATTGTAATGGACTCCTCACTGGCCTTCCCAAAAAGACCATAAGACAGTTGCAGCTCATACAGAACGCTGCCGCCAGGATTCTGAGCAGAACCAGAAAATATGAACATATCACACCAGTCCTCAGGTCTTTACACTGGCTCCCAGTTAAATTTAGGATTGATTTTAAAGTATTATTACTGGTATATAAATCATTCAATGGCCTAGGACCTCAATACATTTCAGATATGCTCACTGAATATAAACCCAACAGATCACTCAGATCATTAGGATCATATCAGCTAGAAATACCAAGGGTTCACTCTAAACATGGCGAGTCTGCTTTTAGCTATTACGCCAGCCGCAGCTGGAACCAGCTTCCAGAGGAGATCAGACGTGCTCCTACTGTAGTCACTTTCAAATCCAGACTCAAAACACATCTGTTTAGCTATGCATTTAATGAATGAGCACTGTGCCAATGTTCGTCCGACTGTACTGTACTGTATTTTATTTTTTATTTTCCTAAACTGTTTTAATTATTCTTATTTCTTTTTATTATTTTAATTTCTTCTATGTAAAGCACTTTGAATTGCCATTGTGTATGAAATGTGCTATATAAATAAACTTGCCTTGCCTTGCCTTGTCAAGCATGGTATACTAACTAAATTAACTTGTTTATTCCATAAGTATTCTAGTTTATTTTAATTTTATTTTTTCATCCCCCTAACAGTAAAGTGGATCATACCAGTGAGTTCAACTAAAGCTTCATATGAAATCATGAGATAAATGAGAAGATTTTTGAAAACTAAAAAGAGGCCATGGGTCCTTCTTCATAGATGTTCATGATTTTGGAAGAAGGAAGTCGAGTGATGTCATCAGTATGATTTTTATTTTAAAACATTAGATTTTTGATGAATGGTACTCCAGGGGACCAATACTTTCAAATATTACAATCAAATATTGTCATTTAGATGACTCAAGACGACGTAATTGTTCAAATAACATATTGTTAATTATACAATTTATAAGAAATTGTAACCCTAAAGTGTATTTCAAGTGTGATATTTCTGTAAAGGCTAGGGACAGAAAATGGACATTGGCATAAATTTTACCCGAGTTATTATTTTACATATCAGCATCTGTTCAAAACCTTACAATATTAAAGCAAAACTGTGCTTAGTTATTGAAAGCCATCTTTTTTCTTAAAAGATGACACCTTACACTTGAAGAGGGCTCATTGTTTTATAATTTTACAATCAAAGACTAATTATGTGAAAATCACCTATTTTAGCTTCAGGTTCTAAAAAGGGTTAATTCACTATTCTCAAACCAAGCTCATACTCCACTCGACGGTAATCCCTCTCTCTAGGTCGTCCTCAGACGAACCTTCCATCGTTGCCTCCAGTCATCCCGATTCTCCATGCATCTGGCCAGTTCGTTGGTGCTCTGGGCTCCTGCATCCCTCTTGAGTATGTCCACGTATGTTAGCGTGGGACGTCCTCTTGACCGATGGCCATGTGTTGGTTCCCATAGCACCAGCTTGCTGGCTGGCAGCTCTCGATGCCTTCGGCAATGTCCTGCAAGTCTCATTCTCCTCACAGCAATCTTGTTGCTCACTCTTGGTACACCCTCATACAGGATTTTGTTGGTTACATGCGCACTCTTGCTGATGTTAAGCACTGCATGCAGCATCCTGGTGTAGCACCCGTCCAGGGACTTCTCTAGGGTTGGATTCAGGGTCCAGCATTCACTGCCATAGAGGAGAACGGACTCTACCGTCGCATAGAAGAAGCTGGGTTTGATTTGGCGGGAGAGGTTGGAGTTCCATACACTGTTCATGCCGTTCAGGGCCCTCCATGCAAGTGCCTTCCTCACTTTTAGATCTTGCTCAGTTGAGTTGACCCATGTGCCCAGGTATTTGAAGTCCTCAACTTCTTTTGAAGTCCACAGTGTCTTCTGCTGTTATCAGAGGTTGATGTTCTGGTGGAACGTTGTAGGTCATGACCTCAGTTTTCTTTGCATTTACCCTAAGGCCAACCTTGGTGCACTCTAGCTCTACCCTGTGTAGTAGTTCCTGTGCTTGTTCCATGTTGTCGGAGAGCAGACTGATGTCATCCGCATAGTCAAGGTCTGTCAGGACTACTGCCGGGTGTCTTGCTTGCCGGACCCTGTTTAGGATCATGCGATTGTAGATTTTCGCAATGATACAGGTCAGGCTGATGCCTCGGTAGTTGTCCGGCTTCGAGAGGTCTCCGGATTTGGGCACTGGCACGATGTTTGATAGAGACCACATATCAGGCAGCCGATTGTGCAGCAGAGGTTGCAGAACTCTAGAATGATGTTATCAAGATCACAGTACTTCAGCACCTCTGGGGGTATGCCATCCGGACCAGCGCTTTTTCCCCACTCTTACTGTGGCTTTTACCCTGACGAGCTCATCGAGTGTGAAGGGACCATCATTGATGTTCAGGTTTGGGAGGTCTGATGGTATTTCCTCTTCCACAGCTGCGTCTGCTGTTTCTCCCAGCAGCCTTTTGAAGTGGCTTGACCAGGTCGTCACCCTCTCCTCCGGGCTATGTCCCTTCACCTGTCCCTCCTTGGTCCTCTTCCGCCCCGTCATTTCATTGATGACCCTCCAGGCCTCCCCATACTGCTGTTCCCCTTGCGCCGCCTGCACCCTCTGCACTCTTTCCATCAGTTCTTCCCCTTTGATGGTATCATAGGTTCTGAAAAGAAACTGTTTGGCTTCGTTCAGCTCGCTGCGCCTCTCCGCAGTTGGTTCCCGCTCAAAGTTGAGGCGGGCTTCCTCCACCATCCGACGTGCTGCTATGACCTCTGGTAATCCCCCAAAAAACAAAATACCAGAAACTTTTCTAAACTATAGCAAAACAAAACATTAAAAATGACTAAATCTCCCACTTAACATTAATCTGGTACAAAACAATTTTAACATTTACTAAAGCATTTACATAAGTGTCATGGCAAAGCATGCTGGGGAATAGAGATCCCAGCACAGTTTCAGTTAAATTTAAGGTTGTCTAAATTAAAAGAAACAAGTTCATAGAACTCAAAACAATTAAACAATCCAACATAATTAAAATGTGTAAGTTTTGTGAACTCAAAAGAAAAGAAAGTTCTAAATACTCATAAAAGTTAATTTGATTGAACTAATTTGTATAATTTAAGTTGGCCCCATACTCAACCAATTTATTATTTTGAGCGTTAGGGTTTACAGAAAATCAGCCCACATAAGCCTCTGTAGTCCATGACGCAGCATAAGTAAAGTTGTCTTGAGTGGATATTTAATCGTACTCATCTTAAGGTCTTCAGAAGTCATAACTTCAGGGGTCCCTTAAAACCAAAGATTAAGCTAAAAGACACTAGTTTCCAGTGTTCCCTACCAAAATCAAATAGTGTATACAATTTGTATTACACTTTTTGTTGTATTCTGACACAATGTCATTAATTGGTACTTTTTCTTTTATAAAATTAACTTTTTCTTACTTCTAAAAAGATTCAATTTCATTTCATTTCCTAGCAAGTATAAAGTAAAAAATATGATAAAGATGCCTGATGCAATGTATTTAAGAAACAGCTGCTGCAATACTCCAAACAGTTCCTCACACAATGACACCATTAAAGGGTAACTAAACCCCTGGTCAGAGCCTGACTCCACCCACTGGCAATATTTGAAAAATGCTAGAAAAGTGGGCAGACCCCAGCGGAGATAGAGGGGACGAACCGTGAGCGGGGGGGTGTGCACCTGAGACCCGCTGTCAGACTCTCTAAAATGGAGAGTGACTCAAAGGGTCGCGATACGACGTAAAGTACATGCATCTGATGAGTTTTATCGAGTTGATGTCAATAGCGCGCTCTCTCTAGGCATTTTCATATTTTGCTGCTATGTGAAAAAATCCAGCAAAATGCGCTGGCGCGTTTGTCGACCCCAGAGGATTAACTTTAGCCTAACCATAAATTGTGATTAAAATATATATCACTCACATCAAGACGCCGCTGCGGTGGTGGAGTCCATGTAGGAGGAGCAGCGTTTGGCACTGCGTCGCTTTTCAGCGCGAGCTGTGTGGAGAAGCCCATTTCCACCTCTATTGCGTTGGAAAAGCAATTCCGCGTAAAATGCAGGTTTCACACTCACGGTCTTCCAGGCCACGCATTTAACCACTGGCGCCTAATTTCCAAGTCTGCTGGAAAGCTGTGCAGTTGCCACTAACAACACTACACCTACCACTGTACTAAATACAGATAAATCTACGCTAGTTCATCCAAGGGCGTGGTGAGCTCGTACCAAGGGAGGGCGTGGTGAGCTGGATCCTGCTTACGTCACGCAGTACCGCTTACGTCACGCAGTACCGCAACATCCAATAGGAAAATTCAACTGCAGTAGCCACCGTTCAACCTGAAGAGGGCAGCACTCAGACGTTTTTACACCATATATTGTAGAATTAAAACACTTTATACCCAAATGTCAAAAAAGTTACTCGAATCAATGACCAGCACTAATAAAGCCCCATTCTTACAGATCATTAACTAAAAAAAGTTGGTTTAGGGTTTAGTTACCCTTTAAGGATGGTCAACGGCTCACGTCAATCGGTGAAAACACAGCGTATGTAAGGTAGTTTTCCAAATATTTTGTATTACACTTTTCAAAGGATAATCTAGCTTTAAAGTTAGAATAAAAAAGTTAAAACCAATCATAGCTTCATACCTGATGTGTTCTGACACAAAGCCATTAACTGGTTATTTTTATGTTATAAATGTAGCCTACTTATAAATATAGAGTTAACACATGATGAAACAAGTGAATAATTTTTTATTTTTTTTGAATAATGCTATCAAATACGTCTGACACAATGTTTTTAAGAAAAGCAGTGTTTAAAATACAGATGAGGAATAATGTGATTTATATAATTTTCCCCACTAGCGGAAGGCACCGTTTACATCTTGTTTCTTTGCACAGGGAGTGCTGGGGAATAGAGATCCCACCCCAGTTTCAGTTAAATTTAAGTTTGTCTAAATTAAAAAAAGTTAAATTTAAGTTTGTCTAATTTAAAAAAAAGTTCATAGAACTCAAAACAATTAAACTATTCAACATAATTAAAATGTGTAAGTTTTAAGGATGAGGATGACCCCCCTACTGCCGTGGCCACAGTCAGTGGAACCAAAGTGAGTTTTTTGTTTAATGTACTAACTCTTTACCCCATAATGATATATATATAACTAAGGCAATAATTTGTATGTTTAATTTAAAATAATTTCATTTATATGTTTCCACAGGCTGCCATTCACAATCAAGGGGCTGAAATCCTAGCTTCCATTTCCTTGGAAGAACAAGCAGAAAATAGTGACAACGAGCTCTCACTTGTGCGTCAAGAATTGCTAGAAATAAAAAAATTCATCTTTACAGGTAAACGTATTATATTTCCATTCTGCACACACACACATACACACACACAGTAAAACTTAAATACCGGGGGCTTTTATTTTGTCAGATCATAAAACTCGACCTGCCAATGTTTCCTATTCATTGACCAGACTGTGCTGGCCTGCCATCCCACACAGAAAAATTGGCTGGTGTAAATTGTATATGGGGACTTAAATCATCACATCATTATTTTAAAAGGACTGATAAGAAGCGTGATGTTTTCAACAGTTTGTCTCACTAATACATAGATGGGATAAATGCAGAGACTGAATTTCCCTCACAGGATCAAAAGAGTATACTTCTATTCTTATACTTTTTGGCTACAGTCTTTCACACCCGTTTTTCCTGTTGATGCAGAGATACCTCAGATAAAAGAAATGATCAACAGAAGCTCCATGCACCTCGGCAGTCCAGGGTCTCTCCCCAGCCCTTCAAACCCTGTTCAAATAGTGAGTACTTTTTTATGCAGTGCTGTTGGAACGTATGTGAACTGCTTGCAATCACCTTGTCTTCTATATCAGGGTAGCCGCGGGGTCTTAAAAGTCTTAAAAAGGTCTTAAATGTCATGTTCCTAAATTAAGGCCTTAAAAAGTCTTAAATTCCATTGTCCAAGTCTTAATTTTTTAAACGAAGGTCTTAAATTTCATTATACTAGCCTATTTATTCAAAGTCAACCAGACTGCAACGCAAGGTGAAATGGGGGAAACAACAACAACGTGAAAATTCAACAGGGTTTAGCGTAACGTCAGAAAACGTCTAATTTCTAGTATGCGCAAACAATAGTTTGGGTTTTCGCGCCGGCGGGCAATGGATCAACATTCTAATCAACCAGTCAAGAGGAGAGACATCATGGGGAAGTGTCGTTCGGTTCGGTGTAACTGTTACGCATTTTCAAACTGAACGGTTCGTTGGACCATTTTACCTGCCGACCAAAATTTCATTTTTATTTCAATTATTTCACATTATTTCAAATGTAGGCGCGCTGCGCGTGGCAAGCGCGCTCATAAAGAGCCGCCGGCGCGACCACAACATTGTCCAACATCAAATGTGCAAACTAGGGCTGGGCGATAAATCGATTTTATCGCTTCATTCGAATGTGTAGCTTACGTCGATTTGTTTGAATGAAAATCGGTTTTCTCTTTAACAATTGCCGACGCTCCCCTCTGGGCTCCCGTAGCTCCGAACGGGCTCATCCCTCCCCCCCGCGCGTTTGCCATAGAGATATACAAACAACATGGCAAATGAACTAGACCGCGGCAGCACAAGCACACCAGCCAAAAAAACAACCTACAGCCTTACAAACTGAATCCACAGAGCTGCCAACTCTCACGAATTCACCGTGAGACTCACGCAATCGTCACTTTTTACACGCTCTCACGCCACACATCCATTTTCTCACGCAGAGAAAAATCGCGAAGCAAAGAGGACACTGACACCGACAGACAAGGCAGAGAAGGTTACTACTGCAATGAAACATTCTCAGCTCTCAGATTCTGTCGATTTAATTACGAAATTCAAACAATAAACACCGTTTTGGCGCTTGACAGATCGCTGACAGAGTTCAAGCGACACGTGAACTTAGTGATGTGTCGTTCGCGAACGATCCGTTCATTGCGTGCGTCACATGACAAATGAACCAAAGACTCGGAAGGTAAATTAAATATTTATGTTCCCTGTAAATTATCTTTGGCTGCATTATAATGATTTCTTCATTCAAAATACACTGCTCAAAAAAATTAAAGGAACACTTTGAAAACACATCAGATCTCAATGGGGAAAAATATCATGCTGGATATCTATACTAATATGGACTGGGTAATGTATTATGAACGAAAGGATGCCACATCGTTTGATGGAAATGAAAATGATCAACCTACAGAGGATTGAATTCAAAGACACCCCGGAAATCTAAGTGAAAAAATGATGCAGCAGGCTTGTCAATTTTGCTGAAATTTCATTGCAGCAACTCAAAATGGTACTCAGTAGTTTGTATGGCCCCCACGTGCTTGTATGCATGCCTGAAAACGTCGGGGCATGCTCCTAATGAGACGACGGATGGTGTCCTGGGGTATTTCCTCCCAGATCTGGACCAGCGCATCACTGAGCTCCTGGACAGTCTGAGGTGCAACCAGGTGATGTCAGATGGACCGAAACACAATGTTCCAGAGGTGTTCTATTGGATGTAGGTCAGGTGAGCGTGGTGGCCCTTCAATGGTATCATTCCTTCATCCTCCAGGAAATGCCTGCATGCTCTTGCCACATGAGGCCGGGCATTGTTGTGCACCAGGAGGAAACCAGGACCCACTGCACCAGCATAGGGTCTGACAATGGATCCAAGGATTTCATCCCGATACCTAATGGTAGTCAGGGTGCCATTGTCTAGCCTGCAGAGGTCTGTGCGTCCCTCCATGGATATGCCTCCCCAGACCATCACTGACCCACCACCAAAACGGTCATGCTGAACGATGTTACAGGCAGCATAACATTCTCCACGGCTTCTCCAGACCCTTTCCTGTCTGTCACGTGCTCAGGGTGAACCTGCTCTCATTTGTGAAAACCACAGGGCACCAGTGGCGGACCTGCCAATTCTGGTGTTCAATGGGAAATGCCAATCGAGCTCCCTGGTGCTGGGCAGTGAGCACAGGGCCCACTCGAGGACGTCGGGCCCTCAGGCCACCCTCATGAAGTCTGTTTCTGATTGTTTGATCAGAGACATTCACACCAGTGGCCTGCTGGAGGTCATTTTGTAGGGCTCTGGCAGTGCTCATCATGTTCCTCCTCACACAAAGGAGCAGATACCGGTCCTGCTGATGGGTTAAGGACCTTCTACGGCCCTGTCCAGCTCTCCTAGAGTAGCTGTCTGTCTTCCTGGAGTCTCCTCCATGCTCTTGAGACTGTGCTGGGAGACACAGCAAACCTTCTGGCAATGGCACGTATTGATGAGCCATCCTGAAGGAGCTGGACTGCCTGCACAACCTCTGTAGGGTCCAGGTATCGCCTCATGCTACCAGTAGTGACACTGACCCTAGCCAAATGCAAAACTGGTGAAAAACAGTCCAAAAAGATGAGTAGGGAAAAAATGTCAGTGGCCTCCACCTGTAAAACCATTCCTGTTTTGGGGGTTGTCTCACTGTTGCCCATCTAGTGCACCTGCTGTTAATGTCATTAACACTAAAGCAGCTGAAACTGATTACCAACCCCCTCTGTTACTTAACTGACCAGATCAATATCCCAGGAGTTTAACTGACTTGATGCTATTCTCTGATTAAAAAGTGTTCCCTTTATTTTTTTGAGCAGTGTATGATCGAGGTTGCGTAGGTGGATGTTTTTGGGGAATTTGGCTGTTAAAAGTATAACATTTAAAGCCACTTAAATGAACAAAATGACTCAAATAAAGATTCGTTCATTTTGATGAACGAGATCGAACGAGGTTACTCTTAACTACTAGTTAATTATAGGCTAAATAAACGAATGATCAGTAGGTAATTTGAAAGATAACGTTACAGTTCAAATTACCGAAATGAAATAAAATCGATCGATCAGTGTTTTTCAACTGCAGAAAGAGGTCTATAATAACAGCTGGAGAACAATGTCACGTAACATTAGCCTACATTTACCTCTGGAAAGCCATTTAATGACCATAGCACGTTAGTTGGACTTTTAAAATAATTGCTGTAGAGAGGAGTATTTCGCCAAATATGATAACTACACTATATATTTATTATATCTTTACCTATATCATTAAAATATTATAATGCTGTTATAAAAAACCGCATTGTTTAATTTGAGATGTTATTTTTAACCTTTAATAATAATACCATCTGACAGGGCTTTAAATTAACGTGTATCTACTGTACCTAGTATTTATCCAAAGGAATCGATATTGAATCAAGATCAGAATCAAATCACAAGAATTTAATTAAAATTGTGAAAGCAATAATAAAAACAGTAGCATACCAGTCATTGTACCATGTAGACATTGTGTTGTCACTAAACTTAATAAAATTCTGTTTAGTTACCAAATGTTTTGACAATCACAATACACTTTATAGTGATGTACTTTTTTTTTTTTTTCGTTCCGCCCCAACTGATATTATATATGTAATTTACATATATTGACATATATTACATTTCTGTATGGGCAGTGCCGTCGCAATAGACTGTATATATAAAACGGAGAGGCTCGGGAGCGCGCATGCACGTCACATCCGGTGGATTTCGCAGAAAATCCGACCCGGAGACTTCACATAGAAATAGGAATACTGGCCTTCAGAGGTAATAGCAAAACACGAAAAGTGGATCATTGTAATGTGTGATTACAACCCCTTCACAGATGGGCAATAAAAAAGGATTCATTTTATAAAAAAAGTTACATACAGCACCTTTAATTCATTATTAATTAATTAACTACCTCAGTCCTATATTGACTATTACTTGTTGATTAGTTAATCTAATTTTCATATTATTAAATAGTGTTAGCTTAACTGTTAATATAGAAGTAATAATTTGTCCTGCATTACAGATACTAATTAATGATGGGCAATTATTGTAATGTTTTATCATAAACATGGTTAGTTACCCATGTGTTTTTTAGTTTAAAAATTAAAATATTGAAATGAATGGTTGTAATACAACACATTAAAAAATAAAAATTTTCACAAATTACAGCAAATCTGACTGATGTTACAGGGTAAAATGCCGTTTTAATTGCGTATCGTTATAATTGAAACATATATGTTTGATGTCATCTTAACATTATATTCCTAATTTATAATGCAACTTAAAATAAATAAAAACGTTTCCCCAACATTTCTTATGTAGATAACTGAAGGCCTGTTTCGTCTTGCTGTCAATCAACTGGAGATGGGGAACTCCATATACATTCTCCATCACTACACAGCATGGGGGATTCTGACTGGGGACAGCACGCAGATTGCCCGGCAGAGTTTGTCAAAGGTGATCACAGTGGCTGGTCTATAGTGTGAATATGCAAATTTGTGTGTGTGTGTTTGCATGGACTAATATTATAAGGCTTAC
This sequence comes from Leuciscus idus, assembly GCA_021554675.1. Classification (NCBI taxonomy): domain Eukaryota; kingdom Metazoa; phylum Chordata; class Actinopteri; order Cypriniformes; family Leuciscidae; genus Leuciscus; species Leuciscus idus. Next base: position 304,063 of record CM038629.1, read on the forward strand.
ACGTGAAAAATAATACATAGTCTATTGCAAAATTACATAACAAATTTGCCTGCTTTCCATCTTGCTTTAAAAAGGTAAATATACTTAATGATGGTTTAAAATGCAAAGGTAATTATTATTTATCTTCTTCATTAGGTCAACTTGAACAATTACCAGGCAATTGTTTCATTTGTGAAGATCAACAGGGTCCACTGGAAACTTCTGGTGAGTAGCTGAATAAGATCTGTCATTATTTACAGTGTCTGGAATATTATCAAAAGATGTACATTCTCCCCACTTTTCATTTTCAGTACATAAATGCGGTCAACCACACTGTGTACCTGGTAGATCCCTCAAAAAGTTACTCAGAGAAAGCTGATTTCATTCATGCAGCCAAAAAATTCAGGTATTCTTTGAATGACTCATTACATCCTCAAGCCACATTCTATGGCTATTTGCCTGTAGTTTTGCAGCACTGAAGAGATTTCGTTCCCTCCCTACTAATAAGGGGTCCACCTCTCTCCATTTAAATTGTTTGTATACTTTAAGGTGTTTATACTGTTAGTATAATTTATAATCCATATATGTTTGTTTTTCATGGTGTATGTTAATGCCCATAGGGTTTTATTACTTTGTAATCTTTTTTATATGGACATTGTGTAATATTTCTTTACCTAATGGATGTTGAACTCCCTCTAGCTAAAGAATTTATTCCAGTAACATAAGCCCTAAAGGTTGGAGCATAACATAAATTAGCATAAACCACAATAACAGAACAGCTTTTGTTGGGGTTTAGCTTCAGGCCACCACTGGACTTGCTGATGCAGCGAAAACGTTGTTTCCACAGTCCTATAGTCCTCTCCACTATAGAGCGTGTCCTTCCATGGGCCTGATTAAACCTTTCCTCTGCAATGGTGGCTGGATGCTGCACAGGTATCAAGAGGTAGTAGAGGCGCTGTCTCCCAGGAGCCAGCTATCACCAAAGCCACCTTCTTCAGCCATCTGGCAAATTGCAGAATTGGCCCATGCAAAATAGTCATGTGTGCTTCCAGGCCATTTTGCCACAATGTCAGTGAACATTCCCTGGTGATCACACACTACTTGAACATTAATGGCAGGATAGCCCTTCCTGCAAATGTACAATGGCTCATTTACCTTAGGGCTTAATACTGGGATTAGGGTGCCATCAATGATGCCAATCACTCTGGGGATGTTGTCAATATCATAGAATTGTTGATTGGCCAGCTGTATTTCCTCAGGAGTTTTGGGGAAAACCAGGATGCTCTTCATCAGCTGTAAAAGCAAAGGTGTTACTGTTGTCACAGTTTTGCTGACTGAAGACTTGCTGAGCCCCAGGCCATCACCCACCACCTCCATAAAACTTCCAACAGCAAAATAACGCAGTGTAGCTAACAACTGCACCTCTGGACTTAAGGCGTAGATTCTTCTTGTTGCCCTCTGAAGGTGTGGTTTCACTATCTGAAATAATTCAAGGATCTTGGTCCTTGGAAGACGGAATTTTCTTATAATTGCATCATCAGATAGTGAGTCAAGAGGGGTAAAATGTGTCCTTATGTGGGCATTTATATAAGCTGATTGACTTCTCAGTCGCCTTCTGTGCTCCAGCTGTAAGAATCTTTGTAAAGCTGCCATCGTTGAGCACTTGAAACACACACTGTTTTATTAGGAGAGGCATTAGTACATCTGCTTTTGATGCACCAGAGTTAGACCTTAGCTAATAATCATTCTAAATTAAATTAATTTAATTACTACAATTAATTATTACCATCTTTGATTTGTTATAGTAATAAGGTACAAGATTAATATATTGTATATGTTGATTTGTTTTAAAATAGGCTGTTGTCATTCTGTTATTTCATATTTTTCATTCTTCTCTTAAGAATGGTCTAAGTACTTAAGAGTGTTTTGTGTTATGTTTGGCTTATATTGTCATTGATGATATTAATGTTGTGAATTAACAACATTTTCATTTACTTTATGGTTCATGTGATGGTGGCTTACCACTTCAAAATAAAAGTTCCATTCCATATGTTTCATTATCAGGCTTGGTCACATTATTCAGGTATTTAATAAAGGATGACATGGCATGGTAAACATGCTTCAGCTTCACTCAGTAATGCCTGCATTTTTATATGGCATTAATATACTACTTTGAGTCAAGTTACAATAGTATGCTCTTTTCCTCATATTAAACTGAATGCCCAGTGTATTAGAAAAGCACTTGAAATACATATTACAAAAGAGTATATTTGGCATAACATTTTTTATTTATTTGTATTTCAGTTCAACTGCTGAAGGGTTTTAACTTTATCACTGAAACATTTTTTTGAATGCCATGCACCTTCACCAGAGCCCCATTTGCCAGAACCAGTCTGTTTCCACCTCCCACGACAAGGACCTCAAAAAAAAGAAAAAAAAAGAGGGTTACATCTGTGGATCTGGAGAAAAAAAGAAAAAAAAGATTACATGGCTGTCAGCCACACATGATTTAACTTTCCATACTGAGTAAATAACACAATTTTCACTTACTGTCGGTTGGTAGAAACATGGTTAAAGAGGGCTTGCTGGCTTGTTGTTGCAGGAGTTCCAATGTAGCCCTCCTATAGGCCATAACCTCCTGATGATGTTGGCCTTGCAGCTCCTTCGGGACTCTCAGTTCTCTCCTGATTCTCACTGCAGCCACAATGTCCCCTGTTTCTCCTTTGGCGGGAGATTAATGGCTGGTTTTCTGGAATGCCAGAATGAAATTGCCCAGCACATGAGGAGGCCTCAGACTGAGGGGAGTCAGGGGAAGGGAGCAATAGCCCAAGACCAGGACTCATTGCTGATGTTACAGGGCCAGGGTGGAGGGGGCCTGATGTTCCAGGGGCAGGTTGAAGGGGTTCTGATGTTCTAGGGCCAGGGTGGAGGGGGCCTGATGTTACAGGGGCAGGTTGAAGGGGTTCTGATGTTACAGGGCCAGGGTGGAGGGGGCCTGATGTTCCAGGGCCAGGCTGGAGAGGGCCTGATGTTCCAGGGCCAGGGTGGAGGGGGCCTGATGTTACAGGGCCAGGGTGGAGGGGGCCTGATGTTACAGGGCCAGGCTGGAGAGGGCCTGATGTTCCAGGGCCAGGGTGGAGGGGGCCTGATGTTCCAGGGCCAGGGTGGAGGGGGCCTGATGTTACAGGGCCAGGGTGGAGGGGGCCTGATGTTCCAGGGCCAGGGTGGAGGGGGCCTGATGTTCCAGGGCCAGGGTGGAGGGGGCCTGATGTTACAGGGCCAGGGTGGAGGGGGCCTGATGTTCCAGGGCCAGGGTGGAGGGGGCCTGATGTTACAGGGCCAGGGTGGAGAGGGCCTGATGTTCCAGGGCCAGGGTGGAGGGGGCCTGATGTTCCAGGGCCAGGGTGGAGGGGGCCTGATGTTCCAGGGCCAGGGTGGAGGGGGCCTGATGTTCCAGGGCCAGGGTGGAGGGGGCCTGATGTTCCAGGGCCAGGTTGAAGGGGGCCTGATGTTCCAGGGCCAGGATGGAGGGGGCCTGATGTTCCAGGGCTCAACTTTGAATTCAAAGGCCTGGTTGACGCACATGCATCTATGCCTCCAGGGATCCCTTCCAGTGCCTCATGCCCCAGGATGGCCAAAACGTTATCTTCCTCTGCAGTCAGGAGGAACGGAGTTGATAGCCCCACCAGTCTTTTTTGCTTCCCTTCTACGTGCTGCAGCCCTCCGTTTTGTCACACTTGCGAAGTCTGTCCACTTTTTTCTAACTTCTTCTGGGCTTCGCTCATAACCATAGCCGCATTTATTTTTTGGGTGATTTCTGCCCAGGATTTTTTTTATCAGCATTTGTAACAGGTGTCCACAATAGTATAACAATCACAGTGTTTTTAAAACCCATCATTTATTTTCATTTTAATTGTGCTGATCTATCAATATTCAATAAGAAATTAATAAATATGAAATTGTGAAATTAATAGTTATAGATTTTGGGATCAGAGAAGAGAACATTGTGTTTATATATGTATATATTTTATTGTGCAAAGAATAAATGTTGAGTTGCTAACGTAATTACTCCACATCGTCACTAAGAAAGCGCAGTTGAAAAGAGAAAAGAACCAAATTTACAGCAGGTGGCGATATGTAATCATAGCACCAGTCCGCCATTAGATCGAAGAAGAAGAAGAAGAAGGTCATAACGACAGCCCCAACCAATGTGGTTCAAACCATAGATATCATATAAAGGCTAGATGTCTTAAGGCGGAGTCACTTCCGGCATCACCGGTGGCCATCTTACCACAGGGCTCTGTGAATTAAGGTGAGTGATCAGCACGCACACAAATCCTCTTATCTCGCTGAATTCTTTACGGATTTACAATCGGTTTGGTTTCTTACAAACGTCATTAACGTGGCTATAATTCTTTCATATGGAAGTCCATTGTTATAATTATTCATATGTATGCAGTGTCATAGCTACATCTCAGACGTTTATAACAAACCAAACTGTTTGAAAATCGGTAGAAAATTGAGCAAGTTATGGTTATTTAAAAGTACATGCACCATGTTAGGAGTGAGCGAGCTCCCTGTGGTAAGATGGCCGCCGTGTGCGGACGTCGACCTCCATTGGCCAGCAGCGCGGACGAGACATCTAGCCTTTATATGATATCTATGGTTCAAACCATGAATCTGCGACACAGGTACCATGGTTTCGGGAAACAGTCGTGACTAGCTAGTTGATTTCTTTAAAGATGCATCGTACTATGGTAGTTAAACCAGCGAGTTGCATCGTTGTACGGGAAACGCACCCCAGTTTGCTTAATGGTTAATCATATCAATATTTAAGAAGACATTACAAAGACTTTGTATTACAATAAAGTAATATATTTTATTTACATTCCATACCTTGTAGATAATAGCTGATTACTTATGACTGTTGTGTTGAGAAAAGCAAAGCAATGAAAATAATTTGTTTTGGTCTATACTCAGGAATGAAATTAAGATTTAAAGAAAATTATTTGGGTGTACTTTCCATAAAAATAACTATATTCTTAAATGTTTAGAATATAGTTTCTATTTGAAACCATACTTTCTGTACTCTTTTCCTAATTAATACATATTTGCGAAATACATCGCATACAGTGAGTACCTAAATATGAGGAAAACGATCCATGGCAAAACAGAGTGGGCGGACATCAAATGGAAAGGAGGATTTCTGAAAGATCCATTCCAGCTGGATGCCAGTAGCTGTGGGGTCATTGTCATCTTGGTATGTGAAGTGTTGTAATACTGATCTCTCTGTTTTTTTCTGTAAATTAAGTTAATGTTTGGGTTTCAACATTTTATACACATTGTAGTACAAAATTACAGAATACAAAATAATTGGGGTATTGTAAATGCTAACATATTCTGGAGTCTGACACAGTCCAGATGAGGCTTTTAAATATTATTGTTTGTTTAGATGACATTTCCGGCTGATCCAGTTTTAAATTTTGGGACCTCGAAAAAGGAAATGACACAAGAGCGCAAAAAGATGGCTCTCCAGATACTGCAAGATTCAGGTTTGTAAAGCAAGTGTTTGTCTGTTGTGTAGAGTAATACAACTAAGAATTCTCCTGGTTGTTACCCCGTTATTCCCCAAACTTTACATGTTGTTCCCTTATAAGTACATGTAAGTACTTTATAGGTACACTATAATAACAGAAAGTTACAATGGAAAATCACTTTAATTACGCAGTACTTTCCGGGCTGTAATCTAAAGCTTTACCAATAACTTTTTCACCAAAGAATGTTGTTCTTTGTAGCGTTAAGCAGAATGTTAATTAGAGGCAAAACACAGACACAACAGCACAGTAATATTGATGTAATCTGGTCATAGATATACTAGAGGTTATACAATATTTTAAAGCCTGGTTTAAAGGCTGCATTTAGTAACAACCTGAATATCTCGTTGGTTATGGTTTAGTACAGAACAAATGAAATGTATGCAGTCTTTGCAGTATGTGATGTTAAAATTTTAAGGCTTTTCAATTAAACAAGGACATTGACACTGAGCTATGAACACCTTATGTTTTTGTTACCAATTTATTTCTGTTTATACCTAAAAATTTTAGTGTTTGATGTGCCCAATAACTGTGCCATGTGCTCACTGAAAAAGCCAAGTGGAAGTGGGCCTCCTATGACAAACTGGGTATGTTTGTTTTTTTCACTTGTGAAAGATGAATTGGAAAGTAAAAAAGCAGTAACAATCTAACCCGTGGATCTGTGTTTCTAGCAGATCAGTGATATTTCCAACTTATTACTTTCTAGATCCAGTGTGATACCTGCGAGAGTTGGTACCATGAAGAGTGTCTGGCCATGACTGAAGGGGAGCTGGAACAGGCCAGACTAAATGATTGGGACTGCATTTTGTGCCCTTAGAGAAGTGATTTTATTTTTATTTAGATTATGCTATTTTTATTTTTATTGTAAAATATTGTTGTTAGTTCCAGTGTCCCTTTAAATAATTTGTGTAATATTAAATATTTTTCAAAATAATTTGTAAATAGCCATTAAACAATTTTTACATGTGAAATTCAACATCAGAATCTGTTGTCATTTCATATGTGACACTGTGCTCTTATTTTGTAATACAACATCAGAATGTCCTGAAACTGGGCAGGTGACACGGTGGGAAGATGTACTCTCCATCTGAGGTGAAATTGGGCTCTGTAAACTAGGATTTTGTTTTTTATGATTTTCTGAATGTAAAGACACAACAATATATTATTATTTTAGGATGGATAGATGGATGGATCGATAGATAGATAATTATAAATAGATACATAATTATAGATAGATAGATAGATAGATAGATAGATTAGATAGATAGATAGATAGATAGATGCAGACAGACAGACAGAGTGAAAGATAAATTAACGTGAAATAGCCTTCGCTGGAAGATCAATTGTTTTCAATCCAGATGACGGTCTGACGGTCTTACCGTAATAGCTAGTGTATGCGCGAACCGCGAAATATAGCGGCGGCTAGATTGACAGTGCACTTTGGGGTGGCGGCTGGCTTGACCGCAGTGGGAAACCCGTGTGCGTGAGCACGAGCAGACTGTCATGTGTGTCAGTCACATATGTCAGTCTGATAGGTTATAAAACTTCTTTCAATTGATGTCTAAAATAGGCTATAAAAAGGATGTCTAAAACAGGCCCGAGGCCCGGCCCGCATGTGAACTATGACGTGAAAATTGGCCCAAAAGTGCCTGTTATAGGCTAATGATTGTGACTGAGGGTAACTTTTTTTTTTTATATAAAATATTAATGCCCTGGCAGTGGCAAATAGCTTTGGTTTTATATTTGATTTGATTACATTCATGTTTAAGTTGAGATTCATAATAAATAATTCAACTGATAGCCTACTGTGTAAAGGGAATATTACTGTTAAAAAGCACATTATTTGATTAAAGTGTTTGCAAACCAAATTTTATAGCACTTTTGTTTATATAGCAGTACTTATAAAATAAAATAAAAGGAATACACTACTTTTGAATTCATTATTGAATTTTGTAGAAGAAAGAAATTCATACAGGTTTGCAAACAACTTGAGGGTGAGTATGACAATTTTCATTATGAGGTGAACTATTCCCTTAAACATGTTTTTTGATTGCGGGACAGTGGTGGGACAGTGGTGTGCACTAATTCAGAATGGCCCAGATAACACTTTGCAAGTCCCATTTGTCCCATAACTAGCTTACATAAAATATCAGCATTATGCAATTTAGATTAGATTGTTTCAGCATGTTCTAATATTTGACCAATACAACTGCACATTGATCATTAATGTTTGTTCATGATGCATTAACCACAGTTAAAACTTGTATAATGCAGTTAATTAGCCCCTGCACGAGAAAATAATTGATTCTTGAGTCATCAATATGAAAAAAAATTCAGCACCATTGCCATGGACATTGCCTGGTAATGTCCCACTTAAGATATCTTAAACAGCTTTAAGGTGTGGTTTGAGGAACACACCTAGAAGTGGTATACCTTTAGTTATACCTTAAGAGTCTTCATAGTGCACTGAGAGAAAACGTTATCAGGAAACGCAGCCCAGAGAATTAAAATTACATATATTAGACCTACATATTAGCCTTTATTTATTTCTATTTTACAACACTTAATGATTATCTAAAAAAAAAAAAGTATTGCACTGATAATAAAAAACAAACTTGAAATTTAAGGCGTTTCCGATTTAATTATGTTTGTGTTGGCTACATGAACATATTAATGTAGACAAATTAATGTCACTAGCTTTAAAAGTACAACTTGCCCAACAAATAAATGCATAAAGGTGTCTTTATTCTATTTGCATAACTTTATATATAGTGACATCCCTTTTACATGTGTTCGTCACATTGTTTTAACTGAGGAAGTATCACATAGGCCGATATTCAAAACAAGGCATCGCTGATAGATAGAAAAAAATCTGTTAACCTCTATACTATATAATTTATCAACAGTTGTTATATTTCAAACAATCATATATACAAATGTACAAATACACTTTACATATTATTTAAAAATATAGTAGGCTATTCATATTCATAAATGCCATCAGAAACATGGTAACAATTTTTTGGATGAATTCAGCAAAACATTTTACAAACTGAACTAACCCATACTTCTACTTCATACTCAAATGCATCTACACAATATTTTAATTTGCAAACTTCAGACAATTTAGATGAGCCTACAAATGAATATAACCAATTCAAATATACTAACAAATCTATTAATCAAAAAAAAAAAAAAATTCAAATGTTAAGTGTAAATTTGATCATAACATTAGAAACATTTACATTTAATTATTTATAAAACACTTTTATCCAAAGCAAATTACAAATAAGAAGAGTTATAGAAGCAATCAAACTATCAATATGGAAACTATATGCAAGAGCTGTGACCAGTCTTAATGCTCTGGGCTGCATTTCCCAATAACATTGTTTCTTAGCACACTACGAAGACTCTTAAGGTAAGCTATAACTTAACTAAAGGTATACCATTGCTAGTCGTTTTCCCTTAACCATACCTTAGTAAGCTGCTTAAGATATACCTTCTTACGTGCGACGTTATCAGGTGCTGTGGACTGCTGTGAACAGGAGGAAATAGCATCATCCAAATACCATAGATAAACAAAAGTTATAAAAATGTAAATCATATATATATATATATATATATATATATATATATATATATATATATATATATATATATATATATATATATATATATATATATATATATATATCTACAACCCTACAATTATAAGCTGTAAATTCATATTTCACCTGTTCTCCCATCTTGATTTTAATTTACTTTCTTTATTACAGATTTCAAACTTATCTGCAGCAGTGCACAGAGTCGACGCTGCCAGGAAACCTGTGCCTGCATTTGGAGCATTATGTGAAGTGAGAACCTGCACCATAGCAGACACCACAGGGCAAATATAACTTTCATTGTGGGACAAACAGACTGAACTAGTTCAAACCAACCGGTCATACAACTTCTCCAATCTTTCAACCCGTATTTTCAGCAGTAAATTAAACCTGACAACAAGTTCACAAACTGCCATAACTTTGTTAGAAACACAGACTGCATCCATTTCTACACACACTAATCAACAACCTCCACTACTACACATCACAGGAGAGATTGAAGGGGCTGTGATCAATCAATCGAAAAAATGTCCAAAATGCAACACTACACAACAGGTTAACCTTAAACAAACTTTCCACCGCTGCAAACTATGCAAAATAAACCGCAAATCAACCGCATACATCAGTACAGTGGACAATTGACTTTCAACATCCACTGAACCAGTTGAGCTAACTGTAACTAACTCTAACCAATTGAGCTAACTGTAACTTAAAGGGGTGGTTTACTGCTTTTTTTCTTTGCATGATTGTGTTTATGGGGTGCAATATAACATGTCTTCGTGTTTGTTTGTTTTTTAAAGCCTTATTTTTCATAAATTTCACCTTTATTGTAAGCTGCTTTCTCCTCTGTCTTTTGAACGACCGGTTGACTTCCTGATTCTATGAAACCACTCCCTCAGAAACAGGCAATGGGCTCAGATTGGTTAGTTGGGCCGGTGTGTTGTAATTGGCTAAGCGGAAACTTCACGCCCATTACCTTTACGGGAGAAAGTTGCATGTGCTCCGGTCAAATGTAAATAATGGTGTCAATACTGCCTTATCAGTTTGAGCCAGAATCAGACCCAGAAAGCGGCAATGAAGAGAGTCAAGCAGAACCTCCGCAAACACGGCTCTTACAAAACGTTTCTGAATGGTACTTTTTTATTATTATTATTATTAACCCCCTGAGGTCGGCAGTATCGCCGGCGATACCAGCTCGCTTTTTTTTTATCAGTGTAAAAGAAACTCATAAATACTCTGTTGACTTTGATTTTCCATAGGAGTTTCATACATCAATCGATTCTGTTAAATGTGTATTATTTTTCTGTATACTCACAATAAAAACAAAGTGTTGTGCTTTTCGCCAAATAAAGAAAAATAAACACGAAGCGAGTTCTGCCTTCTCTCTGTCCGTGTAGTCCATTCTGAAACGCGTCCGAAAATGAATCATAACTCAGCGAATACTTCTCACACAGACACGTGAGATATGTCTTTATGAAGCTTGAAATCTCTTCTTTTAAATGAAGTAATTTATATAAAAAACAAATGTTTTCAACTCATGTAATCCGTTTGAAAGCAAGGAGAGGTACCATTTTTCCTTCTCCCTTCATTATCTCTAAATGAGCTGCGGCCGCCCCGCCCCCGTGCGATTCACATGTAAATAGTTTAGGTGATCTAGTATGCTTTCTTTTACAAAGAAAGAGTACACTTGAAATATTGTTGAAATTGTAATTATTGTTGTAATTGTAACCTTTTTAATAAAATAGCAAAACATATTTACAAGATAGATGTAAGCAAAATCTTAAATGGTCAATATAAGTCTTCTAAATATATCTTTTGTCCTTGCATTGTGGCTCAGTCAGTTTCACACCTGAGTGAATGGCTCATCATTATGCAGAGTGGGTGGGACATTGTATTCTAAGGTGTAAACCACTCCTCGTTCACGCCCATCTCGCATATTGGCTTTCCAAGCAAAACCTGTTTTACCTCAATTTAAATCAATGTATGGTTTTATGTGAACGATAAAGCAAGACTATTTTCACATAATTTTGAAGAAAAAACTCTAGGCGAGGACATCCATTAGTCAAAAGTCTTATTGACACATATTTACTATGTGTTTTGTGGCCTTATTTCAGAAATTGTATTTTTTATTTTTTTCAACAACCATGCATAAACATTATTCTCTCAAAAATGAAAACATGTACATACACGTGGCTCACATATTATTGTAGCCCTGTTTGTGCTATATAGAGTGAATTTACACCTTTGCCATTAATATGTTTATAAGCAACTGAAAAAAGCACAAATGTCAGGGCATGTCAGAACATCTCAAGGGCCCCAAAAACAGCCCAGACCCCAGAGGGTTAATCTATTCTATTCTACTATTATTATATAAGAATTTCGATACACTGTTACTTGAAAATGCTACTGCTGCTTGTTAGCTTTTGAGATACGGGTTTCTCCTGATTAAACATTTAATATAACTGACAACATGACTGAGTAATACTGTTTTTAAAAAGTTATTGTTTTATCGGTATAATGAACAACCGTCTATCTATTCACAAAACTTACTTTACTCAGTGTATCGTTTTCTTTAGGTGTACATGTGGCAACTGTGTTAAAATGCCAACAGAACGTGAAAGCATCTGTTGCAAAGAAATACAAAAGGTATTGTAAAAATATATATGCGATTACATATAATTTTTTTTTACTTTATACATGTTTGTCTTATACACACCAAATAGCAATGAACTAACTGGCTACTATAAACAAACAGCGTTGGCATTGGTTGCGTTCTTGATCAAATCGAAAAATTACGTCATAAAGTATACATGGAAAATACATTTACAAAATTAGTACATAATTACAAATTTAGGTCCAAAATGTTTGTAAGCGTTTGTCATAAGCCACGTTTCCATTACTCTTAAAATTGCGCAAATTGAAATTGCGAATTGAAAATACGCACAATGGAAACACGTCAATTTCACAAAAACTCCCGTTTATCGCAAAAAAGTTTTTACGCTCCCATGAGTTGGTTTTTCAGGCAATTCGAAAAAGTAATATTTTGCAAAACTGCAATGGAAACAGTTTTTGCGCATTTACAGGTCACCTGACTTAGAAGACGTGGTGTGTTTAAGGTCCATGTATAGCTACGCAAATAATAATAATTTTATATTATTTTATTATAACATTTAATAGGCTATATTTAGAAGACGCTTTTATGCAAAAAAGGAACAAAGCTGAGTGTGGAGCGCGCACTGCATGGCATGGAGGCGCGGGCGCGAACACTTGCATTTTCCTATCAACAGTGGAAACAACTTTATTTCACTCTATCATTTCTGGTCATACAGAAAATAATAATACATTATTCTCAACTACTTTTATATTTGTGTAAACTCACAATAACAATAAAACGTTGTGCTTTTGTAAAATAAAAGAAAACAATCAGATGCACTTTCATGATCTCCGTAATGTGGAGCGCGAGAACTGAAACAAAATATAGCCTATGTAGGCTAAAGATTGAAATGTCCACTTTAAAACGAACAAATTCGAATCGAAAGCTTATACCTTCTTATTATGTAAGGTGCATTTCTCTCTAAAAGCGCATCTGCTTAACAGCGGAGATGGAGATGTGATTTTAACCAAAACAATAGTTTCACGAGTTCACATCTACATATAATTAATACAATAAGTTTATGCGTATTTGGCGTGCTGTCCGGGGGGAGGGCTCCGAGCTCGGAGTTAAGCCCGAACCCAAAGTACTCCCCCCAGTTGGTAAGTGTAGATGGAACTGGAAGTGTAGATGGAACTGGAAGTGAGGAGATGGGGTGGAGGAGGGATGCTGACAAACTTTCAATGAACAGAGATAGGTCTGCTGTGAATTTATACTCTGTCATTGAGTTGATTACTGATTAATCTCCAGCTGTGCATAATTTGGTTAATTATCTGAACCTGCTCCTCCCGAACTTTGTTAAATAAAACCTCATTTAACATAAAATGAATGGCTCTTCTCATTCGGCACTGTGGAAAAACATCAATTCCAGGTTCTAATTTGGCCTCAGAAAACCAGTAAAATCGACATGTTTTCCATATTAATTTGTGAATATTTTAAATGTTTAGTAAAGGGGCAAAAAGTCATAAACAAAAATCTGAAAATTCGTCGATAGCCTATATCCTTTTTTTGCGCAGCAGCTGGTGTAGTTCAAATTAAAATTTTGGTGTTCAACTTAGCGTTTTAAAAAAAACAACAACCATTCATTTTTTGTTTTTCAATTACGGGTTAAAAAAGGAACGAATGGACACAAAAGTAGCCTACAGAAATTAGGGCGAAACACCCAGAAACTCCTTAGGCTATGTGTCGTTCGCAGTATAAGGGTCTTTCCCTGCCATTAATGCTTGGATAACACGCCAAGTCTCCTTCCATTAATAATAATAGTAATAATAATGTCTAATGCAGTGGCTTTGATATTATATAAACCAACGTCCGTTGTCGTGATTTTTGGAATGACTTATCGCGAGAGAAAAAAGGACGTTTTAGTCGCATAACATCGGTTAATGGAAACGCCGTCATTTCGCAATAGTTTTTTATCGATATTTAGATAATAGTAGGGGTGTGCATTGGCACTGCCCTCACAATTCGATTCGATTACGATTCACCAGGTAACGATTCGATTCAATTCGATTCTACGATGCATTGCGATGCATCAGAATTCTACTGCACACAACAAGGCAAATTTTTCATCAGTCATGAGGCAATACAAGCAGTCAGATATTGAACAACAGATTTTATTGGCTGCTATGTGTGTATTATCACTCTCCTGTATCTTTGACATAAATGTCATAAAATAAAATAAAATTTAATGGTACAGGGTATTGGATATGGCATTTTCAAACCTGAAAAAGAAAGCATAAATCACTGCTTTCAGTGCTTTGAATGAGAAATGTTTCTCTTCTCTCTGCTTGAGAACCATTTGAAATTAAATTTCAACTTTATTGTCCAACTCGAGGCCAGAAAATAAACAGTGTAGGGGTTTAACGGTTCACAAAATTCACGGTTCGGTTCAATACGATACACTTGTGTCACGGTTCGGTACGTTTTCGATACAGCAAAAAGAAAGAAATGCCAGAGAAATTTCCTTGATTTTTTTTTTTTTTATTCTTTTTTTATTAAAACTAACATCATAAAGTATGAAATTTTTTTTCTTTGAGCAATGATGGAGCTATGATTGACTCTTCTTAGGAGCATATAAAACAAAACAGCTCCTTGGAAAAAATTAAATGTAATATTTTGTGCTTATAAAACAAATGTTTATTTTAGTTCAGATTAACATTTGAGGGCAGCAATGTTATTCATAATGTCGAAATAAATCCGACATAACGTTACTTGAAAGCATTATAGCCTACTATTCCTGCCAAACTTCCAAAGTTGCAGTTACTGTTACTATACTACAGTAAATCCATGGTGAATATTGCAGATCTGTGGACACCAGATATCATTCATGTCACAATTTTTCTTCCTGGTTTCCGCGTCAGCGCTGTTTGATCCGTTAATAACGGAGAAATGTGAATGTTTCTCACTAGATCTCGCAGCGATGTTATTACTTTAGTGGCGAGTTCAAATGCTTTCTTTACTGGATCTCTTTGCGCTGTGTAGTATAAGATCGGCTCGCGCTGCTTTGGTCCAAACTGATAAACAGTCCGTCACGAGTAGCTCAGTTTCGTTCCGCTTACATTGCGTTTGCCATAATTTGATGTTGTGGTCGCACCAGCGTCTACATTATGAGCGCGCTTACATTTGAAATAACCGTTCGGTTTGAAAATGCGTGCTTGTACCGAACGGTTTTACGAATAGGCTACGCGTACCGTTACACCCCTAAAACAATGACATAATCGATTATGGCACTTTGCCGCATCATGCTGAATCGTGCATGCCCCGCATTGCGATGCATCGCCGAATCGATTATTGTTGACACCACTAGATAATAGCGCAAAACATTTGCGCAAATCTGTAATGGAAACGCGGCTATAGACACACGAAATAGCATAACTAAGTGGCTACTAAAGTCAGCGCTGGCATTTACGTTCTTTACGTCCTTGATAAAACTAAAACATTACATCTAAAATTATACATGCAAATACATTTAAAATTATTAAGTCTTACTTACAGGTTGTGGCCCAACAAATGCTGCCTCTGGTTTTAAAGTTGGAACTGCTTCTTGTTTTAGTAACAGTTTCTTGTTGAATCCGAAAGAAACCTAAAATTCTCTCACCAATATTCGTGACCTCAAACACAACTTCAAAGGAGGAGTTCCATGGATAATTTTTCCTCACGCTCTTTCTCTAGACAACAAAACAAAAGAGTTTCTTTTGTTAACCATGGGGGGAGATTCAGAGACATTGATATCTCAATTGACAGACAAGTGACATCACAAAAGAGAAAAAGAGATAGAACTCCACGCTACTTTCCTCGAGAAAATGACAGAGCCGAGGAAAGGCCTCAAAGGTTCTCACATAACAATGAGTATATACCAGCCCAGCCAGCACTATTTGTTGGAGCCATTGTGTATTGGGATGGGTTGGCGCTGTGTTCTGCCACAAGTCTACTTAAGACAGGGGCTAATTAGTGCAGGCGTGACGCACAGTGAGGTGCGTGGTTTTTGACCGTGAGACACGGCATGTAATCATGGAGACTGACTTGAGTTAAGTTTTATTTTACGCGCTCTCACCGCCGCGGCCCGGGTTCGATTCCCGGTCAGGGAATGAGCTTTTGCCCTCCGGCGGCGGTCGTGATTGCAAAATGCCGCACTGCAAGCTCAAGCGCTGACGGCCTCGTTGAGAAGCACGGCCAAGGAAAAAATCCCTCCTTTGAGCCAGTGACCTAAGGATTGCTAACTTGCCACCTACAGTTTTCCGCTCTACCAGCTGAGCTATCGAAGGCACACTGGTTGGGGATGGAACCTCAACCCATCAGGTTTCTGAAGCTCGGCCGCTGGCTAAAAGTGCTACTGGCACAGACAGAGGTGCTGGCTGTCTCGATAAGTGAAGCATAGACAACCCTAACCAGGTTGTAGCAAGGCCTCCAGAGGGTTACAACCTAATGCAGGTGCATGCTGTCAAACGTAGTCAGCAGGATTCGAACCTACGCGGGGAGACCCCAATGGATTTCTAGTCCATCGCCTTAACCACTCAGCCACGACTACAAGCTGGCCGAATGGGGCACGTCATTTTGCTTGGTGCCTTGCAGCGTCGCTGCCCGAGGCCAGCGCAGGTCGACAGCAAAACGTAGCGTTCCACAAAAAAAAGAGGCTCGATCACCCGAACAGGGACTTGAACCCTGGACCCTAAGATTAAAAGTCTGATGCTCTACCGACTGAGCTATCTGGGCTCTCTCTCGTTATGCGTGCGAGTTTCATGGGAACGCGCAGAGAAATGAATGGTATCGGCTGAAAAAACAGACGTTTCGCCCATGCATCGCGCTCCCTTCTTCGACGATTAAGAACGGCCGTTCAAACGTCTCCTATGTCAAAATATATTTGCGAATTCGTGGGAATGCAGCCTATTAGACGGATAATAATAATCAACCACTGACAATAATGCTAGGAAAAAGAACAAAAACTCACAGCTTCTTGTCTGGAAAGCATCTTGGCACGCTTTAATGCTGTGGACTTGCCGCGCTCTTATGGTTATTGTAAACTTGCTTCAAAGGTGCAGTTGTTTGGAGAATAGAGCAAGTCCACTGCACTCTAGGTAACAGCCAGCGAGTGTACTGACACCTGGCGATTAGAAAATATACCAGCACCATATTCTCTCTGAAGCAATATTCTTCCAAACTAAACGGGAGCGTTTCGTTTTCAGTCTTTTCTCTAAGGGTTCAAACCTGAGAGCTCATGCTCTCACAGAAGGTCCCAGTGGCAATTCACTCAAACATCAAGAGCACGTCAAGGGCGCACCATGCAAAAAATAAAGGAAAAGAAAGTGGTCTGAAGGACGGGGTGAGGAGAGGTGGCAACATGGAGCTCAATTTCAAAATCTTGCCGTGACTCGGATTCGAACCGGGGTTGCTGCGGCCACAACGCAGAGTACTAACAACTATACGATCACGGCGAGCTACCGGTCTCCCCGATGTGTCACTGAGTACAAAAGGGCCCTTGTCATCTTTAGCTTGCAGACAAAACCTTTTCTTACAAACCTAACCCTTTTCAAGGGTAATATTGTCACAGTGACTTTTTTCTTTTTATAAAGTTTTAGCAAGGCCTCCAGAAGCTTGCAACCTAAAGCAGGCGCATGCTGTCAAACGTAGTCGGCAGGATTCGAACCTGCGTGGGGAGACCCCAAAGGATTTCTAGTACATCGCCTTAACCGTATATATATATATACGCTTTGATCTGAGCCAGCTGGTACATCAAAATGGCATCACCAACGTTTCGTACCATGTTACCTACAACATTTACTCACAGGACGCATGTGTTGACCTCTTGTGGTCCAGGTGTGGTCTCCAGGAGGTAGTCGGAAACCATGGGACACTCTTCCCTGTGTACTCCATGGCTGAATGTGCCAATTTTCAGTCGAACATTGACCACATGCCTTGTGATTTCAGTCAAGTTCTCAAGCAGGTTGTGCGGGATGACAGCTGCAAACTAAACTTCCTGCAACTGTACGCAGTCACACCACATTGTCACCAGGGCACCCCTGCTATGCACCCAGTAAGTAGGGTCATCACTACATGCGATCTACATATTGAGAAGCATCGGCGGATGCTTCTCAAGGATGCCAAATTATACGTTGACCACATGGATGATCTTACCATCAAAACGAATACAAGGACCTTTGCGAGGATGGAGGGTGTTTTTCTTGTGTATCCTGGATTTCCCGAGGTCGTCGATGCCATCAGTTTTTTTGACCCGATGATGCTCGACAATCTATTTGAGACAATGCCCATGCTGATACCTTTCAAGGATTATGAAGATGGAATAGGTTTGAGGCATGTGGTAATGCCAATTGCTACATACCACAGTGGCACTCTTTTTGACCTCCTACAAAACCAGAAGGGGCTGGGCTAGTAGACATTTTCACAGTCGAATCACTCCAGTCAATTGAACAGGCAAAAGCTCTTATTACGGCGGAAGCACCAAACTCTTCTGTTACACTCAGAACTGAGACTGCACGTGCACTGACCTACGCAGAGGTAGTGGCACGGAGTGTACACACATCCACCAGTAGTGTAGCTACCACCACACAGGCAGCTTGCACCATAGTTTCACCACCACAGGTAACACATGTACCTGTCACTACCACCGAACAGGTTGCAGGCACCACTGAGTAACACCACCACGAGTAACCACCACTGACTCACCGATTCAACCTCAAATTATAACACATACTATTGAGATTCAGACTTCTCCGGGTTTATAAGTTAGGGGGGATTGGCCACTTGATGAGGAAGTTCCTCCGGCAGGCCTTCAAGTAACGTTCCAGCCTATACAGGCTGTTGAGAGCCAGTCCATACAGGCTATTGAACCCCCTCTAACTCAGGAGGCAGAGAACACACGAGAGGTAGAGCCCCAGCCCATACAGGCACCAGAGCTCCCTCTCATTCAGATGACAGAGCCCCCGTCCTCTTGAACAAAGAACAGCTAAAAAAGCCCGTAAAGAGAAGTACTGTAAGGATATCTTACCCCCTCTGGAGGAGCTCATACAGGCTCCTGTCCCTGCTGAGGCGGACCGACAGTTAAGTTTAGCCAGCCCCCAGCAGTTGGAGGAGCCTGTGGTGGCCCTTTTGGTAGCTGTTAGTGAGGAGGACTCATATCCTTGTCCCTTACAAAAGGCAGGGTCGACTCATTCTAGCGACCTTCTCTTCTCTGAGCACTCAGACCAACAACTTAAGCCATCTGCACTTTTAACTGTGAGGCACTATGCTCAAGATGTAGCCCAGTTTATAAATTTCGGAAACGCCTCCAACATCCTGCCACCTCAGCAAGACGGTCCTTATCGGGCTGTGCTGGGAGATGCGCTGTGTGCTAAAAACGCTAGGCAGGGGCGTGGCTATGCACCAGGCGGTGGTCAAGACCATGAAGGAGGAGTGGGCCTTAAGGAAGGCGACCCTGCTTAAGTGCCAGGATCTGGCCAGAAAAGCCTGGATTTTTAATGGAAGCAGCCCTACAGATTAGGGAGTCAGAACACCGGGAAACAGCATCTGAACACTCATCACCTGAATTGCCCAGACTTGGACCCATATTTACAAGCATGCACAAGGCAAAACCACCTACAACACCACAAACACTGGGTGTGACGACTAGAGTTCCCATGCTGGCCTTGACCCCATTGGGCCTACCTAACCGACAATACGAAGCATAAACTAACAGACCGGAACCTTAAAATCAGCAAAAAAATAGTCATAATTAGTGATTTGAACTTAGCTAGGTTCCCAGCTTCCAACTGCCCCGACCTGCAGGTAGAAAGTTACCCGGGGGGGCTAAGATTCACCATGGGGGTACTCTGATTGAGAAAGCCATACTCGAGACTGTACCAGAAAAAAACATTGTTGCATTTGGTCTTAACATCAGACAACAGAAGTACCGCATGTCAGCCACTACTGAGCTGCAGAGGGCCTACGGTATTATGAAGAGGAGAATGCTTAGGACAGGGATCCTCTTCACTTTCATCAATTTTTCGAGGACCCTCCCCCGATGAGGCATCCAGACAGGCTCTTCTGAAAGACCTTCGTGACAGGCATTTTTTAATTCTTAATGACCCCATGGACACACAGGCTGAATTCAGTCACAGACCACCAGGCGCTGCAGTTGAAACGCGCAACAACAGTCATTACATTTAAATCTTGGAACGCTGCCAGGCACACATACAGAAACATATCTAACTCGCCTCCTTATTTGTTTTTTGTTTTATCTAATCATTCTAGGCCTGCTCAGCCGAATCTCCAAGACTGCCAGAGAGTCCTCAGAGTGTCACAGGCGGACATGCTGGGCATCCACAGGAGGCTCCTGGACCAGCAGCATGTGGAAGACCAAAGGACGCTGTTCCGGTACTTCTGCGAAGCCATCCTGGTCCTGAGATGCTTCCAGCGACCAGAAGCAGTGAGGGCATTTACAGTAAGTACTTTTACTTTACAGTGTTTCCTCAGTGTGTATAAAGTCAGTCACTCACTGTGTTCTTTATTTGTTTTCCAGGCTTCAGACTGGGTCAACAAGTAAAATGTTGAGGGACGAATCCACATGGGAGTCAGTGAACTGACAGCGTCCACAAAGCAGAGTGCAACATTTTCCCTCACAGAGGAGGACTCTGCTGTAAGTTCTCTAACAGGCTGAATATGATAGGTCACGAGCGACCACAGGCGTCTGCATGAACAGTACGTTTTAGCAAATCATGTATAATAGTGTATCCATTTATACTCACTGTTCAGAGAAATATAAAATGATTAAGTTGATAGTCTGGCTTATATACTACATAAAGTCCAAATTATATTATTTTCTGTAAGAAAAATACACTGAAAGAATTGAGGATTAATCTGAGATTTGTTTTTCATTGCAGGTACGAATTATTAAAGGGTTACTTCAGGATTTAGCATTAAGCTTTGTATTAGTAGAAAACCTGTAGTATTTTCGAATTACCATGCTTTCCACCCTCATATCCCCCTGAGAGGAGAGATTTATGTATTTTTTGTCTGGAAAAAATCCTCCGATGACGCAAAAATCGTCATTTTGCGTCATCGGAGGATTTTCTGGCCAGAGGCTAAAGACTACAGCCAGTAGATGGCGTTGTTCCGCATGTTTTCAGCCCGCCTATACAGGGTGGGATCTCACTCACAGAATGTACACAGTGTCAGCCGTCTGTCTTTGGAAGCTAAGCTAGCAGGCTCTTGTTCTGTGGAGAAAGCTGAATAGTAGGAGAAAGCTGAGTAAGTAACCATCCTCCTTTTCCCGGACTTGTCCGGCGGGCGAGATCGTTCAAAATGTACGGGATTCAGCTTTTGCTTTCTGCGGTCGCTATTCCTTGTTTGCATGCACACCTTTTGTTTCAATCTAACTGAATTCATTCCGATCGGTGAATCTAAATGTAGTGTTTACATGAACGCTAAACAAGTGATCGGTTGATGTGCGTTTTACCATTGCTAAGAAAAATTCCCGCTCCTCCGTGAGAGATGGGAGACCCGGCGCGTCTCAGTAATCATGCCACTGGCCTCGCGCTGTTCTCCCGCGGCCGTCAGCCTCGTCCTGCTCACCACAGTAAACATGATGAATGAATGGCGACTGTAGAACGCAAAAGCCGAATCCCGGACATTTTGGGCTATCTCTAAATCCCTCGCAAACTCATCACGTAGGCTAGCTTTGTTGTTTTAAACTGCGCACTCTTACCGGTAGGCGTGGCCTCCTAAGACAGCGAAGCAAGTGCATTCTGGGAGTTGTTGTCTTTCATTCACATAAGCCAAAAATACATTTTCTGGCTTTTCTCAGTCTAGAAAGCTCCAAATTCAAAAATTTCTTCACATTTCTTCTACTTAAATGACCTATTTTAAATACACATTCATCTTCCCAGAGGTGAAGTATCCCTTTAAGCTTTTCGAGCCAGAAGAGCCCAAAATACTATGACATGGTATGTGTCATCATCCAAAACACACAATATTCATATATTTTCTGTTTGTCAGCTGCTTCCAAGGTCTGTCTAGCTTTTTGTCCAACATGACATCATGACTTTGCGTAAACATACACGCCACTTTCAAGTCAAAAGTGGCGTGTTATTTATACGCATTTTGAGCTATCCGCGTGTATGTTCACGCCGAAACGAACCGTCATCTTCCGCGTGTGTGTCTACGCCGTTAAATGTCCGAGCGAAACGGAGCAAAATGTACGTGAAATTAATCATGTTGGTTCCCTTTGGAAAACGTGTAGATGTCACAGTTTAACAGCCTCAGACGTGAATCTTACACGTACCATTATCCCCGGACGTTTGCTAATCCTACCATCTAATCATAACCATTTCTTAAAACTACGTAGGCTACAATTATAAAGAAAAACAACAGACAGACAAATATAATCACAATTTATTTAATGAGAAAATGTCAAAATCGGTACCAAAAGTTGTTCACGTGACGATGTGTCCTCTCTGGCAGTGGTTTTGTATGAGGTAACAGAGCAGAATTTAACTTATTAATTCAAATCCATGAAAATGTTAATCCGTCTTCGGTTCGGTTCGCTACTTCGCTCTGAGGGCTTCGCAGTGCGCGCTTCATTTCAAATGTGAATGTGCATGACGCAATCTGTGACGAAGCAGGCGAGGCGAGAGCCAATGAGCGTTTGATATTACTGCCGTAACCATAGTAACCTGTCGTAACGCTTCTTGAGGGCGCAATTTTTGAATTTGAATTCATAACAAGCGCGGGGTTTGACGTTTACGGTCAAGATGACGATTACTGGATAAAGGGCTGAGTTTGGATCTTTTTCTTGCAAATAATGGATTCTGAAGGTTTGGATTACATCAAGCTAATAAAATTGGTGTATTTTGTGAATCGATGTTGTGTTGTAAGGTTAATTATTGTGATTATACATTTTAATATTGTCCATAAAATGGGTATGTTTAGGTGTGGGAGTACAGTTAAGGGATCTTACATTTATAATCTATGTCATGGTATTAACCCCAGTGACGGGTAGGTTTAGGGACGGGTTTGGGGTAAGTCATATATATTTATATAGCGAGTAATGTAACGTTAAGTCAACGGCGTTGATAAACACGCTGAAAAGCGATTATGCGTGTTGATAGCACGCCAAAAATGGAAATCGAATTGGCGTGTAATACATACGCCATTTCATGAGATCAGCCTGTTTTGTCAGAGTTTGAACATGCTCTTTTTTCAGCTTTTCTTTTGATAAGCCGGCCGATGAGAGGAGAGGTCGGAAACTGAAGAGAGGCAGAGGCGCAGCTGACCAGGATGACAGGGACTTTGGAGCGTTTCTCCTGCAATTTTCAGCGACGGCGAGTAGCAGCCCGCCCACGAAAAAGAAGTGGACCGCTGCAGGGTTTCCACCTGACAGAGTATTTTATGACAGGTGGAGGTCTGTGCAGTTTGTCAAGCGGGAGGAGCACCTCTTGTGTAAGTCGATGTGCTTTATTATAAAAAAAATGAATACACGTCTTGGTGTTCTGGAAATTATGCTAGGAGATTAGGCTAATAATATTTCTATAATCAAAGTTCACATTTTGGACAAGAATATTAATTTAACATTTGTCTTTGACAGCCCAGTTTTCAAGACGGCCCCTGACTGTCAGCAAGGTGTCACTGCTGATCCAAAAAGAGGGTTGGACTGGCAACTGTCCTCGCCCCGAGGACATAGTGGCAAAGTGGACACCCGTCAGTAGTGTGCAGGTGGAGACGGATCCATGGATCCTCACTATGATCCATAATCAAAAGTGGACAGGCCTGGCCCTCAAGGACTTTGGCGGCACAAAAGGACAAGGCGTGTAAACATGTCTTGTGAGCAGATATTTGTACTCCTGGAGTGAATACTAATTGCACCTTCTTTTGACCACAGGAGTTGTTGCCACCAAAGCCTTTGCCATGGGCTTCATCGTTTGTGATTACCATGGCAAGGTAATCACAGGAGCAGAGGGCTGGACGATGATCCAGTCCATCCAGGGTGAGATGGCCTACCTTTTTTTTTTTCACACTGGTGGTCGGTACCTCTGTGTGGATGCTGAGACTTTCCCTTGTGAGTGTCACCCAACAGAAAACACCATGGGCCGGAAGATCAATCATTCCTCCAAGAAAGCAAACCTGAGGCCAGTCCACTGCAGGATGAACTTCCCTGCAGGAAAGAGTGATATCATCCTGTTCCAGGCTAAAAGAGACATTAATGTGAGGAGCTGCTGTTTAATTACGGCATCAAGTGCAAATCTTTTCGAGGAGAAGGACTGAACCTCGACTGGCTGGATGAATGAACACATCAGGTGGATAATCTGAGAGACAGATCCCCTGTCACGCTTTACCTAGATACCACTGAGAGTGTCATTTAGAAAATTCCACATCAAACAAAACCCATCCTGTACTACATTCTTACCTTGCCAGGTAAAAGACGAGACGCACCTCCACTTCCAGTATGTGAGAGGATATCAAGCGAGGATTCCATTCCTCCAGTAACTTTCTGGCTAATGCAGTTTCTCCTCAAACTGTCAAAACACACCAGTTAACAAATTCAACAGGTGGAGACTGATTACAGCTCTTATGCAGGGAGTTATTCCAGCATTTAATAAAGAAAGCATGCCATCTTGCCTTCATAGGGTGTATGCTATCTGCCAAAAGCAAAAAATCTGGGCAGATTTAAAATCGACAACAGTTTTGCACCTGTGTGCAGCTCACATCATTAACCCTCTGAGGTCGGCAATCACGCCGGCGTGATCTGCTCGCTTTTTTCCTTACAGTGCAAAGGAGACTCCAAAATAATCTGTTGATTTTGATTTTACATACTTGTGTTATACATCAATCGATCCTGTTAACTGTGTATTTTTTTGTGTATACTCACAATAAAAACAAACTTTTGTGCTTTTCGCCAAATAAAGAAAAATAAACAATGCGAGTTCTGCTTTCTCTCTGTCAGTGAAGTCTATTCTGAAACGCGTCCGAAAATGAACAATAACTTAGCGAATACTCAGTCAAACAGACATACAGACACACAGGCATGAAGCTTGAATTCTCTTCTTTTAAATGAAGTCATTTATATAAAAAACAAATATTCTCTGTTTATGTAATCTGTATGAAAAGAGCGAGATGTCAGTCGTTCTCATCTCAGCTAATTTTTTTTAATGTGGCTCAAATGTTATTCAAATGTCTGAGGCAATCCTGCAAACGCCCCCATATCAGCTCGAGAAAACACAAGTTTAATCAGATCATTGTACTTGTTTACACCATCTTGCAGCGCTGTGAGGAATAATAATAATGGAAAATCTACCTCCGAAGTGCGGGTATTTCAAGGAGCAAGGATCCGACTGAGCTGAGGAATACTGTAGTACTGTTTTTTTTCCATCTCAAGTGAATCGCGTTTCTGTGAACGGCAGAGATGCGCTGTTTACCACAGCTCGCAAAAATACAGTTTAAATTTAAATCGCGTTTCTGTGTGAATGAATGATGATGTTTTAGGAAACAATATTGCTATACTGAGATGAGTAAAAATCGACTGAAATATGTTGAAATAAAATGTAGGCTATTTGTATAAGCAACGTATTAAACTGCAAATTAACATTTATATGCCCTAATATTTCATAAAAACAACGTTACAGTCAGGCGAAATATGAAAGACAACATTTTGTTGACTAGATTTGGGTACAGTTTGTACTGTAGAATATACTGCCACATCAAATAAGCTTTTGTTTAGCAATTTCTGCTCATACATACATACATGTGTATACATACATATATATATATATATAAAGCTATTTTTGTCAAAAATAAAGTCATCAACTAAGATGTTAGCTGTTCCAATGTTGGCTATATTCAAACTAATGAATACATATGATAAAAAAAAAATTACAAAGAAAGAGTACACTTCCCACCCTAAATTTGGCACCACTTCTACAAAACATAAAAAATAACTTAGATAAATGGGGAAAAATTCAGCTAACTTTATGGGGAAAAGTAAATATAATTAAGATGGTGGTCTCCCCTCAAATTAACTATGTGATGATCTGATGATGCTGCCGCTTTCAATACCACAGTTGATCTTTAACCAATATGATATAATGGTTAAACGTTTTCTATGGAATGGGAAAAGTCCTAGGATAAAGTTTAACAAATTATCTGCATCCCGTGATAAGGGAGGGTTGGGATTACCAGATCCTCGGCTCTATCAGATATCTTTTGAAATGGCCAAAGTGGCCAAGCATTGGAACAATAATGCTCAATTAGACTGGGTTACTATTGAGAAAACCTTGTCACGGCCATACAGCCCTATCGAGCACTTGTCTCAGTGTTTAGACACAACTACAAATCCTATCATGAAGCAATCATGATAGGATTAAATTTACACTTAATTGGCCGACCGAAACAGCATCTGTAAGAACAGATATAAATAGGGGCATTTCAGATCATTCCAGCAGGACCAGCGACAAGCATACTAGAGACACAGCAAGAACGCGCAAGCGTTCTGCCAGAATACTCTGTTCCCTGTTAATTCAGTGTTGTATTTTTAGTCAAGGTAAGCCTATCTTCGATCCTCTTGTGACTTTGTATTTTTGACTTCACAGAATTCTGTATTTTAGCTCGACGCGTTGGCACAATTAACAACAGCCGCGAGTGAAATTTAAAATTATTGTTACATTTGCACTTAAGCCTTTTGCTCCTAGCAGTTTGGAATTGGCACATTTTCGCGTTATTTACACTTAATTGGCCGACCGAAACAGCATCTGTAAGAACAGATATAAATAGGGGCATTTCAGATCATTCCAGCAGGACCAGCGACAAGCATACTAGAGACACAGCAAGAACGCGCAAGCGTTCTGCCAGAATACTCTGTTCCCTGTTAATTCAGTGTTGTATTTTTAGTCAAGGTAAGCCTATCTTCGATCCTCTTGTGACTTTGTATTTTTGACTTCACAGAATTCTGTATTTTAGCTCGACGCGTTGGCACAATTAACAACAGCCGCGAGTGAAATTTAAAATTATTGTTACATTTGCACTTAAGCCTTTTGCTCCTAGCAGTTTGGAATTGGCACATTTTCGCGTTATTTACACTTAATTGGCCGACCGAAACAGCTGTACTCACTCAAGCGGTGAAAGCATTATCCGTATATCTGTGTATTTTGCGCGCTGTCGCGGAAGCGTCAGCGGAAGCGTTCAGCTCTCGTGTTCAGCCTCCTCGTGTGAAGACCGACTCGGGTAAAGACCAGCGACTCTACCTGCGCGACTCCACCGAGCAAGGACACCAGAAAGGCACTTAAGTATCTCCCCTTCCCTTCTTTTTCCCTCCACTTATCCTATTGTTCGCCTTAATCAACATGTGCTTTCAATACATTCCTGTTATCTCTCGGCAACGTCCTTCCATCACGCGCAATAGACAGCGCAATACTGCCAATCTGCGTCCCATCCTCACATCCTCACACACTCCTCTCTCTCTTTCCGTGGGTCTATGGAATTGTCAGTCAGCAGTCAATAAAGCTGACTTCATTCCAGCCTTTGCATCTCATTCTACTCTTAGTATCTTGGGGCTGACCGAGACCTGGATTCGTCCAGAAGACTCAGCAACCCCTGCTGCTCTCTCTAGCAATTTCTCCTTCTCCCACTCCCCCCGCCAGTCTGGGAGAGGTGGGGGTACAGGGCTTCTCGTTTCTAACAATTGCAAATACTCCACGCTCTCTTCTCTATGCAACAACAACTCATTTGAATATCATGCTATTACACTTACAACTCCCATTAAAATCCATATTGTAGTCATTTATCGCCCCCCAGGCCAGCTGGGTAACTTTGTAGATGAGCTGGATGTGCTGCTGTCCACTTTCCCTGAGGACGGCACCCCACTTCTAGTCTTCGGTGACTTCAACATTCATCTCGAAAAGCCACATGCAACAGACTTCACCTCACTCCTAGCCTCTTTCGATCTCAAACGACTCATCACCACAGGTACTCACAAATCAGGCAACCAACTGGACCTGGTGTACACACGCAACTGCACCACAGAAAACATCCTGGTGACGCCTCTCCACGTTTCAGATCATTTCCTCATTACTTTCAGTCTACAACTCTCTACCCCTGCACCACCACCCCCACCACCAGTCACTTTCAGACGAAACCTGCGCTCACTTTCCCCCTCCCATCTTTCCTCTGCCGTGTCATCCTCTCTTCCCCCACCCTCACAATTCTCATCTCTGGATGTGAATACCGCAACGGACACCTTATGCTCCACTCTAATCTCTTCTCTAGACATTATCTGCCCCCTCTCCTCCAGGCCAGCACGCGCTACTCCCTCTAACCCCTGGTTATCTGAGGTTCTACGGGAACACCGGACCGAGCTCAGGGCAGCGGAGAGGAAATGGCACAAATCAAAAGACGCATCTGACCTGAGTATGTATCAATCTCTCCTCTCCTCCTTTTCTGTTGATGTTCATGCTGCAAAATCTTCATACTTCCACAACAAGATCAACAGCTCCTCCAACACACGATTACTCTTCAAGACATTCAACTCTCTCCTCTGTCCACCTCCACCACCACCCGCCTCCTCCTTAACTGCTGACGATTTTGCGCACTTCTTCACCAAGAAAACAACAGCTATCAGCAGTCAATTCTCAGCTCCACACACACAGGAACCCAGACCGACCCCTTCCACAGCCAATACCCCTCTGTCCTCCTTTTCTTCGCTAACCGAGGAAGAAGTATCTACACTTCTCCTCTCCAGTCACCCTACCACCTGCCCGCTTGACCCCATCCCCTCACACCTTCTACAAGCCATCTCTCCCACACTTCTACCATCACTCACACACATCATCAACTCATCCCTCCATACTGGCACCTTCCCTACAGCATTCAAGCAGGCTCGGGTTACTCCACTGCTCAAAAAACCAACGCTAAACACATCACTTGTAGACAACTACAGACCTATCTCTCTCCTACCATTCATTGCGAAGACACTTGAAAGAGCTGTCTTCAACCAACTAACATCCTTCTTGTCTCTAAACAACCAGCTGGATGTCAACCAATCTGGCTTCAAGAAAGGACATTCAACAGAGACTGCATTACTGTCAGTCACAGAAGCCCTACGGATCGCAAAAGCTGCTTCCAAATCTTCAGTCCTCATTCTCCTGGATCTGTCTGCCGCCTTCGACACGGTGAATCATCAGATCCTTATGTCCACCCTCTCATCACTGGGCATCACAGGAACTTCACTCCACTGGTTTGAGTCCTATCTCACAGGTAGGTCCTTCAAGGTCGCATGGAGAGGTGAGGTATCCAGAGCACAACAACTGACCACAGGGGTTCCCCAGGGTTCAGTTCTTGGTCCCCTCCTCTTCTCCATCTACACCACATCACTGGGACACATCATACAGGCACACGGTTTTTCCTACCACTGCTATGCTGATGACACGCAGCTCTTCCTCTCCTTTCAACCAGATGATCCCACAGTAGCTGCACGGGTCTCAAGCTGTCTGGCGGACATCTCCACATGGATGAAGGAACATCACCTGCAGCTCAACCTGGCAAAGACTGAGCTTCTCGTCCTCCCTGCCAATCCGTCTGTACAGCACGACTTCACCATCCAGCTAGAGTCATCATTAATCACCCCATCAAGATCGGTCAGAAATCTTGGAGTAACGTTTGATGACCAGCTGACCTTCACAGATCACATTTCAAAGACAGCTCGATCATGCAGGTTTGCACTGCACAACATCAGGAAAATCCGGCCTTTCCTAACTGAACATGCAACACAACTCATCGTCCAGGCCCTGGTCATCTCTAGGCTTGACTACTGCAATGCTCTTCTGGCTGGACTTCCAGCATGTGCAACCAAACCACTACAGATGATCCAGAATGCTGCAGCTCGTCTTGTCTTCAACGAGCCCAAGAGGGCCCACGTCACTCCTCTGTTCATCTCTCTGCACTGGCTACCTCTCGCTGCTCGCATCAAGTTCAAGGCACTGACGCTTGCTTACAGAACTATCACAGGCTCAGCTCCCTCCTACTTTCACTCACTCCTACGAGTCTACATCCCTACCAGACACCTACGATCGGTCAACGAGCGACGTCTCGTGGTTCCATCACAGAAAGCCACAAAATCACTTTCCAGAACATTCTCATTCACAGTTCCATGCTGGTGGAATGCTCTCCCCACCCTCATCCGGAATGCAGAGTCCCTGACAACATTCAAAAGACAGCTGAAAACCAATCTCTTCCGTGAGCACTTAACCTTATAGGAAAAAAAAAAAAAAAAAAAAAAAAAAATTCCTTTCCCTTTGTAACATCTGGAAATTCGTTTTCCTTTCCCTTTGTAACATCACTTATCAGGCTTATGCTACTCTGAATAATACCTGAACTTCGTACTTTGAGCACTTCTAGCGTTGTTGTTGCTTTTGCCTCTTTATGATGACTCGCTGAATTTTGTCCTAATTTGTAAGTCGCTTTGGAGAAAGGCGTCTGCTAAATGACTAAATGTAAATGTAAATGCAATCAAGAGAGGTTTGGGCGAAGATTCATAAGATGCATAAATTATCACAATGTAAACAACCATACTCTTCCCTATGGTATAATTCTACTATTTGTATTGGGAAATCACCCATATATTGGAAGAAATGGCATATGAACGGCTTGTGTACTGTGTGTCAGACTTGTTTGAAAAGGGTGTATTTATGTCTTATAATAATCTTGTACAGAAGTATAATTTAGAGGGAAAAGATCACTTCTGGAAATATCTCCAAATTAGGAATTGTGTTTCCACGAAAATTCAGCACACAGACGGAAACCATATCTTGGACTTCCTTACACTTCCTCATCCCCAACAAAAAGCCTCCGTATTTTACAGGACAACAAACCAGGTGCTCAGCAATGTCTGCACTAATTTAAAGACGATATGGGAAAAAGACATTGGGATTGTAATTGGGGTCGAAGAGTGGAAAAGAATTTTGTCAAACACAGGCAAATATGTAAGAGAGGCTAGAGGACAATTTACACAGTATAAAATCATACATAGGTTTTATTTGACACCTCTTAGACTCAATAGAATGGGTCTGACAAATAATGATGTTTGTTTGAAATGTCAAAAGGATAGAGGTACTTTTATTCATTGTATCTGGGAATGTCCAATTATTCAACCTTTATGGCAACAAACCTTAAATATTTTGAGCAAATGGCTTGGAACAACAATACCGTTATTACCAAGGTTGTGTCTATTAGGAGACAGGGAACAGATGCCAAATACTTCAAAGGGAGAGTTTGCAGTAATTATGGTGGGGGTCTCTGTGACGGCTAGAGTCATCCTGAAACACTGGAAAACTCCAGAAACCCCAGAGTTAAAAGAATGGGTCAACATAATGACCAAGACAGCTTCATACGAACGTTTGCTTTGCAAACTACATAATAAGAACAAAGCAGGGGTCCCGGTGGACATTCCAGTTTGGGAAGATTTTTGGTCCTTTGTGACGCTGTCTTTACATGTGAAACAATAATTTATTATTATTATTATTATTTTATTTTTATTATTATTTTTCATTTTTTTCATTATTATTTTTTTCAATGTAATTTTGATTTATTTACTCTCTCTGACCATTTGTTAATACAACTACTTCTGTTAAGTTCAACCACTGTAATATCCTGGCCTTGCAAGCAGTATTGATACACGTGTTGTCATGTACTGGATGAAAAGAATAAAAACTTGAATTACAAAAAAAAAAAAGAAAGAGTACACTTGAAAGATTGTTGAAATTGTAATTATTGTTGTAATTGTAACCTTTTTAATAAAATAGCAAAACATATAGATAGATGTAAGCAAAATCTGGTCAATATAAGCTATCTGGCTAAAATGGTCAATATGCTATTTATTGTCGTCATAGGATGTCTCAACAAACACCGTCAGACAGTTTAATGTCACGTATCATTTTTTGCAGCAATTACAAATGTAAATAAATTAAGGTCTGCTCTATTTCCATAGAGAACGTTATCACAATTCGTGTGTGTGTATGTGTGTTGCACATCCATAATTGCAAAGGGGACGCGATTAAAACTTTGTAAGTGCATAAATGTATCAAATAACCATTCCGCGACGTTTAGTCCATTCTCTTTCGTGTTTATTCTGTGCCGGACTCTCTTCATCATCTGGGTCCAGCAGGGCGGGGATATGCAGCTCGTTTACATTTAAGGTGGTACACACCAAAACAGCTCTTTTTAAAACAGGCCCCAAAAATGACACTTTCAAATGGTTGTAATAAATTAACTGTGGGGTATTTTGTGCTGAAACTTAACAAATACATTCTGGGGACACCCAAGACCAATATTACATCTTGTAAAAAGGGGTATAATAGGTGCACTTTAAGTGTCATTCGCTCAATTATGACATTTTTAATGCAAATGACATTGTTTGAGATGTCTTTTTTATGACAACTTGACATAAACCAATACATCATAACCTGTCAGTGTCTTTGTCATGACAACTTGACATTACAAAGACAACATAAATTGTCATAAATATGTCATAAACATGACAGCAGATTAATTATAAAACTTAAACCACTTAGCTTTATGGGTTAACATTTCATTAAACTGTCAGGTGGTTGGTTTTGACATTGGCTGTCATGAGGCCATTATAACTGCGTCATGAATGTTTTTCTTGACCTCAACTACAGTGGTACAAATTTAATTTTTTTTTTGAACAAAGTCTTTTTATTGTTTTTTTTTTAGTTTCACATTTAAATTAACAGCAACAAAGAGCACCCCTCCTCCCACCCCATACTGGGTCAATAAGAGATGTAAACAGTAGTCAGGCCTCTAGGTAACATCATACAATTCTTAACACAGGTTTGTGTAAACAGTTATACAAAATTGTCAGTTGACACACTTTCAAAATAAGACATAAATGGCATCCACACGTTATAAAACTTCTCAACCGACCCTTTTACACTATATCTAATCTTTTCCAAATGTATATGACACATGACCTCTCTAATCCAGTGTCCATATGTTGGTGGGTATGAATCCTTCCACCTACACAAAATAAGTCTTCTAGCTAGCAAAGAGCAAAAAGCGATCATGTTCACCTGGTACCTGCTAAAAGAAGCATCCACCTTGATCACCCCAAATAATGCAGTCAAAGGGCATGGGTGCACAGTTTTTCCACATATTTTGGAAAATGCATCAAAATAGATAACCAATATCCATGAAGTTTTGAACAAGTCCAAAACATGTGAAGAGGTGTAGCAGGGGTTTGTTTGCAACGATCACATGCAGGATCCAAGTCCAACTTTATCTTGGACAGTTTGTCTTTGGACCAATGCAGACGGTGTACCACTTTAAACTGGATAACAGCATGTCTCAGACACACCGAAGACGAGTGAATGTTCTGTATGACCTTTTGCCAGACCACGTCCGATAAATCTTCATCCAAGTCAGATTCCCACTTGTGTTTCAGAATGTCCAGACTGGTCTCATGGAATGAACTGAGCAGTGTGTAAATCCTGCTCAAGACCTGTTTAGTGTCTGTCCTACAGTCAAATATCTTATCCACAAGGGACTTAGCGGGACACTGAGGAAAACAATCAGAATTAGCCATAACAAAGTTTCTCAATTGCAAATATCTAAAAAACTGTGATTTTTGTATATTAAATTTCTCTACCAGTTGTTCAAATGAGGCAAACTTATTATCAATGTACAGATTATAAAGTGAACGTAGTCCGTTCAAAGCCCAACTATTAAAAGCCTCATCAGTTACCGAAGGGATAAACATGTGGTTATTTGACACAGGGGCAGCGAACAATAACCCGGTAAAACCAAAAGACCGTACAAATTTAATTTGTCATTAAAATGTTATAATGGCTTCATGACAGCCAATGTCAAAACCAACCACATGACAGTTTAATGAAATGTTAACCCATAAAGCCAAGTGGTCTCTTAAGTTTGATAATTAATCTGCTATGTCATGTTTATGACATATTTGTGTTGTCTTAGTTATGTCAAGTTGCCATAACAAAGACATCTCACACAATGTCATATTTGCATTAAAAATGTCATAATTGTGCGAATGACACTTAATGACAGTTGTCATAAACATGCATAAAACCTCCTTCATATTCATGACGTGTCATGTCATGATTATGACGGTGTCATGTCAGTCTTATGCACACCCCTTCAAGTAAAGTGTTACCTTCTTTTCAAACCAGCTTTTTAAAAAAAATATTTTTATGATTATACAAAATACAACTGTTATTCCAAATAAATCAGTGCTGAGGAGAGAAGTAGTGCTTGTAGATCAGTTTCCAAGCCAATAAAGCTTGAGCATGAAAGGCAGAAACTTTTACTGGCAATATTTCAATTTTATAATCACACATTAGTAAAAAACAAAGGCCCCCAAGTTGATCAAAAAGAAAATAAGGAATAAAATTCCACAAAGAAGGTTTTTTCAAACAAAATTAACCAATTAATTTTAAAAGTATTATTTAAAGTAGAGAAATCTAGAAAATCAAGGCCACCACTTTTAAGCGAATTTAGAACAAGAGATTTACGAATATAGTGCACTCGGTTCAAAAGCAGGATTGAAATTCAGAGAAACTCTAATCTTGCTCATTTTTCGAGACAACAACTCCCAAATAATTAACAGCTCCTTTAACAGGGATACCGTCTATAGGTACAAGGGAGGAGCTTTTCAAGGCTAATATTTCAAATTTTTTAATATTAAGGCATAGACCTGAGGCATTTGAAAAGAGCTGAATACTTTTAATAGCCTGATGAACCTGGCTGGAGTTTTTTAAAAATAAGGCTGTGTCGTCCGCTAGCTGACTAATTAAAATATTTCTGCCAGCAATATGAATCCCTTCTAGTTTACTATCCTTAATGAAATGACAGAAGGCCTGTGCTACAATAAGAAAAAGATATACAGAGACTGGCCAGCCCTGTCGAATCCCTCTTTCTAGAAGAAATCTCTGGGTTGTGCCATGTGCTAACTTTACGGAGCTATTTACTCCTGCATACAAAGTTTCCATGGCATTACAAAAATAGGGCCCGAAACCAAAACGCCCCAAACTGAAAAAAATGAAAGGATGCTCAATAGTGTCAAAGGCCTTGAAAAAGTCCAAAAAAAGAATTAAACTGTCATCCTCGATAAGATCAGAGTAATCAATCAGGTCGAAGACAAGCCTAATATTATTGAAAATATGGCGGCCTTTCATAAAACCTGATTGATTTTCGTCAATAACGGAGTTTAAAATCGACTTGAAACGGCTTGAGAAAACAAGGGCAAACACTTTATAATCATTATTAAGAAGGCTGATGGCTCTCCAGTTGTCTAAGGAAAGTGTGTCCTTTTTAGGCTTAGGTATTAAGCAAATGACACCCTGCTTCATACTTGCTGTAAGCTCAGAGCAGTTTAAGCTCTCTACAGATGGTACCCAACCAGAATGCCTATTACCGCCGCGCCAGCCGCCGCGGCAAAATCACCGCGGCGAAAATAAACCAGCCGCATTTCAAAGTTGTTCCCGAAATGACCGCCAGGTGGCGCAAAGGGACATTGTGCAAAACAGCAGCAATTGCCGTATTTTAAAATGTAAGTGGGTTAAATATAAAACCCTAAGCCTAATAGGCATATTTTTCATATATATAAATAGGCCTATTAGGCTACAACAGAATAGAACCAAAGATAGAATCAATTTTAGAACTGAAAAAATTGAATCAAAAGTTAAAAATAGAGACGATATTAGGAGCAATGACGCGGAATATTTTTACTATTCTATTGAGGAATTAGATAAATGAAGAGCTCTCGTGAGCGATACAATTGCATAGTAATTTATAGTGATTTCAAAAGCAGTCCTTAAAAAAAAAAATACATGGAGTAGTGTGGCATAATTTTTGAGAGATCCTGGTTTCAATGCCCTTAATGTATATAGGCTAGGCTACTGCTTTAAAAAAACGTCACAACGCGTTTTGAGATTGTTTTGAATTAAACATTGAAGTTTAAAATGTAGTGTTTTGGCACACCAGGCCGAGTGGCGTTACGCATTGTTCAAAAATCAGGTTTTATTCTGGCATGTTGAATTGGCGTTAGAATTTTTTTTTAGATTTATTAGATTTAGATTTTAGATTTCGTTAGATTTATTTTTCTCATAACAGCTAAAATAACTTAATATATGCCTTGTCTTAATATGACCTACTTAATATAGGCAATAGGCATATAATAGCCTATATAATAAATTAGCAAAACTTGGCCACTAAATATTTAATTTTCAATTATTTTAATTATCACAATTAAAGTTTTAATTGTATTAAATCGAACAAGTGCAACAATCAGCATTTAATCAAATATTCTAAAAGATGTATTAATAATGTTATTTCAACATAATATTTGAATTATCATTTCAATTTTTCGACATAATAACCTATGTGTGCGTGCAACAAGCAAGATGTGTATTTTATGCGTGCATTGATTTTTATCAATAAACTAGTGTTTTCTGACAGTGTCGACTGCAAAGATGAAGTTGACGATCGCCATATTTGTAGTGAACGCACCTAGAGAGAAATTCACAAAGACATAATCAGAGAGTAGCCTTTTTCTTTTCGTTTTTAATTATTTTGTTTGAAGACATTTCAAGCTTTGTGTATTTGATGTATTTATCATGTCTGTGTGAGGCATATGCTGAGTTTCGTTAAGTTAGGAGGATGAGATGCGCTCCAGCTGACGTGCAATTGAATATGACGTGCAACTAAAATATGAATTACATTCCTTTGTGTAACATAAGATGCGATATGGCCCTGAATGTGTTTTTTGAAATCATGAAAAGTGTTGCCGTTGCCGCTATCAGTTCAGTGGCAATGGCTCATCATCACAGACGAGCGCCGTGCAGACGGGGTAAAATCACAATACCAAATGCACACTAAAGTGTCCCTGTTCGTGATATAGAATTATTGATGAATACCCTTTAGCTTTGAAGGCTACCCGATCACACTAAATGCGCCTCTATAGCATGCATTGTGTTTATCATGCAATTTATACGCCAAAATGAGTTTTTACGTGCATAGGCCTACTGTGATGCGCATGGGTAGGTTTAGTATTGGTAGGGTACGTGCATATGATACTGTAGGCATGGGTAGGATTAGTTGTGTGGGGTGCGTGTATTACACGCAAAAAGTGTGTATCAAATGCACGCGAAAACTGCGTCATATGCACGTTAAAACTCATTTTCGCGTATAAATTGCACGATAAACAATGCGTGCAATCACACACACTTAGAACACACATTTTACACCATTGAATGTCACACAATAGGAAAGAAGACTTTGGAAATATGTACGTTAATATTAATGTTAGTAGGGTCGGTTGTGAGTCGGACCCATACTGTTTAGCCTGCCTCATCTCAGGGAGCTGGCTTGACTTGGCTTTAAGTGGGGGAGGGCGCATACTTTGCATTTGAATGTTGTGTGACATTCTAAAACATTTCACTAATGACGCACACAAACACAATGAGAAACATTTTTCATTTTTATCTTATAATAAACATTGGCTAGTTTATGTTTATATATATAAACTAGTCAATGTTAATGATAAGATACAACTATTTCTCAGTTGTTTGTGTGCGTCACACGCGTTAAATGTTTTAGAATGTCACATATCATTCAGATGCAAAATAAGCGCCCTCGTCCTCCGACTTCAGAGGCAAAAAGCCTCTGAGTCCGTCTAACGTTTTTGTTTAATATTAACATTTTTATCAGGCTGCTGTATAGGTTTCTACCCAAGTACCGGCATTTCTGAATGGGCTGGGGCTGAAGTTGAAAGTATGATGAGCGTATAGGCGACTGTGCGGAGAGCATTCACTCAATATTATCTCATTTTTGGCTTTTAGAGGCTTTTGCATCGGAGGTCATCATATTATATATAGCCTAGATTTCATTTTTTCTGCTGTCACAACTAGAAATATAAATTTCCAGAGAATGCATTTATTACACCAATATATTCCTAACAATGTAATAAAGTTTTCTTCGTGTTGACGTTATCATAATTTTAGCTAACATCCATATATAAATATATATTACGGCTTTTAGATTTATGGATTTATGGCTTAAAAAATGTTTAAGGATTTATAGATAGGCTATTCGATGTTCTTACAGTTTAGAGTAAAATGGTTCGGAAAATATATTTATATATAAATCGAAATTTTTCATAATAATGCAATATAAATATATAACGTTTTCAACTTTTTTCACTTCCAAAGCCTGCAAGATTTAGCCTATAGTTTAAGTGACTGTT
Organism: Leuciscus idus; assembly: GCA_021554675.1. NCBI lineage: Eukaryota > Metazoa > Chordata > Actinopteri > Cypriniformes > Leuciscidae > Leuciscus > Leuciscus idus. The sequence continues at coordinate 342,142 of CM038629.1, forward strand.
TATTTTTTTATGTAAAAATGTAAGAAATGTAAAGAAAGTGTATTTTGACATTTAAACACCTTTAGACATACTGATAGTTGAACTTATATTATGGCCGATGGGCTACAGTATTTGAATGGACTATTATTGAAGCTTAGTAGACAGCAATTTTACACATATTTTGGGTATTGGCTAAACTATGTGTATTTAAATATCAGAAACATAACTAAACCTTATATGACTGAAAACACTGAACACTGATCGTCTTTGGTTCAGCGAAAGCCAAAGCGCGAACAAATTTATCAGCTGATGACACGGGACACTGACCATTCTAATCTCACCGGTGTGATTATTTCAAATGAAAACAAAAATAAAACTATATTTTTTGGAAGTGTTTTGGAAGCTAAAGTAGGCTACATTTACAATTAATTTGCATCATAAATCTGAAAGGGCACGTGCCCCTAAGTTTGAATAGGCGCTTCTGATCGTTTCATAATGTTTTTCTCACTTTTGATTCACACCTTTGCAAACCCACCCACATTTCACAGCCATGTAGGCTATATATAAAAAGGCAAATGCCACAGAACTTATTTTGCAAACTGAACTGTTCCATCCGAACAATGAACACCTCTTCGTTTTACAGTTCCAGGATGACGAACACAAGAAAGGTAACACAAAAGCTAATCATTTTATTGTTGTTCAATATGAATTTAAACATTCTTCTGGTTTTAAATGTTATTTATCACATTACCTACTATGTTTTAATCATTCCACTATTGTTGACAGAAATCTTTGGAGGAAAACAGAGCCCCAGGCCCTGCATTAGCAGAGAGGAGGGACAATGTTGCGTCAAAGAAGCGCATGGTCCCGAAAAAAGCGGTAATTTGCTTTATTTAAGAGATACATATTTTACATTAAACTGACTAGCCTTGTAACAAAGTACCACGGATTTGTATTAACACGTGTTTTCTCTTGATATAGGCGAGTACTCTGTTTAGAGAAGTGATGGGACACCAAAGACAAACCGTGTCTGAGGACTTAAGGCCTGAGCTGGCAAGGCGCGACGCAGAGATTGAGGCACTAAAACAGCAGCTGCGAGTCTGCAAGGCGAAGCATGTTGAGGAGATGGAGGCCCTGAGGAGTGAGCTGCGTGTCTGCAAAGAGGCACATGTAGAAGCAAAGGCATCCCACAGAGGGCTAATCGAGATCCACTCCACGGTTGTAACGCAGCTAAGAGAGGCACAGACAGCGGTAACTGAGGCTCTAAGGACACGGATGAACTGTACACCCGCCGCAACCTCAGACTGTCTGACTCCGACCAGGGCTACTCCGTGCCGGGATGCAGACAGCAGGGGAAGTATACCTTCTTCTGCCACAGCACCTATTACAAACTCTCATCCCGATCTACCGTTCACTTCTCCCACTTCGGAGCTTCTTGAGTCGCTGATGATGCAGAGTCGGGGGCGACCAGATCGGTATGGTTGCTTGCTGTTCCGCGCCGTGGTACCGCAGCAACTCTACGAAGAGTGGGCATCCACAACAAACTGGGATGGTTCGAGAGGCAAACGTGGACTGCCTGTGAACGTAAGGCACTTTATAACTAATTCAGTTGCCCAGAGATTCCCCCGCATGGCTAGCTGTGACGGCAAGCGGATCAAGGACAGGGTGAACGAATTTCTACGCTCCCCGAGGAATACTATTGCTCACCGACGTCTACAATATTAGATATTGTAGTCATCTCGATTTTAAAGTTAGAATTCTTTAAAAAAATATATATATTTTAGGCCTATGTTTAATTTTTTTTTTTTTTTTACATATTTACATTTTGCTTGTGTCAAAATTAACAAATTATATAGCTACTATTTTAATTTATTATTTTATCTGTTTTAAAAGTTTGTTATATTCTTTTTATTTGTTTATTTTTTAACATTGGCAATTTACTGTCTCGAAATTATGTGTCGAAAAAATAAAAAAAACTGTTTTTACAAGACCTTGTGCTGTTTTTTGTTTATTTATTATTATTATTATTATGCAGATGTAAATTCAGCCATTCTGTTGGATAAAAATTGTCCCTAATGTAAAATGGAAATGAATGGTAATTTTATTTTATAAATATATAAAATATTTAATATAGGCTATAGGAGAAAAAAACAATATGGTGTAGCAATATTTTAGAACTATCAAATCTATCTGCATTAATAATAAAAAAGTAGCCCATGTTTGTTTGGGATTTGAACCCATGTTATCTGAATTATTGAAATGTAAGTTATAGCCTACCACTCGGCCACGAATTTGTTTTGTTTTATTTTGTTTGAAATGTATTTTTACATTTTACATGTATTTTTAGTTTTCGTTAATGTTAACCAATTCTGTTGTAGCATAATAGGCCTATATTTTTTTCCCTAAAAGTTTGTTTTATTCTCTGCTTTGTTTGTTTATATTTTTACATATTCAATCAGTCTCATTTTTGTTCAAATAATGAAAAAAGGTTGTTGTTTTTTTTGTTTTTTTTACAAGATCTTGCGCCATGTTTTTTTTTTATATATATATTTTTTTTATATAAACAGATAGGAAACTTACCTTTTAAAATGCCGCAGTTGCTGCTGTTTTGCCCTGTCACTTGCGCCACCCGGTAGGCTATAGCCTAGTCATTTCGCGAACGACTTTGAAATTCGACTGGTTTATTTTTGCTGCGGCAGTAATAGGCATTGTGGTTGATTATTTATTAAATAATTCAATTGATAATCATAACAACATGTAAGCCTATTTAATTCTGAATATAACAAAGAATGCTTAAACCGACTAACATCGGTTAGTAACTGCAAGTCCTGAAAATGTTTTAATTTTACGGTAAATTATTTTAATTTATTTCACTGTTATGTTTCAGTTAATAAATCTACAAACACATTAAAATAACACGAAGTAAATGACAAGTAACCTATTGACATAGCCTTTCTAAATTATAGAAAAACTGGGCACACAATGTTAACGTGTGTCTACTTTGTTTAAATTAAATGAATTTGAATTCGTTTAACCACAATATTTATCTTGAATTTATCTGTGACCTCAGATCAGATTACTGCCGCGGCAGATTACGGCATTAAAGAGAATAAACTGACACTTTTCAAAGTCTGTGATTACAGCACCACTCAGCGGTAAAAGGCAGCAAATACACATCCCATTTTTGCCGCCGCGGGAACGGCGGCGGTAAAAGTCTCATTCTGGTTGGGCACCATCTGTATATACACTTTGAGGAGGAACGGGGAAATGATCTCTGAATAAGACTTGTAAAATTCAGCCGTTATCCCGTCGTTACCAGGCGACTTGTTACATTTTAGCTGAAAAATTGCTTCCTTAACCAAAATATTGACAATAGATATATGACAATAGATGACATTGCAGCTAATTTATCTGATCCTGTCCATTAGCTTTGATCCATGTACGGCTTTTCAGAATGTCACCAAGTAAAAATATTTATGTAATATTTCAGCGCGAAAACTCTAGCTAGCTAGGAACAATGAAAAGGGTCCAGAGCAGCATATCATCATATTTTACAGGACCGTCACAAAAAAACAACAACGACCAAAAACTGCATGTGAGAATGTTACTACAGGTAGGATGGACGGCAACTCCCAGCTTCAGCAGAACTCACAGTCCCAGGTTGACTCAAATGAACAAGGACCACAGTGTTGGGAAAGATTTGCTATTAGAGTAAAAATATTGCGTTAGGCTACTTCATGAGTTAATAAGAAAAAATAATTTTACAATTCCTGCAAATGCAGTGAAGTTCATGTTCTCATGGTTTATTTTTATGAATAAAAAATGTTTCAAAACACCCCCCCCCCCCCCCCTTATTTTTTCTCAAATCGCACCCTGTATATATATATATATATATATATATATATATATATATATATATATATATATATATATATATATATATATATAGGCTAGCCTATATATTTAAGTAGTGATAGTCCATTCTAAGTTTACTCAAATGGAAGAATGTGACTAATAAATTTAGGCCTACTAACACTATGCATTATATTTTGAAAAAGAAGTAGATTATCTTAATATCAAAACCTTACATTTTCTCTGGACTCAATGATAAATACATGTCTGACCGTGTCTGACATAAATAGGTTACATGTCCGACATCTAGTGTATATCTATCTATGACTTCGCACGACGGTGTAATTTACTTCCGGGTAAAGATAGGATCAGTCAAATGAAATACAAAAAACGTCCAAATAAATATTACAAATTAAAAAACGATCGGAAATGTCGTCCAATTTTCTAATACTATTATTTGATGACAACAATACATTTGGAATACAAAATACAGCCATTTCTGCTTTTTTTCTTTTAAACAAAAAACAAACTGCACCCTTTTTTAAATTTCATCTTTCATTCCGAAATAGAATAATGAATGAACGAAAAAGTACACGGACCGGAAGTTAAGTCTTGCTTTTCATTTAACGCAAGGAAGAAGCTTGTGTCTGCGACTTTCTTGCCGATTCTTGATTATGGGGACGTAGTGTATCAGCATGCTCCCTCTTATATTCTTGCATCCCTAGATGCGGTGTATCACGGTGCCATAAGATTTATTACGAATTGTACATTTTCTACACATCATTGTGCATTATACAACAGAGTTTCTTGGTCTTCTCTTGCTGTAGGAAGGAAAATGCATTGGTACTTATTGATATACAAAGCAATTTAGTTTTTTTACCATCTTATCTTTGTGGTATGCTTAAGGGAGCTGTATGTAAGAAATGTATTTCAATTAGGGTTGCAAAGGGGCGGAAAATTTCTGGTAAATTTCCGGAAAGTTTTCCGGTAAATTTCCATGGGAAGTTAAACGGTTAGTTCACCCAAAAATGAAAATTCTGTCAGTAATTACTCACCCTCATGTTGTTCCAACCATGTAAGTCTTTCGTTCATCTTCGGAACACAAATTAAGATATTTTTGATGAAATCTGACAGAATTTTGACTCCTCCATAGGCTTCCAGTGTGACCGAAACTCACCGGCCCAGAATAGTTATTAAAACATCGTTAAAATAGTCCAAGTAACTACAGTGGCACTACATTAAGTTTATCATGCGACGAGAATACTTTTTGTGCACAAAAACAAACAAAAATAACGACTTTATTCCACTTTTCATTTCCTTCTCTCAGCTCCTTTAAAGTCTGCGTGAACCGGAAGTTGCAAACGACTTTTCTCCAGTGCTGTGACGTATTTCCCAGTGAAAAGGAATATTGAACAGAGGGCAGGGTTTTACTCTAGCGCTCCTCCTCTCCATCTCTCGCTCATTACAGACTAGCGGTTTGAGGGGAGTGGTTAAGCGTTTCCCAAACCAAGCCGTCAAACCTACGTCATCAGAGAAGGTCCTCCAAGGCAGAGGGAAGGGGCATTTTCAGATTTTGATTAAAGATTACGAAGCCAAAACATTTTTTTTCTGTGTTTTAACTTGTACGGATTAATTGTTCACCACAAGACTAGTAATATGCGCTAACAAAGTAAATAGGGTCCATTTTGATTTCATGCCGACTTTAAGCAAAAAGTAGCAGGTAACCATTCATTGCATTCACAGTCTTATTACATGGATGTACCTCGAGCTAGAAGTAAGTTAGGTAAAACTGCTTTTAATTATGCCGTACCAACAGATATTAACTCTCTCCAAATGACATTGAGGCTGAATCATTTGGTGTCTTTCAGCAATTTTACAACACTTACACATGCGCTAGAGAAAGATTTAATGACTTGCAAATTCTTCTGAGATTGTATTTTTAATACCAGTTTATTGTGTGCTGTATTGTTTTATTGTCATATGTGTGTTTGAATAAGTGGGCCGCCTATCTCGGCCAGTACACTCCTGTAAAAGATATTTTAATCTCAGTGAGATGGTGTCCTCATCAGAATCGCTCAGTCATCATGGACATAATGCAAAATAATGAAATTCTGAGGTTTTATTATAAATGGCCAAACACTTACACACATACAAGTACAATGATACGTCTCTTGAAATGTGTTTTTCTGATTTTATACCATTTTCTTTGATTGGATGTATGTGATTTTGGCATGTCCCACACGCTGCTCAGCTAACTTCAGTGAGTGTAAAAAGTGGTTAAATTACATACAATTATAATACTTTTTTTATGTACTTATTGTCCTCAGCAAGTTACTTAATAAAACAAGTCATTTTGATTATTTATATTTTATTTTCATAATAATATTAAGCAGTTTGCATGTGTCCCTGAAATTGCTGTCCACCCTGTCATTATGGGGTAAACGCCCCTTTAAGAAACCAACTGATGTACTCAGTGACATCCCCTCCCCCATTTGGTCTTTCTTCAGTGGAGGTTAAAACATCTGAAACACACACAGAAAGTATCTACACTTATATTTCCTAATTTTCATCATATTGTGTTTGTAGTTGCGTGTTGTCAAGCTTAACATGTCCACCCTGTCATTGTGAAATATTAATTAATATAAAAACTTTTCAGAAATTCTAAATATACATTTTAAACAGTGCACAGTCAGCTTCAACAGTGAATCACTTTGCTAACTGCTGTACACCATGTGCTCATTAAATACTAACTTTAGCCAAAAAATGTCCACCCTGTCAGGCCCCTCCTTCTTCTATATTGATTAAGGGTTTCTTGAAGTTCCTGTTGTTTTTCTAATGTTCCCCCGTTCTATTTCACTTATTAAAGCATTTGTCCACCCTGTCACTTTGTTGTCCTCCCTGTCATGTTCAACTTTTAAGATGAAAATAAACTAATTATTTTAACAAGTTAACAGTTAACCGATTTCTTAATAAACAACTGAGGGCCAGTTAGTATTGTTTTAAAGTTTGAATAAATATCTTTGTTGTTAGATTTTATTTAGAATAGAATGTGGAACTATCGCATATTTTATTGGGCAATACATATTTAAGCAGTAACTTCATTATTATCAAAATGCTTTTACCATTAACTAAAATGTTTTGTTGGGAAAGGGACACATTCTCTTTCCACAGATCTACATTTTATAATCACTATGCAATGAAAATGTATTTATTCTACTATGAGTTTGTCCATGACAGGGTGGACATATTTTATGGTTTGCTCGTATATTGTCAGCTTGCAGTTAATTTATAAAAAGTGCTGGAGCTTGACCAATATGCATTTCAAGGCTGAGATTATGCATCGTCTGCAGAGCTAACGTTACTTACACAAAATAACATCTAAAGCGCATGTGACGAAGACAATATCTCTATGAACTTCAGAAAAATATTTATTAGATTTAGGTAGAGACAGTTATATTTAAAACAACCCCAAATCTTACCAACTTACCATGATAAAGTGCATTTAAACAGATCCAGCAATAAAATGAAGACAAAACATTATCTGTCGATTTCTGTCTGTATAATGTTGGCCACTGAGAGAGAGTATAATGGAAATATAATTAACCACAAACCAACATGAGACTTCAAGTCTTTTAAATAAATGATTCTCTCTTCTTTTGGTATAGAATAAAATACCAGTTCAGGGTTTCACTTTCGGCTGTTGTTGCAGCCAACTGCACAACATATTGCAGGCATTACTGAGACCGTCGGTCGCAAAGATGGCGGCGCAAAGCTACAGTGACGTCATGTGAATCGAATGAATAATAGGAAGATATTTTATAATGCATACAATATATTTTTCTAATGAATCTGTCTTAAATAGTGTTATTTTTTAAATTCGATACAGAGCGATCGTCGTGTCTGCACATTCAACAAGTGAAGTGTGAGAGAGAGTGAGTGAGCGCGCGCATTGCGCGCCCCCTTAAATAGACTGCCGTTGAAAAAAAGGTTTTTTTTTTTTTTTGAAAAATGGCTAAGCTTTAAACAGTCAAAACAAAAATCTAAGTCGGTGAATTGTTAGTAAATAAGTGAAAGGACAGATGTATAAAAGGATTTTTGTGAAAAAAGTTCAAATTAAAGAGTTATGCTGCGTTCACACCAAACGCGAATCTGCGTCAAAATTCGCGCCTGCCGCGTCTAGTTATACGCGTGACCACTTTGTGTGCATTCGCGCGTCAAGAGTGAAATTGACGCGCGTAAAATCAAAAGTTTGAAGCGAAATTTACGCGCGTCAAAGGCGAAGTCAGGGGGCGAAAGTTTCTAAGCTGTTGGCGGCCATCTTTTTTAGATGTTTATCGAGCATTAGCAATAGCATTAATCGAGAGAGTCACCGCTCTTATATGATCTGAAGAGCAGAAACAGCTGCGTAGGGGACATCGTCGCTGTACTCGGGTCCACCAAAACCTCCGGAGGGTTTCAGGAGTTTCACAATTTGCTCCAGGAGGTAGGTTTGGTGGACCTAACGGTGAGGACGCTGACGAGGACAGCGTAGGCCGTATAAAGCCTCGGCCTCGAGTGGTCGCTGCCTGACGAGCCCGCGCTGTAAAGCCCGGCGCGAGGTTCACCCTCTCCCGCACCATCTGTCATTTATTTTTGTTTTGATAATAAATGGAGGCAGCCTCCAAAAGTGAAACCTGTCCTGTTATTTTTTTTGAAAAGTTTTTATACACTTAATTGTGTTTGGTGTCTTTACATTAGATTAATAAAGTTTCATATAGGCTAATCTAGAATATGGAATAAATAGCATTCAATACAAATGAGTTGGCTATCTCTCATATTGAAATCGAGTTTTTATGTGAAAGATTTGCTTTTTTGTGCATTTTAGTCATATTACAAAATAATTTATTGAGGCCAAACATAAAATAACATTAAACTGTCACTTCACCACGTGACAGCAGCAAGCAGGCAGGCTCCTGATTGGTTAACGCGGCGCGAATTGACGCAGAAGTTCAGATTTTTCAACTCGGGCGGCAGACGCGAATTCGCGTCAAACGCGTGATGCACAAAAAGCACAATTCGCGCGAAACGCGCCAGACGCTCAATTCGCGTCTAGTTCGCGCGAATGAGGCGAATTCGCGTCTACCGCGCCGCGCTAAACGCCTCATTCGCGCCGCAAGACCTCCAGACGCGCGTAAACGCGTCTTACCATTGACTTAACACTGAAATCACTCGCGCCAGACGCATATTCGCGTTTGGTGTGAACGCAGCATTATGCTGCGTTCACACCAAACGCGAATCTGCGTCAAAATTCGCGCCTGCCGCGTCTAGTTATACGCGTGACCACTTTGTGTGCATTCGCGCGTCAAGAGCGAAATAAGTTTGAAGCGAAATTTACGCGCGTCACGCGCGTCAGAGGCAAAAGTTTCGAACCCCGTTGGCGGCCATCTTTTTACAAGATGTCTGTTATTGATCGGTCATTTATCGAGAGAGTCGCCGCTCTGTATTTGCTCTGGAGAGCAGAACAGCGGCGTAGGGATCATCGTCGCCGTATTTTGGGTCCATCAGACCCTTCGGAGGCGAACCCAGTTCGGCGAGTTTCATCATTTGCTCCAGGAGCTGCGCCTGGATGACCTTTTTATTCCTGTCTCTATAGAAATAAGAAGTACTGTCGTACAACTCAGGCCGACTGCTCACTGCCAAAATTAAACTCTCCTCCATTTTGAATGAGTGACTCCGAGCGGGCCTGCCGTCACAGCATCAAGCAGGCTCCTGATTGGTTAACGCGGCGCGAATTGACGCAGAAGTTCAGATTTTTCAACTCGGGCGGCAGACGCGAATTCGCGTCAAACGCGTGAATGCACAAATAGCATTAATAAATTTCGCGCGTAACCAAACGCTCAATTCGCGCGAATGAGGCGAATTCGCGTCTACCGCGCCGCGCTAAACGCCTCATTCGCGCCGCAAGACCTCCAGACGCGCGTAAACGCGTCTTACCATTGACTTAACATTGAAATCACTCGCGCCAGACGCATATTCGCGTTTGGTGTGAACGCACCATTAGGCTACACGATGTTTTAGTGTAATTATGTCACTCTCTCCTCCGCACATGGTCGAGCAAGAGTGGAGAGACAATGAAACAACAGAGTCCACGAGGGAAAATGGCGATATAAAATCGAGTTCTTGTTACAATGTAGCCAGGGTTGTGCCTAATCATGCTGATGTGAACATATTTTTGTATCTGTGTTGTGCATGTTGTTATTCATTTTTAAAGCACTCAACTCATGGCGACGACATCGGATGACGTCACGACCATCGTTCGTCGTGTGGAATGTGGTTTTCCTCGTCATGAGGGAAAATATTTATTTTAGATCAAAATATCGAGTTTTAATGCCTCAAATCATGCTATACATATCCTTAACATCTCAATCAACTAATATTCGGGTAAGATGGATCATATTTTTAATTCTGGATGTTGTTTTTCATTTGTAATGTGTTCCTCAGAAGGAAAATAATTAATTTAAAATCAACCAAATGAATTTTCATGCCAGAAACGGCTTATATGTGTAGTCAATGTTGTATTTAACTCATATTCAGATGGGATGAGTTATATTTTTAACTTTAAATGTGGTTTTTTATTGTTCAAAGTTATCTGATGGGAACGATATCGTATGACTTCATAACAATCGTTCACAAAAATCCTGGTCCTTTTAAAGGAAAATGAAGATAATATGAAAATGGAAGATTGAAGAGCACTTATAGTTCTTTCATCTGTGAAGATACTAGGCCTACTTGAAAACAGTGTAGAAAATATTGCAAAATCGTAAGACATGTAGAAGGAGTGAAATAAATTAAATCTATAAGAAAGAGAATCCTTGTAGTAATTTTTTTCATACGAGTTTATTGATTTAAAAACGATTATATTGCCTGAGTGAACAGAACTGCGTCCATGGCAACGCTCTGTTTTTCATGGCAACGGTGTGTTATACTTCGTCTATTATCAAGAAATAACACACCGGAATTCAACCAAGCCATGTGATACATTCAGAACTATTTGTTAAAGACTTGTCCTATCTCACAAACAAGATTTTTTGTATTTCCCCAACTAGGCTTTTTTACCCTATTGAGCAAAATGATCCTTCAGTCTTTCTCTCCACATTTTGAACATAATGTATGTGTGTGCTATATGTGTGTATGTTATTGCATTCAACACAAGTGAAGCTGGCATCTTTTCCACTGACACTTTTTATTTAGAAAAAGTTGGTTTTTCTACCTCTTTGGTGAGGGTTAGGGTTAGGGTTAAAGTGCATCACCAGGGTAAAATGCATCACCTGTGGAGATTTTTATCCTGGTCTCAAACAAAAAATGTAAGGGCAGTGCTTTAAACATATAAACACCATAAATTACGCTTTTGCTCTCATCCGTCTTGCCAAGAACTGTCCAAGAATTTCACCTCTAGCGGCGCAATACGAATGCCCCCGGCCGTCCCTCTCAATCATGGCCCCGGGTTCCAGAAACCCACAAAATAGAACCGGAGTCCTATTCCATTATTCCTAGCTGCGGTATTCAGCGGCAACGGGCGGCCTGCTTTGAACACTCAAATTTTTTCAAAGTAAACGCTTCTGGCCCAGAGAAAACTAATAGATTATACTAATTCATTCTTTTGAACACTAATAAAGAAAACGTGCATTGTCCCTTTCAAAATAAAATAAAAGGCGTCCCTTTAACAATTTTACATTTTGAAAACAGGGTAACAATGTTTCCCCTGGGGCAGAATTTAACCTGGTCTTAACTTTAAAATAACCTAAACTACATAAAACATCTCTCATTACAAGTGATTTTTTGACCCTCACAAACTACATTTCCCATAAATCACTGCCCGGACTCATCAGCGCATTCACCTGTGTGTCATTACCTTGTTTAACTCACACTATAATAGCCTGGTTTTCACACTCACTCACTGTGAAGTCTTGCTTTATTCGTACTGCATTTCTGAGCGGTCTGTTTTCTTGTCTCTCTGTGTTTGGATTTTATGCTCTGTTCACTGGATTCCCCTTTTTGCCTCTGACCCTCGCCTGTTTTGTTTGCCTGATAGTTTGGACTGCCTTCCTGTGTTTGATTTTTGCCTGTGAATTGGATTACGTGTTTGGATTTCCCTTCTAAATAAAACCACATTTGGCTTTAACATGAGGTAAGTTCAGCATTTTGATTGGTCTATTTATAAAGAAATTAAATAATTACGCTGTTACAATTCAGAATTTCAAATTGGTTACTCTAGTAATTTAATTATCTTAATTTTTTTTTCTTTTTGATACTCCATTTAACTGACAGTTAAAATATCTTCTATGCAGAGACAGAAGAGTGAAATTCATAATTCTTATTTAAGACTTGTAGTACCAACAATTATATTGTGTATATTTAAACCCAATGATCAATTTAACAAACATGAAAAACAATGTTTCACCAGTTATTCTACAGATGTTGCAACTGTTAAACTTTTTTTTTTTACTTACTTTTTTTTTTTTAGCAAAGTCAAGTCAACAGTTCACATTCAACCTAGCAGAAAATCCACTACTCAAAAGAAAGGCATGTTTCTGCTCAACCTATTTTGAAAATATTTGATTTAAATATATTTTAACACTTGCATTTAACACACAAATAATGCATGTAGTGGCAATCTCATTTCAAAATGCACAAATGTTTAAATGTTATTGTATGTTCGTTGGGAAATTGAAGATGTTTAAATCATGGACCAGCCCTAGATTTTAAGATTGTGAGCTTTGGCTGTCCATGTTAACCCTCTGGGGTCTGAGGGGTTTTCTGGGCCCTGGAGGTGTTCTGACATGCTCTGACATTTGTGCTTTTTTCAGTTATTTATAAACATGTTAATGGCAAAGGTGTAAATTCACTCTATATAGCACACTACCGGCAACCATAATATGTGATCACCATGCATGTATATTTTTGAATTTTTAAGAGAATGTTTATGTGTGGTTATTGAAAAAAATAAAAATTAAAGTTGCTGAGATAAGACCACAAAACACATACTAAATATATGTCAATAAGACTTTTGACTAATGGATGTCTTCGCTTCCAGTTCTAGCTTCAAAATTATGTGAAAATCATTCTGTCTAATCGTTCACAATAACGCAATACATTGATTTACACTTTGCAAAACAGTATTTTTGTCAGAAGAGGTTTATGCGTGGGAGTGGTAATGGCCTATCAATATTAATGAGATTCAGACCAGGGGTGTGACAGACACTCCCCCAATGGCCATCAAGTGTGAAGGAGCCTGGAAGAAGTAGAGGAGATTCAAAGGTTTTGTTTTTCAATCTGTTTTATTGTAATTCCTCTATGTGGAGGAACCAAAAGTTTTATATTTGCTCTAAGCAAATCAAATGTGAGCAAAATAAAAAAATAATCAGTCTGCTATAAATAAAGCAATTGTGAGCGATAAACAAAAGTAAAGGCAGGTATCTCACAGTAAATGCTTATGCCCCGTTGATGCGGGCTCTAAGCAAATAAAATGTGAGCATAGACTCATGGGCGAATGTGAGTCTACAGGGCTCAGTTGCGGTCTAGTTACCCGTGCAGGACGGAATCGCACAGTCTGTGGAACCATGTCAACATCAGTCTCTGTTTTCCATGCCAGAGTGGACTGCCTGTTGCTTGCCTGCTGGTTAGCCTTTGCTCTCTTCGGGACAGGTGCTTGGACATGTTCATTGTCACATCTGTAAAAAACAAAAACATGTGAGCATGCTGATAACACAATTAAATAAATTGTATTATCATTATCGATCACTAATGGCCATGGATAAAAAAAGACAACAGTTTTTGTAATATCACACAAGAATATGTACTTTTATATTATGATGATGTAAACAATTATATTTCATCTGTAAATATTACGTCTGTGGACTTACTCGGGAAGATTCTCCATCACACTGAGAACTGAACGACACCTGCGTGCCCCTCTGTGAGGTGCTGGAGAAGGAGAGCGTGATGCAGACACATTCCTAAAAAAACTAAATATAAAAGACTAAATATATATATATAGTCTAGTATTTAGACAGTAGGCCTAGGCTATCACATATTTTACCGGAGGCTGAAATATATTTAGACAATCACATTACACTTAAGCAGATATTCACAAATAAGGTAACTTTACATAAGACATACGGCAGTATTTTAGCATGATAATCAGTGTTATAAGCTAGTCAAAACTGAGTGAAATATATTTAATATACAAATATGTTTAGAGAGTAATAGCCTATCACATTGAAAAAGTTTACACTTGAGCATATACACGAATGTTTGGGATATTGTAAGGCAATCTTTCCTGTAAGATGCCAAAAGCTAGCCAACACTAAGCAGATATAGTCTGAAAATTCATATGAGTTCTATATTATCAGAAAAATAATTATAACAGTAAAACTTACTCCGAAATTGTGTCCTTGGCAGGATCAATTCGCTCTTCAAAATGCTGCTGTTCGTCGTCCGAGTTACAATCTTCCTCTGAGGAAAAGGTGAATTCTTCCTCGCTGTCCAGAATCATCTGAAGGGCGTCTTTATTACTGGAGAAGCGTGCCATACTCAACGCGATGAACTATCAGTAAGTCTGATAGAAACTGTGTTTTTATGGCATTGATCAGGGGGCGTATGCGATGCATACTAGATCACCTAAACTATTTACATGTGAATCGCGCCGGGGGCGGGGCGGCCGCAGCTGATTATAGAGATAATGAGGCAGAAGGAAAAACGGTACCTCTCCTTGCTTTCAAACAGATTACAGGAGTTGAAAACATTTGTTTTTTATATAAATTACTTCATTTAAAAGAAGAGATTTCAAGCTTCATAAAGACATATCTCACGTGTCTGTGTGAGAAGTATTCGCTGAGTTATGGTTCATTTTCGGACGTGTTTCAGAATGGACTTCACTGACAGAGAGAAGGCAGAACTCGCATCATGTTTATTTTTCTTTATTTGGCGAAAAGCACCACACTTTGTTTTTATTGTGAGTATACACAAAAATAATACACATTTAACAGAATCGATTGATGTATGAAACTCCTATGGAAAATCAAAGTCAACAGAGTATTTATGAGTTTCTTTTACACTGATAAAAAAAAAAGCGAGCTGGTATCGCCGGCGAGACCGCCGACCTCAGGGGGTTAAAGAAAGGCCTTGAAATGTATAAAGTTTATTGTGATGCAGCTACTGAATGAGTTCATCATTTGTATTGTAATCTTTTTATCAGGTGTGCACAGAGTCAGGATTATTGGTGACAGTTACATTAGACGTGGCCAACAGCGAGCAAGAGAGACCATAGGCACCAATCTTGGAGTGGCTTCCCAGGTCCAGTGGTTTGGCAGGGGAGGCATGTGTTGAGGAGACCTCCCTTAAAGGAAGAACTGCTCCGAATGTGCCTGTGATTCACTGTGGAGGAAACGACCTAGCTCCCCATTCCCCGCTCCCCTGCTCCCCATTCCCCATTTCCCATTGTTGATGTTCTTCTTGGTCTTGTTGTATATAGTTGTTGTGTGTGTGTGTATATATATATATATATATATATATAGTTGTTGTGTGTGTATATATATAGTTGTTGTATATAGTTGTTGTTAAAATGAATTTGCTGCTTTATAGTTGTCAAATATAGAAATATTTAAATAAAACATTTTATGTAACAAAGATGAAATTAATGCTTTTTGTAGAGCTTGGAAAACCAAACGTTCACAAAACGTTATTTGTGACCTCTCTGGCCTCTGCTTCCCTCTGGTATTTAATATCCTCCTTTAGTATCTGTAGGATTAGATCCTCTCGCTCCCTTCTCCTCTGTGCCCTGCTCTCTCTCTTTGCTGCTGTCTCTCACTCTCTCCTCGTCTCTCCCTTCATCTACCTCTTGTGCAGTGCTTGGCCCTCCTCTTGGATCAAGGCAATAAAGCCAGGGGGCGAGACTGCTGCAGACTGCCCTAATGCCTCGTCCATGAGGGCAAACCAGGGCCAGTTTGCTGCCGTCGCCTTGCCATCCTCTGTCCCTTGACCTGTGGCAGGACACTTACATTCCTAAACAGTGAAGATCAGAAAAGTTGTGATGATGTGATGTACACTATCGTTCAAAAGTTTGGGATCAGTACGATTTTAAATGCTTTTAAAAGAATTATCTTCTGCTAACCATGGCTGTGCTTATTTGATTAAAAATACAACAAAAATCAGTTATAGTATTAAATATTATTCCACTGTAAATCAGCTGTTTTCTATGTGAATATATAGTAAAGTGTAATTTATTCCTGTGATCAAAGCTGAATTTTCAGCATCACCAGTCTTCAGTATCACATGATCCTTCAGAAATCAGTATAATATGAGGATTTGATGCTCAAGAAACATTTATTATTATTATCAATGTTGAAAACAGTTGTTGGTCTGTTAGTTGTACAGGTTTTTATTTCAGGATTCTTTGATGAATAGGAAGTTCAAAAGAACAGCATTTGTTTGAAATATAATCTTTTGTAACATTATAAATGTCTTTACTGTCACTTTTGATCAAATTAATTATTCCTTGATAAAAGTATTCATTTCTTTCCTCAAAAAAATAAAAATAAAATTCTCACTGACCCCAAACTTTTGAACAGTAGTGTATTAGTACTATTGTACACTACACTGCATCTATACTTACTGGAAGCAGGCCCAAGTCTGTCAGGTTTACATTCAAGGCTTACTTCAAAAATCACAAAGTTACATTTAAATGTGCATAAACAATTATTTCCATACTTGTCTCCCACCTTGTACTTGGTTTTTAAATTGTCCCACTTCTTTTTTGCCTGGGCGTGGGAAACCCTCCCTTCGAGCCCCATCTTCTCCATAATAAAATAATGTGAATGATGGGGGAGAAATAAAAAGATTACACAGCTATCACTTCTGAACATTAAATAATTTGCTTCTCACCGATATCCGTTCGCCGCGGTGTCTCTCCCCCCGGTAAACAGCTGATTGTTTTCAACTTAACTAGTTATTTATAAAAGAAATGCCGGTGACGGCAACCAAGCTAACAATTGTCAAATGACAGGTCCGGTTCAGTTAGCCATCAATAACGTAATTTGTATATATTTGTGTAATTTGTAATATCAATACGGTATATTTTTACATTTACAGTAAACGTTAAACTTTACTTATATGTACTATGGTTATAACAAATGTATGGTAACGTAAATATACTTACATTTGAAAGCATATTGCCCGTTATCGCTCCGACTCCGCTAACGTCCGAAATTATTATTTTTTTTTTAACAAGATAGCAAAGCTGCGCACATAGGATTGTGGGTGATTTGAGAGAGCGAAGGATACACATATGCATCCTTTCCTGTATATGGGATATTTTCTGAACGAAGGACTCAGTCCTTGGTTGAAATTCCGAGGATCCTCGACATTGGAACGTAGCATCCTCGAAATTCTGGCTTCCGAGGATCCTTCCTTGATATTGCGAAACGCCTCGTAAATGTAATCTTTATTGAGGCTTGGTGTGCATTCAAGTGTTCTGTAAAGGCGACAAAATCAGCTATCGAGTGAGTCCAGACACCCCAGATATCGTCAAGAAACCTATAATAAGCTAATGTTTTTTCTCTGCTGAGGCTAAAGCAGACTCTTCCCAGTCTGCCATAAATATACTTGCATACGAGGGAGCAAACCTTTTACCCATTGCTGTGCCTTTTATTTGTAAATAAAATTTGAAGTCGAATTTGAAATCATTTTTAGTTAACCCTCTGGGGACCAAAAACGCGCCCGCGCGTTTTGCTGGTTTTTTTTTTTTTAGCAATGAAAAATAAACACAAAATGCTCTGTTAATTTTGATCTTTCATTTTCGTGTAATACATCAATCGATCCTGTTCAGTTTCTATTTTTTTTCTGTATACTCACAATAAAAATAAAGTGTTTTGCTTTTTGACAAATAAAGAAAAACTAACATGATGCGATTTCTGCCTTCTCTCTGTCAGTAAACTCCCATTTGAAACGCGTTCGAAAATGATCTATAACTCCGCGAAAATTCAGGCAAACAGGGAAACAGACCCACGGGCATAAAGCTTGAGATCGCAGCTTTTAAATGAAGTAATTTATATAAAAAACAAATATTATCAGCTTCTGTAATCTGTATAAAAAGAGAGCGACTCCAGTCGAGCTCATTACGAGATGATTCACAGTAATTTGACCACGCCCCGGAGAGCGCGTGCTATTCAAACGCAAATTCTGAGAACCATTTCAGTCTGTGAAACGCCCCCACATCAGCTGTAAACAAAGAGGCATAATATAGCCTACCTTATGGAGAAAATTTTCCGTGCTGATATGAGGAGCAGATCCCACTGAGGAGTGAGGTAGGCTAAGTTATCCTTTCTCAAGTGTTAATGTGGAATAACGTTATGGAATAACGTTAGTGTAGGCCTATGTAAACAAAAAGATGAATCGCGTTTCTATAATATGAATCGCGTTTCTGTGAGATGAATGAAGGGTACATATTTGTAAAGACTGTTTAGCCTAAATATGAATCGCGCGTCTGTGTGTGAAAGAATAAACTGCTTTGCTATAGCCTACTGAGATGAGTAAAAATCGACTAAAATATGTTGAAATAAAATGTATTTGTATAAGCAACGTATTAAACTGCAAATTAACATTTATAGGCTATGCCCTAATATTTCATAAAAACAACGTTACAGTCAGGCGAAGTATGAAAGACAACATTTTGTTGACTAGATTTGGGTACAGTTTTTACTGTAGAATATACTGTCACATCAAATAAGCTTTTCTGCTCATATATATAAAATACTATTTTGTCAAAAATAAAGTCATAGACTAAGATGTTCCAATGTTGGCTATATTCAAACTAATGAATACATATGATAAAATGTAGGCCTATAATCTTTTTTTTTTTTTTTTTACAAAGAAAGAGTACTTTTTTGCAGAAATATTGCTGAAATTGTAATTATTGTTGTAATTGTAACCTTTTTAATAAAATAGCAAAACATATTTACAAGATAGATGTAAGCAAAATCTTAAAAGGTCAATATAAGTCTTCTTCAAAATATATATTTTGTCCTTGCATTGTGGCTCAGTCAGTGTCACACCTGAATGAATGGCTAATTATGCAGAGTCATTATGCAGAGTGGGTGGGACTGGGTAATCTAAGGTGTAAACTACTCCTCCTCGCATATTGGCTTTCCAAGCAAAACCTGTTTTACACCATTTAAATCAATGTATTTTTTTTTGTGAACGATAAAGCAAGACTATTTTCACATAATTTTGAAGCTAGAATTCGAAGAGAAAACATCCATTAGTCAAAAGTCTTGTGGGCACATATTTTGTATGAGTTTTGTGGTTGTAACGACAATGACTATGACATGCGGTCACATGCTGTTCAAATTAGTAAATCCTGATCTCCAAGTCTGCTTGAACGGTCAAAATTGCATCTTTGTGGCTCCCCCGAGGGACATTTGAGTCACATAAGGAAACCCTGTTTTCTTAGAATCCCCTCTAAAACCCCCATTTCAGCTCTGGACTCCCTGTGACTTTTACAACCTCACAGACTCATGACATTCCAGAACACACACACACGTACACACACACACACACACACACACACACACACACACCAACATCCTTTTGTGTTTAACTTAAAATGTATCTGAACTTCCTGAATGTATGTGTGATTAATGTGGTGTTGATCATATAGTTCTGATCTTCGAGTGTTTGGATCTGAAATGTATTTGTGAAGGATGTTCTCCCAGTAGAATCGCATTCCGTAACCCGAGCTCATTGGCAGGTCATAAAATTTGACCACAGAGCTATCCAGCCCTATGCATGAGATAACAGGGTCGCAACATTCCAACACACACACATACAAACACACTCTGGACTGTGAAACAGAAACCCCCTACAGAAAAGGACTTTTACCCATAAAGTCACTCTTAAAGGTACTAAATATATATATTTGTGTGTTAAGAGGTGTGTGTAAACCATAGGAAAGCATATGTCCTATTTGTGACCTTAATAGAACTGCTATTGCCTATACAAATGCATAATAATGTATCTTTGCATGGCTACAAAGCCTATATTCTATTTTTGATATCTCTGTAATCCTCTCCAGCTAACGGAGTTGAATTCCAATAACAGAATTCAGTGATGCGCATTGTTTTATAAGTTCATATGTCTGGAGAAAATCCTCTCAAGTTAAAGTCAATCATGACTCATTCGAGTGGGCGTGTCTAACCGGACAAAGGAATCTTCCCGCTCGAAAAATCTCGACAGCTGATTCGTCCTACACGAAGGAGGGGACGGCACCTGGGACACTGATAAAAGTCCAAAACCTTCTCTCTTCCTCCTCTCATCCTTCCGCTCAACTCATCCAACATCTCTGGACCCTCTTCCTCGGCGCAGCGCTTCTCCAAAGGAACATCTGAAGGAGGCCCTGGCCTTCTCCATCGAACGAACCCATGTTCGAGTCGTAACAGCCGGTCTTTGCAACTAAGATTTCCAGCCTCTCCCATCCCGGGAGACGAATCTGAACTTTCTCGGTAACGTTAAATTCAAGTGAGCCTTTACATCGTTTTGCGAAACGACCCAGAAGACAAAGCTAGACGCAAACCAGCCGGACACGCGCACGCGCGCGTCCCCTTTTCAGCATCACACTGAAAGAGTACCACATCTCGCAAGTATCTTTCTCTCTAACAGCTGATTCCTGGTGTTTAGCTTGTAGGTCTGTGAATTAAGTTACCCTCTATCTCTTAACTCTTTATTTCTTTCTTTCTTTCATTTTCATTCTGATCACGCTATGTTTATGTTTTTGTTCGGTTAAATGTTTATGTGTTTGTTTGCATTTTTACGTACGTTTATGTTTGTAGCTTATAATCTCTAGCGTGTGCCATTTTATTAATAAACCCATTTATACTTTTAACTGTCTCTGTGTTTGAAAACCCACTTTTATAAAGTCAATGAAACAAAAGATCTATAAAGCTACAGGCTCTATATTATAAAACTACTTTGAGTAGTTTTAATTTATAAACCCAAAGAGGTTTTGTCTTCGTGGCCAGAAGACAAAACTTTCTTGGAGTTTTGTAAACAGGAATACTTCTTCTTAACTGTAATGATCAGACAGTACAGAACGAGGCATTTCCTATAATTGATAAAGTAAATGCATATGCGATTTATGAATTATGACCATGCGTTATAAATATTAATATTGCCAAAATTCCCTATATTCTTGAGCTAATTCGCATTAACACAGAGGCATGTTTACGTTACATGGTCTTATTTCAGCAACTTTCATTTTTATTTTTTTAAATAACCACGCATAAACATTATTCTCTTAAAAATACAAACATCTACATACATGTTGCTCGCATATTATGGTAGGCCTGTTTGTGCTATATAGAGTGAATTTACACCTTTGCCATTAACATGTTTATAAATAACTGAAAAAAGCACAAATGTCAGAGCATGTCAGAACATCTCAAGGGCCCCAAAAACAGCTTGGTCCCCAGAGGGTTAAATTAATCTCATTTTTAGTTAAATTAATCTAATTTTTAGTTAAATTCATCTCAAGCAGTTTTAGAATGTAATCATCAGGGCCCGTATTCATAAAGAATCTTAATGCAAAGAGTAGCTCCTAGTGACAAAATTCTAAGAATATTCTTAGAAATGTGGGCGTTTACTCTTAAAATTAAAGAAAAACTCCTAGTAAAGAAAAAAGTCATTCAGAAAGCATCTTAACCCTTAAAAGAGGTCTTAAGGTCAAAATTGTTAGGAGCACGGACGAGGACTTTTAAGAGGCTTAAGAGTTTCTTTAGCAGAGGAGAAAATGGCAGAAAGATGAAGAGGGAGAAGAAATGTGTTGCAGACAATGGATGACAGTGAGTTAATAAGACGCTATAGATTAGATCGTGCAGGGATCATGTTTGTGACTGATCTTATTAGAGACACACTAACATCTCCGACACAGCGCAGAAATGCCATAGCGCCTGAAATGAAAGTAATCACTACATTACGATATTTGGCAACTGGGAAAATTCCATGTTTGATACATTAAAACCAACATTCAAACCACCGCTTAAATAGACATGCCAACAATCAGTGTAACTGGAAAGAGTGGAACAATTTTTATCATTCTAAGCAATCAAATACCTTATAGGAAATCAACAGCATGGTAAATAAAAAAAGGATTTATATACACATATATATTATGTGTGTGTGTGTGTGTGTGTGTGTGTGTGTGTGTGTGTGTGTGTGTGTGTGTGTGTGTGTGTGTGTGTGTGTGTGTGTGTGTGTGTGTGTGTGTGAGAGAACGATCAAATAGGAAAAATTACGCATGTAAGTTCAAAGTGGAGGCTTAGAATAGACCCTATACTTAAAATCACTTTTTTTTTTACCAATCACAACCAACCAATCACAGTCTTCAAAAGATTGAGTCATACATAGCAACGGGGTCAACCCCGCCTCCTCACTAAGATAAAAGTTTTTGTATTTTCCTTACTCAGAGTTGCTCTCAGATCGGTCCCGAATCGCTCTTAAGCTAAGATTCCTACGTAAAAGTTTTTAAGCTAAATTAAGAGTTTTCTGAGAGGATTCTTAGAATCTTTATGAATACGGGCCCAGGTCTTTAGAATCAGGAAATGTCTTCATGAATTTTTTAACTGCCTCAAGGCCAACTTCTGTCTCAATGTTAGTATATAGGCTGTCGATATCAATTGTAAAGAGAATTTTTAATCTGCCAATTTTGGAAATGAAATCATATGTGTCTTTTAGATAGCTGGGGTGTCTGATAGAAAGAGGGTTAACCCTCTGGGGTCTGAGGGGTTTTCTGGGCCCTGGAGGTGTTCTGACATGCTCTGACATTTGTGCTTTTTTCAGTTATTTATAAACATGTTAATGGCAAAGGTGTAAATTCACTCTATATAGCACAAACAGGGCTACCATAATATGTGACCAACATGCATGTATATTAGGGCTGTGCTCAGAATATCGATACGACAATACATCGTCATGAACTCCCGTATCGAAACTGTTGTGCTTATGTAGCCAATTCAGGGCTTGAATTTCGGCGCAGGTATTGAGCATAATTTTAACTCCTGCACTTTAGCATGTAGATTGTATGAGTAAAATAATCCACACAGACTATAAAATCAGATCAATAATTTTAAAACTTTCTGCGAGACGCAATTTCACAGAGCGTGAAGCCTTGTTTATTTAGTCTCCGCTGCCTGTGCGCGCACCTCCCGAAACGGACGAGGCGTTTATACCCGACGCGCTCACAAACACCTCGCGGGTAACAAAAGTTATTTTTCGCGTTCAATTTTTCACTTTAACAAACAAAAACACGCAAAATGATGTCAAACATTTCGGTCTTGTTGAGTATCCTCTAAACACAGTCGGTTAGGCTATGTCTTAAGCATAAAACGCATGATGGGACAGTATAATGAAAGCAGGATCCGTGCAAGCTCTTAAAGGGACCAAAGCCATATGTGTCTGTCATTAATATTGTTGTAATGTCAACACAACAAAAGATAGTTTTAATTTTAAGGAATCTGGATTAATAGCCTATGTATTTAATTTAGTCAGAACTAAAATACTACCCAGTGTTATTTTACATTTGATTACTTTATTCAGTTTCTAGTATTTCTGAATACTAGTGCTAGACCTATTCAGTAAGTTTTCTCTTTATTGGTAGGCTATCTTTATTCTATTGTATTTATTTTGTGCTACTTTTTACAATTTAATTCAAAGATTGAAATCAATCTCAAAAGATTACAAATACATTAATGCACTTCATATGTTAGGATTTACGACCATACAGCGTTGTCGAGAATAACGACTTCAGACAACTGCTTCACGAGCGTGAGCCACGCTACACAATAGGTGACCAACATGTCAGTTTTTAACAGAAACGGCAATTCCCCGGATGTATGATGAAGTTAAGTGAGGCGTTCTGCTGTCACTCTCTTCTGCACAGTGTTTAACTGAGCATGTCAATCAATTGTTGTTTCTGCATAAAAATCTGAAGATGGAATTGTTTAAAATGATTTCAACGTAATGTGAAGAAATTACTTTGTTTGGTGCACATTCCAACACTTAAGACCAAATTCTTAATCAGAAGCAGAGACTTTAAAAGTAGAAGGAAGAGCCATTTTAAGCTTTTTTGTGACAATTTACATTGCATTTACATTTATGCATTTGGCAGACGCTTTTATCCAAAGCGACTTACATTGCATTCAAGGAACACATTTTACATTTTGTCATGTCCTTGCTTTCCCTGGGAATCGAACCCATGACCTTGGCGTTGCTAGCGCCAACGCTCTACTGTTTGAGCTACAGGAAGGCCT
Organism: Leuciscus idus; assembly: GCA_021554675.1. NCBI lineage: Eukaryota > Metazoa > Chordata > Actinopteri > Cypriniformes > Leuciscidae > Leuciscus > Leuciscus idus. Next base: position 366,309 of record CM038629.1, read on the forward strand.
ATTTTTTTATGACAAAAACTAAACAGTTGTTCAGTGATAACCACTGTTATAACACTGGTTATACAATAAAGATATATTACTGTTACTAAACTCTGAAATTCCAAATTGATCCATATCGTGATACGTATCGTATCGTGGCTTTAGTATCGTGATGCGTGTCGTATCGTGACATTGTTGGTGATACACAGCCCTAATGTATATGTTTGAATTTTTTAAGAGAATAATGTTTATGCGTGGTTATTGAAAAAAATAAAAATGAAAGTTGCTGAGATAAGACCACAAAACACATACTAAATATGTGTCAACAAGACTTTTGACTAATGAATTTTGTCGCTTCGAGTTCTGGCTTCAAAATTATGTGAAAATCATCCTGCCTAATCGTTCAAATAAAACAATACATTGATTTAAACTTTGCAAGTCAGTTTTTTTGTCAGAAGAGGTTTATGCGTGGGAGTGGTAATGGCCTATCAATATTAATGAGATTCAGACCAGGGGTGTGACATAGACACTCCCCCAATGGCCATCAAGTGTGAATGTGAATTCAAAGGTTTTGTTTTTCAATCTGTTTTATTGTAATTCCTCTATGTGGAGGAACTAAATGTTCTAAATTTGCTCTAAGCAAATGTGAGCAAAATAAAGAATCCTGAAAAAACTATCACAGGTTATAAAAAATATATATTAAGCAGCACAACAGTTTCCAACATTGATTTAAAAAAATAGTCATCATATCAGAATGATTTCTGAAGGCTGGTGGTTAGTGGTCAGCAGAGCACACACATCTGAACACAGTCACACATCTTTATGCCACTCTTGAAATCAGTTCCTGTTTAACTGAAGACATAAGTGAACATTGCATGCCTGGAATTTCCATGATGTTAATTGTCTTTTACCACGCACTGCTGTGCAATGCACACAATTGCGGCGACCAACTGTGGCAGCATCCCTGTCATCTGATGCCAGCTCAGCTCCTGGAACCGGTACATGGTCACTATTGGTCCGTTTTGGTGCGGTTTTCTGTGACACACCACAGAGCTCTGTTATAAGCTGCTCCATAAACTCTTTATGGGACAAGTTACCATGTAGCTCTTTGTGCACAATGAAAGAGTTGGTGGAAGCAATGTCCAAGAAGTGTAGAAAGATCTTTCTGTACCACTTCATGGTTTTGTGCTGTGTTGTGTAGTACTGTAACAGCTGATCAGACAGATCCACCCCCCCCATGTGTTTGTTGTAGGCAGTCACAGGTGCAGGACACGGAAATGTCTTTGTCCTCCATGTATCTTGTGTTTTCACCCTCCTCTGCGCAGTGTCTCCAGTATAAGCAGGATGGATGGTAGAACAGACAGATACCTCTCGTGTGTCCATCCACTTCACAAATACAAGAGGTCCATCCCCACCTGATGGATCCTCTGGCAGATTTTTTAGAGTGTGAATTAGCTGCGTTCCGAGGGCAGTCCTTCCTGTTGTCCCTGTAAGTCCCACATGCACCAAACTTCATTGCAAACAAGTCTTTTAGGAGCTTTGGACTTGTATAAAAATTGTCCATGTACACATGGTACCCAGAGCCTAAAACTTTACAGTCTAAAAGAGATATTACAGCATCATGTGACAGTCCATGGCCTGTGGGAAAGTTGTTCTTTCCTGTGTACACAGAAAAGTCCACAGTGTATCCATTCGATGAGTCTGCAAGAACAAACAACTTGAAACCCCATCTGGTTGGCTTGGCTTTCATGTACTGCGTCATACCTGTGTGTGCTTTGCATGCCACCATTCTTTCATCCACAGCTAAGTTTCTTTTAGGATGATAGATGGCTTTACAAGCATGACGAATAGTGTCCATGAGAGGCTTGACCCTGAAAAGACGGTCATGTTCAGCTGTGCCCCTCTTTCTGTCATTATCCATATCTGCATCTGGGTGACTCATGTGCACATTCCAAGAAATGGTGCAGTATCTGTCCCGGGACATAACTGTAGCTGGAAAGGGTACGGAGAAAACACTGCTTTGCCGCCAGTAGTCCCTGATGGAGCTGACCTTCACCATGGCCATGTAGAACAGCAGCCCAATGTAGCGGTACATCTCACTGATGCTGACATCTGTCCATTTATATTTTCAGCCCTTTGCAGTTGCCTTGGCAGCCTGAGCATTGGTGCTGTGGCACAGAGTTGACACAGCACTTTCTGAAAAAAATAGTTTGAATAGACTCATGGGCGAATGTGAGTCTACAGGGCTCAGTTGCAGTCGAGTTTCCCGTGCAGGACGGAATCGCACAGTCTGTGGAACCATGTCAACATCAGTCTCTGTTTTCCATGCCAGAGTGGACTGCCTGTTGCTTGCCTGCTGGTTAGCCTTGGCTCTCTTCAGGACAGGTGCTTGGACATGTTCATTGTCACATCTGTAAAAAACAAAACAAAAAAAACATGTGAGCATGCTGATAACACAATAAAAAAAAAAGAAGTTTTTTGTAATTTTACACAAGAATAGGTTGGCTACTTTTACATTATTATGATGTAAACACAATTAGGCTACATTTCATCTGTAAAATATTACGTCTATGTACTTACTCAGTATGATTCTCCATCGCACTAAGAACTGAACGACACCTGCGTGCCCCTCTGCGAGGTGCTGGAGAAGGAGAGCGTGATGCAGACACATTCCTAAAAAAAAAAAAAACAACAAAATACAACTGTTAGCATACATTATCCAAAGTAAACTGATGAGCAATTTATGGTTATGGATGCACAATGTCTGTTGATGGCCCATAGGATGGAGAAATATCTATTTATGAGCCATAGACCATTGATCGGGGGGCGGGTGCGAAGCATAGATCACCTAAACTATTTACCATGTGAATAGCACCGGGGGCGGGGCGGCCTCAGCTTATTAGAGATAATGAGGCAGAAGGAAAAAACGGTACCTCTCCTTGCTTTCAAACGGATTACATGAGTTGAAAACATTTGTTTTTTACATGAATTACTTCACTTAAAAGAAGAGAATTCAAGCTTCATAAAGACATCTCACGTGTCTGTGTGAGAAGTATTCGCTGAGTTACAGTTCATTTTCGGACGCGTTTCAGAATTCAGAACAGAGAGAAAGCAGAAATCGCATCATGTTTATTTTTCTTTATTTGGCGAAAAAACAACACTTTGTTTTTATTATGAGTATACACAAAAAAATACACACTTAACAGGATCGATTGATGTTATAACACAAGAATGTAAAATCAAAATCAACAGATTATTTTGGAGTCTCCTTTGCACTGATAAGGAAAAAAGCAAGCAGATCACACCGGCGTGATTGCCGACCTCAGAGGGTTAAAGCTGCAGCCTCTTTGTCGCCATCTCTGTTCGAAATCTGCAATTGCAGTTATTCGTGGAATTATCAACTGTACTATCAGTGTGTTGTGTAAGTTTGACAGAATCCTGGTCTATGAGGACACCGTTTTACTGGGACACTGGTAACTAGATACATTTGGACAACACCCTGAGTTCAAGTGTGTGTATGTATGAGAGTGATACGAGACATTGCGCCTGTGCTAGATGTACAGTAAGTGATTGTGACTCACTGACTTGCACACACAATCCTAATTCATAATTCAGTGACTGATAACTGTGGCAAATAATCTGTTTCTGAGGAACATTGAAATCTGTTGTATTCTTTAAGGAATAACTCAGTTATTACATTAACTTCTTAGATACCTTTAGAGTTGCTGTATCTTGTTCAGGTTTCATCTGATTATTCTCAGTTATCATCTGAAAAAAAGAAAGAAGAGCAAATAAAAAATATATAAAAAAAGACAAATAAATACTAATTTTAGTATTACTTATTGAAAACCAATTTCAACAGAGGTTACTATTTTTTACCAACTTCTTCAATGATTATATTTAATCTAACAAGCACAAATAGTTTTCGCTATTGGTATTAGCCACAATGAGCTGTGAATTATGGGTTATCAGTATCAATCCTCCTAATATTCCATATGTGTGTCCCAGTAAAACTAGTGTCCTCATAGACCAGGATTCTGTCAAACTAACACAACACACACTGATATTCTCTAGTCAAGTTAAACATCAGGAACATGTTCTTATGATGTCCCCATAAAACTGTGTCCTCATAAAACAGGTGTAAGACACACACAACCTGACATAATAAACACGCATATTATGTGATGCATTAATGCCATGAACATATTGTTTTATCATTCATACCTATCTGTGGTAGTGATATTGCAGTATAGGCCTCTATGAAGTCAGCCTATGTAAAGACTATGCCATGTTATTTTACAGTTGATTACTCAATTTCTGTACCTAAATTAGACTTACCTGGAATATATGAGGCAATGTTTATTTCACATCTTTGTTACATTTTTTTTTTTACCTATGCTTGCAATTTATTATTTTCTATGCAGATGCAAACCCCTACAAAAATCACACCAATCATTCTAGAATGATTAATTACTTCCAAATAGAGCTATTTAAGTCATTTGGTGAAATAGTTTTTATTGAAATATTGCATTATATATTGCAGAAAAAATGAAATATTGCAATATCATTTTTTTGCAATATCATGCAGGTCTATTACCGTGGGTCATTTTTAACCTTTAATATTACCTTATAATAAAACAAGTAAAATCATCACTGTAAATAACACATAATGTACCTGCTTTATTAAACAGTGTCACTTAAGCATGGAAACACTGAACTCACCTTTATAATGATTGCTGAATCTGCCCTGGAGCTCATCTTTGTCTTTCTCCCGAAGTGTAAACTGCACGTCCTCCTCCAGATCTTGATCTTCTCCTTCACTGACTCACTTCAGGCATTATCTCATGTGTCTGTTGTCATAGAAAAAGGCCCTCAATAATCCTGACCATTGCATTTCATTTGACATATTATTCAACAAGCTTAAACTTAAGACATAAACTGTGTTTAAGTGAATACTCTCCAAGCTCCAATGAATATATCGTAAATGAAATTCAGGAGAACGGACCACAAACGTGCAGCATATGTTGTCCTTTTTCATACTCTTACAGCGGATTGCAAAGGGGAAAAAAAATAAAATAAATCATGAAGGAAAATTGACAGCTCATCCAGTCAAACTGACGGATCAGCTTTATCTGTAGGACTACCTTATGATTTGAAATGATTCGTTTCAGCCTTTTTGAATGCAGGGATGCAAATGTCACAGGCCGGGAGTGACCTTCCCCCTTGTTGAACGTACCACCTCGAGGAGTTACCCAGAGACACCAACAGACCAGACAAGAGAATCAGTATCAAAAGTGGTATTTTATTGAATTAAAATAAGCTCAATCCTAAACTAAAATTCACAGGCTGATCCGCCTCTCCTCTTCGACAGGCTGCGTGGAAAGTTCGCACAGCGATCCCTCTTCGGACAGCCAAAGGCAAGCAATGGAGCAGGCACTGGAAAGGTTCCCACACAGCGGTTCCTCTTCGGCCAGATGTAAGTAATGGAGCAGACACTGGTAAGGATTCACACAGCGATTCCTCTTCAGCCAGAGGCAAGTAATGGAGCAGACACTGGTAAGGATTCACACAGCGGTTCCTCTTCAGCCAGAGGTAAGTAATGGAGCAGACACTAATAAGGATTCACACAGCGGTTCCTCTTCAGCCAGAGGTAAGTAATGGAGCAGACACTGGTAAGGATTCACACAGCGGTTCCTCTTCAGCCAGAGGTAAGTAATGGAGCAGACACTAATAAGGATTCACACAGCGGTTCCTCTTCAGCCAGATGTAAGTAATGGAGCAGACACTGGTAAGGATTCTCACAGCGGTTCCTCTTCGGCCAGAGGTAAGTAATGGAGCAGACACTGGTAAGGATTCACACAGCGGTTCCTCTTCAGCCAGAGGTAAGTAATGGAGCAGACACTGGTAAGGATTCTCACAGCGGTTCCTCTTCAGCCAGAGGTAAGTAATGGAGCAGACACTGGTAAGGATTCTCGCAGCGGTTCCTCTTCGGCCAGAGGTAAGTAATGGAGCAGACACTGGTAAGGATTCACACAGCGGTTCCTCTTCAGCCAGAGGTAAGTAATGGAGCAGACACTGGTAAGGATTCTCACAGCTGTTCCTCTTCGGCCAGAGGTAAGTAATGGAGCAGACACTGGTAAGGATTCACACAGCTGTTCCTCTTCGGCCAGAGGTAAGTAATGGAGCAGACACTGGTAAGGATTCTCGCAGCGGTTCCTCTTCGGCCAGAGATAAGTAATGGAGCAGACACTGATAAGGATTCTCACAGCGGTTCCTCTTCAGCCAGAGGTAAGTAATGGAGCAGACACTGGTAAGGATTCACACAGCGGTTCCTCTTCAGCCAGAGGTAAGTAATGGAGCAGACACTGGTAAGGATTCTCACAGCTGTTCCTCTTCGGCCAGAGGTAAGTAATGGAGCAGACACTGGTAAGGATTCACACAGCTGTTCCTCTTCGGCCAGAGGTAAGTAATGGAGCAGACACTGGTAAGGATTCTCACAGCTGTTCCTCTTCGGCCAGAGGTAAGTAATGGAGCAGACACTGGTAAGGATTCTCGCAGCGGTTCCTCTTCAGCCAGAGGTAAGTAATGGAGCAGACACTGGTAAGGATTCTCACAGCTGTTCCTCTTCGGCCAGAGGTAAGTAATGGAGCAGACACTGGTAAGGATTCTCGCAGCGGTTCCTCTTCGGCCAGAGGTAAGTAATGGAGCAGGCACTAGCAACGGACCAACAAACGGGAGGGGTTACTCTTCTCACAGGACAGCATCAGTTAACTGAGTGTCACCTCTTTCACAGGACGAGGGGGTTGGGTAGGAGACCAAGACCCTTTTCGGTGGGTGGCAGCAGGCAGGGAGCTCTCTCTTTCCGCGGGACAACACCCGCTGACTAGACGTCACCTTCCTTTCACAGGCCGACAGCAGTTGGGGTGCAGCGACGAATAATAGGATCCCTCACAGGGCAGCGGTGGCAGCATACAGCGACAGATGAAGGGGTCTCTCACAGAACAGTATGGCAGCATTCAATGGCGGAGGGCAGTTTTCTCTGTGTTCGCAGAACAACAATGGTGAATACAGAATCCAGCAGTTATCAACCGGGTCTTCTTCCACAGGGCAGCGATGGCAGAGGGCAGTTTCTCTATGTTCACAGAACAAACGAATATGAGTGTACAAATCCCTTTTTAAGTTCAACAGGGACCAGATACTCAAGCCAGGAGTCCTCTTCAGTGTGAACCATTCAATAAACAAATAATGCTTCCTCTTCACGTCATGGAGTCAAACAACAATACATGAGTATTCAACAAATCCTCTTCAAATCAGACAATGATCAGGTACTCACGTCGGGGATCCTCTTCAATAGGCAGATGATGCTTCCTCCTTGAGCCAGGGAGTCGAACAGCATTACATGAATATTCAACAGATCCTCTTCAACTCAGACAGGATGGAACTGCAATCCTGAACAGCATACACTCGACACACAGCAGTTAGTTAATTTCAATTCGGCAGGCGAGACCCACGAGTATGCCAACTGGGGACACGGGCAGACACAAAATTACAATATCCACACCAGTGCGTAAATCAATCACTTCAAATGGTCACACGTGTTCGCTTCGCATTAAGCACTGCAACTCACAGTGAATAAGGTCTCCACTCGCGGTCCCAGCCGACTCCCTCCTCTCAATTGACAAAACTGTACATCCAAGGCTGTGTGGGAAGTATACTATAAATACACAACTAGCATTAGAGGCTTCAAAACAGATTTCAATGGACTCCAGGGCAGCTTCACCAAACTATGGTGGATAACGGGCACTGCAGGCATTAGGCTTCCTGATAAGAATTACAGATAACACTTATCTGATTGATGAAGTAACACAGTTCAACCAAACCGCTGATTTCCAGCTCCTTCTTCCTAACGTGCAGTCTTTCCCCGTCCTGTGCGATCTGCCCGTCCTGTGCGATCTGCTCAACCGTGATCTGCTTCTCCATGATCTGCTTCGCTGTTTCCACATTAACCAGTGCTTTTATAATCCCCCTCGCAAATCCACATCTCCCGCGGTTCAATCTCCGCTCATTACCCAGCTGCCGCTCATTTCCTCATTACTAAGCCCGGCCAGACTGTTTACACGGAAGGACCCGGAACCGGCCTGGTGTTACGTCAAACTCGCTCCCACAGGGAAACAACAATGGGAAAGAATAGTTCCGCTTGACGTCACCCCGTGACACAAACACATGTATGGTCAAAAAAGAGAGAGGTTATCGAAGCCCTCGCCCCTCGGCAAATATCCAGATACTTACATAATTAGCCTTTCGCTGAGCCCCGCCCCCCTTAGTTACTGTTGCTATGTCCGACAAACAAATGGTCAAACAGGAGCGCGACAGATTGCCATGACTGGAAGAGGTATACCCGTGCGTGTCAGTCACCTTTTTTGGAGCAATACCTCCGCGATATCCTCCAGATCGAGGCAAAAGGGGTTACAGTATGCAGTGGAGGGATTCAAAGTATAAAAATACGCAATAAAGGAGACACGACTACTATCTACGTCTCTATCGAGGCTAATGCTTACCACAGTGTTCATACACATCATTTGTGATATGACAAAGAACAAGGAATCAAGTGTTTAAAAGCATTGAAAGACACTCACTGTTGTGTTTTTGTGTGAAAGAAAAAACTGTCTCTGAAAATAAAAGTGCTGTCAGCAATAATTTCTTATGTGTGTTTTTTCGCATAACACTATATGACTAAAATTTTAAATGCTGCAAAAGACATGGGAGTTATATTCTCGATGCTGTAGTTTATTTGATCAGTCACAGTATATCATTAAAGGACAAGTTCGGTATTTTACACTTAAATCCCTGTTTACAGATCGTTTCTGATGAAATAGAACGGTTAAGATTAAATTTTGGACACATGCTGCTGTCCCGAGGATTTTAGGTTTCTTTCGCTTTCCCCAAAACCTCCAGAATGGGTGCATTGGTGCACTGGAACAATCCTTCCTAAAATGCATTAAACTTTCGTTTACAAAGACTTGAAACTCTCACCAGAAACGATCTGTAAACAGGGCTTTAAAGCGGGGCTCAGTAGTTTCGGGATTTCTTTGCTGTATTCTCGCTTTTTGCTTGCAGGTTTCTCTCTAGAGCTCCCCCCACAGCTTCAGAATAGATATTTGACAACACTGTTGTAAAAACTCGTTGGCGATTCTCAGACACCAGAGGCTAGCAGATCAACGACATCAAAGCAGATGATACATTCTTTAAAACGTCTTCTTCATTCGGGTTCGAACAGCGTGAGGGAGCGCAATAATGACAGCATTTTAGCAGATTTCTTTTGGCCGTAAAGCAATGATTTACATCGCGAGACCTGATATCACACGAGGCGGCCGCTCGGCGGCTCAAAGTTGCAAGTGCGTATTTTCCGCTCACGGGCGCCAGTGGGGTGCGAAACGACCACCATTCAACCTGAAATAAGTAATATAACCATTCCAATGACTCCGAATCCGAAAGATGTGACACATTATTCGACTTCAGAGGCCTATAACGACCTCATTTCTAATAAGTAGAAAATTTGTTTATTTGAGCCATTTGTTTTATGAACAACATTTTTTTAACAACTTTTAGAAACTTGTCGCAAAAAAAAAAGCAAACATGCACAAACATAAATAAAAAAGCCATATATTTCTTATACCCTTCTAATAAAAAAATATATACAATAAAATCTTCACTTTACATGGCTACTTTAAATAGACAATTTTAAATGGTAGTGAAACAATAAAAAATGTAATAATCAAAGCAATGAAAAATTAAACTGAAACCACAAGATATTTCACACATTTGTTGCATGGGTCCTATAAAGAAAAATTAAACATACTTTCCATAGAGTAATTTAACTTCCTAAATTGAATTCAAGAAAAAGTCAATTCTTTTTAGATTTAGCCAGTACAATTGTGGCACTTCCAGTCATCATCCCCAGTAATGGCATTTTGCTGTATCTTCACACAGTTAGGATGATACCACCCCTTGCACAAATGATGTTTTATAAACAAAGTTCGGGAGGAGCACGTTCAAATAATCAATCAATCAACCAATCTATCAATCATCTCATCAAACAATTACCATGTCTACCCTATCAGCATGAGAGGAAGCATATATATATTCACTCTGTCAACTCACCTAACTTCCTTGACAGTTTCAGCATCCCTCCACCACCCCGACTCCTCGCCCTTGGCTTGTTCTTTCACAGCCAGGAATACGGGGGGAGTACTCTGGGTTCGGGCCGAATACCGAGCCCGGAGCCCTCTCCTCGGACAGCACGCCAAATACTAGGGGTGTAACGATTCATCAACTACATCGATGTATCGATTTATATTCCTACGATCCAACTGGATCGATCTGTGCTCGGCAAGTTGGCCTTCCGGACGACATATATCGATCTAATATCGTTTTAAAAGGTAATGAATCGATTGTATCGATACTAGGAAATAGCGCATTGGATTTAAGCACGTTAGACTTTATATGGATGTTTTTTCTTTGCACATTTAATGATAAAGGCGTTAAACGTGACTTGATTCAGTCTGCCTATCTGTGTCGTCGTCGCCATGCGTGACGCGCCAGCAGCAGCGCGACAACAGTCAAGCAGCGCAAAGTCTCTCACCTCAGAAAAACGGACTTTCATGTCCTCTCAGCTATGGCGCTATACTGCAGGAGCGCGCACTCTTCAACTGCACGCGCAAATGCGGCGGAGCGCGCTGTATCACTTCACTAAAGTCATAGGAGAATGCAACGTCGTAAATTAGTAAGTTAAGAAATAAAAGTAAAATAAATTACGTTATTGGTACGCCATGTGTGTTGCTATTTATCAGGAGCAGTTCCCATGTTTCTTTACCAGTGCTTCTAAGTATTGTGTATCAGCTAATTGTTGTTTGTTTCCATAACAAAATGCCACTTACTGGTTATTTTGTATATTTTTATATGACTGTGGTGGCTCATACCAAAGATTGTATTAACAAAAACTAGTTTGGGACTGCTATTTAATAGCTTAACCTCGCAGTGCCTACTGTCTATCAGTATTTGTCATATTCTTAATTTTTTTTTGTTAAGTAAAGGGGGACAGAACTTGTGTGTCAACAATTTTTGTGTAAACAAATGTATTATAATAGGCTTATGTAATTCCTAAAAAGGTGGGTCGCAGCTTGATGACCATGGGGAAATGTGGGTCCCATAGCCAAACTATTCAAAACATCATTCAATGTTGTGATAATCGTAATTAATAATCACAATTACAATTTCAAGGGAATAATCAACAATTATCATTTTTGTCATAATCGTTCAGTCCTACCTATTAAAATAAAATGTGAATGCATTTGACATTAATTTGTGTTTTACTTGTTTGTTTATATCCATAATAATTTTTGGCTAAAAAGTCACTGAATCGATTTCAAGTCACTGAATCGTTTCGGATCGTATCGTTCTAAATGAACCAATATCGTCCTTGAATCGTATCGACAACCATGAATCGTGAATCGAATCGAATCGTTGTTAAAACGAATCGTTACACCCCTACCAAATACGCATTTATTCTATCTGACTTATTTGTAAGTGTGAACTAGTGAAAGAACATTCAACCATTACTTCACTGCAGTGTGCAGTCCTGCATATGCAGTACACATTCACATGTGTTTGTCCTGAATTTTCAGCGCCAACTCTTGGCTCTGTTTTAAAATGGATTTGGCCTTCCCTGAAGGAAGTTAGAAGTTCTGTCCTCAACCGGCCCTCGCAGAACTTGCAGTTTTCTGGCCTCAGGTTGCAGCACAATGCAAATGCAAAAGCAATTGCAAACAAACCACAGTTACTACCATTCGACTGATGTTGGACAGCAGGATTAATAACCGTAAATTGGTCTTCCTTTGGCCTAAGTAACCATGACAAAATTTGTTTGTCTTTGTTGTTCAGCACTGTCGAAAGACTATCATAAATGCAAACCTGATTGTTCCGGCAAAACAGGTTGCTAGCAGTTACCCAGTGGTTGTTGCCAGTGTGTAAAATTTGTACAAATGAGCAGCTTGGAGAACCCACAATCCCTCCATTATGTAAAACACTAAATAAAACACTGGACTGAAAGCCATGAATGTGAGGGTACTCACTTACAAGCAAATATGATGCGAAATCTATCTCATCAGAGCTAAGCCAGTGGTACGGATGGAGAACAGCAGTCATTTTGCTACGTTTTGGGACTTGTGGAGGCCGTTGTAGTCTTGCTGCTGATTTTTTTTTTGTGAGGGGTCTGCTCCTTGCCAGCATGGTCCATAGTTCTTATTTACAGACGTTGTTGTACTCAGGTTTTTTTTGGGATGTCTGTGCTCCTTAAAGGTTCCTGTGGAACAGATATGTGTCTTTTCAAAATGTGATAGATAGATAGATAGATAGATAGATAGATAGATAGATAGATAGATAGATAGATAGATAGCCTCTTTTTTCGGCATAAGCTGCCGACAGGAATACGTGCGCACCTTTTTGTTTATGTTTTCAACTTGAGTGAATAAAACGAGAGTCCCAGTCATCGCCGATGTCTGTGCTCCTTAAAGGTTCCTGTGGAACAGATATGTGTCTTTTCAAAATGTGATAGATAGCTAGATAGATAGATAGATAGATAGATAGATAGATATTAACTCATCAATTATTCACCTTAAAAAAGTGTTCATTCTTATTGAAGTCATACCTTATCTGACTTGGGTCCAGTCTAGCTGGTGTCTGTCACTGCAGTGTTAATTTCGTTAACGAAAACTATGAAGAAAAATGTTCATTGACAACCTTTTTTTCCCTGACTAAGACGAGACGATGAGAGACGACACCCACGTCACTAAACGATAACTGTGACTATATCAACACATGCATTATCGTTGACGAAAAAAGACGAGACTGAAATGTGTTAAATCAATTTTAAACTTGACCAAAACCACTTGTTTGAGTCAAATAAAGGAGACGACAACACATTGACTGTTTTTACGAGCGTTTATGGTTGCCAGATTTTAGTACTTTAAATCCCCAGTCAGAGCTTTTCTGTTAAAAGAACACGTTTTCTACCCGGTCTTTTCAATAGTATCTGGCAACCATCAGTGGCGTACCGGACACCCCCGCAGCCCCTGCGGTGCGTGGGGGCCCCGCCTCTTTGGAGGGCCCCGCCCAGGCCCTTCTAAAAGGCGTTCACACACCACATAGGATAGAACGTGTTTTTGCTTTGAAAAACTCAAGACGCGGCAAATGAATTTGAGATGAATTTAGAATGCCGTGTCATGCTGGAGAAACGGCACGCAAAGCGTGAAGGTAGTGCAATGATTGAAAAAGTACGTGAAAAACTCTTAATAATGCTAAATAATTTTCTAAAACAGCAATCAGGGAAAATCAATTTTCTCTTACATTTGACTTGTCATTAACACTATAGCCTACAGTGATGCGCGGGTTGATCCGAAATGAGCGGGTGCCTGCGGTCACCCGCGGTTACGAGTCATCCAAAAATATTTTTAATGATATTCGGGAACAACAATGTTGTTCAACAATGAAAACAATGTTTTAATTTTGATCAATGTGTTGTCGGTCGGGTCGTTTGAAATAAAGATGCCAATTAAACCTTTGTAATTTATATATTACTAGACACTATTTTCAATGAAATACATAGGTCTACACTTTATTGGCTGAATAACTGGCAAGAAGTAAGATGACGCACGAGCTCAGTCTGCAGGTAGAGATTGAGGCGGCAAGAGAAAAGGTGAAGACTGGGGAGTGGAAGCTGTGGGAGTGTGGGAGACATTTGCCGAAATAATGAAAGATGATGACCAAAGTGCTGGCTTTGTCATGTGTAGGCTACTTCTTGCGATGCTATTTACACATTTGATAGCCACAAAACTAGCACGACCAACGAGGCACGGCGCCAGGATTTCAGTTTTGGATAAGCCAGACCAATTGTGAGTAGGCCTTAAATTAAAAACGTTAAATAAAAAAATAAAAAACGTTATCCAATCACTGCTTAACTTAATAAAAAAAATATTGACTAATATAGCTGTTATTATCTGTGCGTGCGTATACATAATATAGATTTTAATAGCTTGATGCTCTTTAAATATTTTGTTGCATTGTTAAAAGTTTTGGTGCATAGGATGGACCTATCCGCGATCGCTCTCCATGGTTCTGACCAAAGAAGAGCGCTTTGGAATCTCCATTACGCATCATACCTGGGCTGCATTTTCCGAAAATATATTGTCTATTAGCGCGCTACGAAGACTATTAAGGTATAACTTAACTAAAGGTATACTACCACTAATGTATAGGCTATCATTGCTAGGCGTCTTCATCATCCACTCGCGAGGCAGAGCTGCTGAGAGGCAGAGGCGCTGGCGCCCTCCTAGCAACGGCGCTGTTTTTGGTAAAACATGATTTTGACAACGTTTTGTTTTATTGAAAACTCTTTTTAAAAGATTTTCGTTTTGTATAAATTGTATCTTAATTTTGATCAATGTTTTATCAATCAATTGTCTACTTTTAAACGAAAATATTCAAACCAAAATAAATAGGCTACTCTCTGATTATGTAATCCAAATGAAATGTGCATTTCTCTCTGGCGTTCATGGCGAGTCCGAATTGTCAACTTCATCTTTGCAGCGACACAGAAAACACCAGTTTATTACTAAAAAATTAAATGTCTCCTTGCTAATTTAGACACATTCATAATCATTACTTTAACCGGTTCTTTGTGGCAAGCTTTATGCGTGCGGTCATAACGCTTATTATCCATAGGCTATAGCCTCATGATGCCTCATGATGCTGTTTTAAAGACTAACAGATGGGAATCTAATGCAATGCACCCACCCTCACCTAAATTCACCTACATGTTTTGCAAAAAAAAAATTTCAAGCTATTAGACGTTTTAAATTGATGTTTAAAAAAATCTGTAACTTTAAAGTAAGTGATACTAATAAATGTTATCGTTACTATTATTATGATTAGAATTACTTTGTAAAAGCACCCATTTCTTTTTCATGCGCTGATCATGCAGTGATTCGGCCAATCAGGACACAGTGCGCATTTAGAGGATAGACTGAACGCCCCCTTGCAGGTGCAATTGATCATGCACATCAGAAGAGCCAAAGAGAATGCAACGTCAGATGATGCTGCATGTCATAAAACTTTCTAAACTTGTTTTTCTATTTGAGTGCAATGCAAAAGAACTGTATAAGTGTTTTTCCCTATTACTTTACAATACTTTCAAGATTCGTGTTTTAAACAATAGGCTAAAAAAACTAAAAATAATACAAGTACTCAAAAAAAAAAATGTAAATGAAAACAAAGTGAAAATTCTACACTGAAAACACTGTTAGCATGTAAACTAAAATATATAATTATTAAAAAATATCCTCCTTATAACCAGAAAAAAATATTTTTGAATTTATTAATTTGTCATGTCATTACATTGTCTAGAGAATGTCAACTGTATAGACACCAGGGCCCGTATTCATAAAGAATCTTAATGCAAAGAGTAGCTCCTAGTGACAAAATTCTAAGAAAATTCTTAGAAATGTGGGTGTTTACTCTTAAAATTAAAGAAAAAAATCATAGTAAAGAAAAAAGTAATTCAGAAAGCATCTTAACCCTTAAAAGAGGTCTTAAGGTCAAAATTGTAAGGAGTACGGACGAGGACTTTTAAGAGGCTTAAGAGTTTCTTTAGCAGAGGAGAAAATGGCAGAAAGATGAAGAGGGAGAAGAAATGTGTTGCAGACAATGGATGACAGTGTGTTAATAAGACGCTATAGATTAGATCGTGCAGGGATCATGTTTGTGACTGATCTTATTAGAGACGCGCTAACATCTCCGACACAGCGCAGAAATGCCATAGCGCCAGAAATGAAAGTAATCACTACATTACGATATTTGGCAACTGGGAAAATTCCATGTTTGATACATTAAAACCAACATTCAAACCACCGCTTAAATAGACATGCCATCAATCAGTGTAACTGGAAAGAGTGGAACAATTTTTATCATTCTAAGCCAAGCAAATATCTTATAGGAAATTAACAGCATGGTAAATAAAAAAAAAGGATTTATAAACGTGTGTGTGTGTGTGTGTGAGAGAGAGAGAGAGAACGGTCAAATAGGAAAAAACTATGCATGTAATTTCAAAGTGAAGGCTTAGAATAGACCCTATACTTAAAATCACTTTTTTTTTTTTTTCTTCTTGGACAACCAACCAATCACAGTCTTCAAAAGATTGTGTCATACATAGCAACGGGGTCAACCCCGCCTCCTTACTAAGATTAAAGTTTTTGTCTTTTCCTTACTCAGAGTTGCTCTCAGATCGGTCCCGAATCGCTTTTAAGCTAAGACTCCTACGTAAAAGTTTTTAAGCTAAATTAAGAGTTTTCTTAAAGGATTCTTAGAAGCCCAGGGCCCGTATCCCTAAAGAATTTTTGTGCAAAAAGTGGCTCCTAGCGGCCAAATTCTAAGAAAATTCTCAGAGTCATGACGTTTTCTTAGAATTTCCCCTAAAAGTGACACGAAAATCCCAGTTAATATAAAAGCTATTCCTCAAGATTCCTAGCGCTTAAAAGGGCTCCTAAGGCGAGATCTGCTAAGAGCAGGGAAGAGGACTTTTAGTGGCTTAGGAGTTCCCCTAAGCAGCTGCACATTCCTTTTTTTCTCCATTTTCTGTGTTTGTAGAATATTTGTTAACAAGCCTTCATATATAGACCAGCCAGCAATCACAGACATTGATAAAAGCTGAGCCGTGTTACCCTCGTTAAGACCACACTGCAATTTCTACT
The DNA here is from genome assembly GCA_021554675.1 of Leuciscus idus. Classification (NCBI taxonomy): domain Eukaryota; kingdom Metazoa; phylum Chordata; class Actinopteri; order Cypriniformes; family Leuciscidae; genus Leuciscus; species Leuciscus idus. The sequence continues at coordinate 383,090 of CM038629.1, forward strand.
TCATTAAGGACAGCCCCTTGAGATAGGCCATCTTGTTTTCAATGGGGTCCATATGGGAGTGAAAGTACAAAATATGCCAGCTAGGATATTAATATGAGCAAATAAAGCCCTATTGGCACGGGATTAGTATTACCCCTGGACCTCTGTAATTAAGAAATTACCCCCCGACGTCTGTGTTTTTGGTGGCTCGTTCACACGGGCAAATAAATGTTCGTAATTCCCTCGAGTTTACGGACTTTACAGCGCGCGCCCACCCATTCGCACTTCACTAGCTGAACGTGCTGAAACGAAGATCGCGCTGCAGTATTGCAATTCAAAAAAAGAACTTATTTAAAACCAATTTATTAGAGAAATATATATTATAGAATATCATATTATTGTATAAATATATAACATATCTTATTTTTCTTTTATTCTTTGTCCATATTTACAACAAGCCTGCCTGAAGAAGCTTATTAATACCGAAACGTCGCGATAGGCTTGCTCTTCTATTCATTTTATTTGGTTTATTTTATTTTATAGCATTTTTACTCTTTTACACTTTGATTTCTTGAGATACTTACAGGATGGACGTCTTTAGAGGCCGTGTGAGACAAAGACATGCTCCACGATACAGACTAGTTACACTTCCATAAAAAGCGTCCAAACTTTCCAAAAGAGCTTCCATGTTGCGCCAAAATGCTTAATTTGACGTTTCCATGACAACGGTCCGAGTTGAGCTTCCGGATCACGTCTTTACTGTAGTTTGTTTTCTCTTTTGCAGCACTTCATAGTTTTTATTGGAGAAAAACTATAATCGGATTGGAGTAGGGCATATCGAGAGATTTTATTGTTAATATAGTTTTAATACAGACGTAAAATGGACTGTTAAACGGCCCATAATGGTTATTACGTTCTTTAGGAAACGATAGGCTCACAGAAAAACAGCCCAAATCACAGACATGGGGATTCGCACGGGACTGGTATTATCAGATGACCCCCGTGTTGGCCGAAATACGGTAGGTAATTTTCGGGGAATTTTTACAGACATTTTTACAGACATATTTTCACGGGATAAAAATCACAGACGACCTCCGCGATTATTACAAATTACCGGAGGTAATACTAATCCTGTGCGAATAGGACTTAAAACACGAATCATTATTTGAACAGGGTGTAATGAGCTTAAGTTTTCACATATTTTAGATTCTAATGTTAGGCTATAACCCCTACAGCTTACTATTAATTTTCCAGATATTTTCTTGAATGTGAAATATTATTTACAATTACAGTCTGCATAAGATTAGAGTGTATAATTATGTTTATTGATTTGAGGGTACATCCTTTGCTCATTATCACCAAAAGTTCATTTTCATCAAACTTGTAGGATCAACCAATCACGTCTTTTGAAATGATGACTCATACCTAGCAACGGGGTCAACCACACCTCCTCACTAAGATAGGATTTTCCATCCATTCCTTGCTCAGAGTTCACTGAAAATGTTCTGGAATCACTTCTAAGCTAAAACTCCTGGCAAGGAATTTTTAGGTTAAGTTAGGAGCTCTCTGAGAGGATTCTCAGAATCTTTAGGGATACGGGCCCAGGGCCCTTATTCATAAAGAATCTTAATGCAAAGAGTAGCTCCTAGTGACAAAATTCTAAGAGATTCTTAGAAATGTGGGCGTTTACTCTTAAAATTAAAGAAAAACTCCTAGTAAAGAAAAAAGTAATTCAGAAAGCATCTTAACCCTTAAAAGAGATCTTAAGGTCAAAATTGTTAGGAGCACGGACGAGGACTTTTAAGAGGCTTAAGAGTTTCTTTAGCAGAGGAGAAAATGGCAGAAAGACGAAGAGGGAGAAGAAATGTGTTGCAGACAATGGATGACAGTGAGTTAATAAGACGCTATAGATTAGATCGTGCAGGGATCATGTTTGTGACTGATCTTATTAGAGACACGCTAATATCTCCGACACAGCGCAGAAATGCCATAGCGCCAGAAATGAAAGTAATCACTACATTACGATATTTGGCAACTGGGAAAATTCCATGTTTGATACATTAAAACCAACATTCAAACCACCACTTAAATAGACATGTCAGCAATCAGTGTAACTGGAAAGAGTGGAACAATTTTTATCATTCTAAGCCAATCAAATACCTTATAGGAAATTAACAGCATGGTAAATAAAATAAAAAAGGATTTATATACACATATAGGCCTATGTGTGTGTGTGTGTGTGTGTGTGTGTGTGTGTGTGTGTGTGTGTGTGTGTGTGTGTGTGTGTGAACGGTCAAATAGGAAAAATCACGCATGTAATTTCAAAGTGGAGGCTTAGAATAGACCCTTTACTTAAAATCACTTTTTTTTCCCTTCTTGGACAACCAACCAATCACAGTCTTCAAAAGATTGTGTCATACATAGCAACGGGGTCAACCCCGCCTCCTCACTAAGATGAAAGTTTTTGTCTTTTCCTTACTCAGAGTTGCTCTCAGATTGGTCCCGAATCGCTCTTAAGCTAAGACTCCTACGTAAAAGTTTTTAAGCTAAATTAAGAGTTTTCTGAGAGGATTCTTAGAATCTTTATGAATGTGGGCCCTGGACTCAGTAAAAAAAAAAAATCATTCACCAATCAATTTTTAGGTTTTAGGATTTTTACCAAACTTTGTATAGAGATGTAATGAAAGACACACACACACACACACACCCACACACACACCCACACACACACACAAGGTCTTTATACACCTCTGAAGTCACTTAATGTGTCATATCTTCAAAATGCTGCTGTAAAATAGTTTCATATGAGGTGTGTATACTCTGACGGGACATCCTGAATTAAACCTGACCATTGTTTTTTTCTACTTATTACAAATGAGGTCTTTATTATCTATATTAGACTTAAAGAGATAGATAGATAGATAGATAGATAGATAGATAGATAGATAGATAGATAGATAGATAGATAGATCTGGGCAACTCGAGCGCTCTGAAAGCGCGTTCTCTCTGCTGTTACTGAAATTACTGTATTCATAGTAATAGGCGCACACGCTTTTTTTTTTTTTTTTTTGGCTGGCTAGACCGCAGTGGTGTGTGTACACTCATAGAGAATAATGTGTTCGAGTTTTAAAGATGTGGCGCTGCGCTTCTCGTCCGGTGTGCTACCCCCTTTGCCTACTACTCTTTGGCCGTCTCGCAAGCTCAAACAAGTGTGTGCGGTGTGCCTGTTGTTTTGTTTCCGGTCTAGCTAGATCCGGTGTGGTGTTCTAGCTTTCTAACGTTAATAGTTGTTGCAACAGCATGTGAAAAAAACTACAAAGTTTGCACACACTTGTTTGGGCTTGCGAGCCGGCCAAAGAGTGGACGAGAAGCCGCTTCTAGGACAACTTGTATCGCACATCGGACACGCACTTTCTCAGTTTACGCGAATTCTCCGCCCCTCGTCAATATCAGGACCTCGTCAGTATTTCTTTCACCCTTTTATTGATGGACAGTGTTACAGTGTGTGAAAGATTATTTGCTCCAAGTGAGAATGTTAGTGTGAAATTGAACACTACAGTATATTCCAATGTTGTTTTCAATAAAAAACATTTGCACAAAGCAAGCCGATCCACTTTTCCATGTTGATGAGAGCATTAAAATGAGGAAAAAATAATGGGACAAAAAGAAATCAAGAGACATTTAGAATAGATAAAAATGTGTGATTTAATCGCGATAAAATATTTTAATCGTTTGACAGCACTAATTATTAATAATAATTATAATAATAAGATATACTGATATATTAACAAAAGTACATATTTTGAATATTTATCATAATGGTTAGTTATTTTATGTGTATTTACATGTGTTTATTTTGAGTATGTTATCCATTTGTGTCTTCTATCCAATAAAATGTATATATTTATAATGGTTATTAGCAGTTGTGTACTTTGTTTTTGATTAATTAATTCATAAAAGATTCATATTAGCCTACATTAGATGTAATTATAGCTATTAAAATGATCCAGTAATGAAAAAAAAAAGAAAAGAATATAATATGACCCGTGGACCAACCGAAGAAAACACTTAACCAGCAGCTCGGTAGCGGACCACCGTCGGGGGAAAAAACATGCTACTGGTGCACACTAACAGTGTTTTTTTTTTGTGTGTGTGTGTTTGTTGTTGTTGTCCTTATTGGAGGAAACACGCGATGCTGTCAGTTTGCGTCTCCAAGATTGACAGATGAACGAGAAAATTAAATACCCGCATCAACCTGCTGAAAACGAAAGTAAAGAGCGAGAGACAGAGGGAGAGAGAACAAACTCCAAAACACAAGTCACATCACATGGGACGAAACAGCCATCTACTGATCATGAGGTGTTTGAAACAACATTGCAGGAAGACTCAAAATGCATTAGGAACACAAATGTCTCTAAAGAGTTTCCTGCTGTTTGCACATTAAATTCTCATAGGCTACATTGCTTCTTTTCTTTGTTTTAAAGAGCAGACTTCATATCTATTTCTGTTCATGAGGAGACGACGAGCACATGAATCATTCTGCTGTGCTGCAATTTCAAAGAGTAAAACACCTCATTCCGCGGCCAAAACAAAGCGTCTGTGGATGAGAGTCTGAAACAAGGACAGGTGAGATGTTGTTCTGCTTCACTTCACAGACGATAGAGATATTTTAGTATAACTAAATTTTAATATAAATTTAACAACAACATCAGCTCGTTCCGCGCGTCATTTCGCCATTTACGTCATTGCAGATGCACAGTCCTTTCAGTTTCGGTTTTTAGTACGATTGTGTGTTTACATCTTCTCTCGATAAATTAGAAAAGGAATAAACCTCCCCTTTCAATCCGATCGACATTTCATTTGGATCGAGCTCAATCGGATCGATTAAGGTGTGTATATGAAGGCTTTTCAGTCAGATTGAGCCGTCAATCCCATTACTAACGGATTATTTGGTTGCATGTAAACGTAGCCGGAAGGATTTATGCCTTAATGTGTTTTTGAATTTTTAAACACTGGATTAAATAGCATTTTAAGGAACGTTAAAACAATTAGTAAACTAATGAAATTAGCAACAAGTAAAAATAATTTTAGAATGATAAAGTATTCATTATTAATCTTCAAATGTATAAATATCCCCATTGTTCATTGTTATTTCCTGCAGCCATGGGATCACAGCCCATTGAAGTGGCAGCTCTAGGAAGACCTCTGTATCCTGGTATGCTGTATGACTGCCGCAAGGATACCTTCATTCCAGGTGTGTACAGTACCTACTAAAATGCTTTTTACTCTCTTTTTCACCCAAATGTGAATCAACAATGTGGTAATTTAGAGATTTAAGAGAAAGGACTCAACTATTAAATTAGTAGTCTTAGAGACATTTCTGGGCCCCCTACATTTTGTACAGATAACATTTAACCCAATAAACATGCCCTGTATACTTTAAACAAGTAATAAAAACTCGGTGAGGGGTTTAGCGCAATTTTCTCACCTCATGGGATCACAACACTAAGAGATAGTAAATCTTTTCCTGGATTTTTTTTGTGCGTTCCCGAGATTAGACCTTCCTTAATAACATAATGCCGAAAACCCGAAGTCTCTAGGTGGTCTGGTTGAGGAGTAGATAGAAGTGCAAGATTGGTGCGCACAGACGCACAGAACAGAAATCATGAGTTAACAAGCGCAATTTTGTCCGGTGGAAAATTGCGCTAAAAATATACTTAGCACATTGCATAGTTAAAATGTCTAAAGATGAGTACAAAGCCTACAAAAACAAGAAAAAAATATAGAAATATGTACTTGTTTACATAAAAGGGAGAACATTTATTATCTCAATTGCAATTGCAAGGACAACAGAACATAATGTACACATGTTGACATATACTTTAGATGAACAAGCTTTAGCTGGGTCAAACTGCTCAATCAGGAAACATCAGCTAGAACTAACCCATAATTAAATCAGTCCAGGAATAAAACTAGCTAGGCCAAAAGGGCTCAAAATCAAGTCACGCCAGGAGTAATGCCAAGCCTAAACCAGTCCAGGTCTAAACAAGTACTGAACCAGACATCAACTGTTTGTTATCCAGGTCTAACAATTATGTTCAACATCACTTTATAATGGCCCAGCGGCGTGTCTTTCTGCTGGCAAAATCATGTATCAAATCATCAAAGTTCAGCCTTCTTGCCAGTTTGCTTTCAATGGATAGTATGGCAAGGTGACAAAGTCTATCCTGCAACATAGCAGACCTCAGATCATTTTTGATCAGTTTCAGCTTACTGAATGCTCTCTCGCCACCAGCAACGGTCACACGCAGTGTGCAAAATATTCGCAAAACTATGCAGACCTGCCCAAAAATACTCTGCAGCTGCATCTTGTAAATGCTGTTGAGCAGATCAATTGGTGACAGACACCCTGGGAAAGTGGCCCTATATACAGAGTTGAGGTGTCTGACTTCATCTTCAAATTCACAAGTCAGATCAGTGTTGTATTTTGAAATCAATGGCTGGCATACAGAATGGATTTGATCATCACGTAACTGACCCATTCTTACAACTACAGAAAACTGATCCAAGATCTCAGCTGTTGTGGCAAACCTGGTACTTTTAAGTCATTGATTATGTGGTCCATCATTAGTAGGAGGACGAGGTGCAGACAATAAAGCTGACTCTGCGTCTGTATAAGTCAAACACACACACACACACACACACACGTAATAACCATATTATTTTTATTGGCCTATTTAGTTTTCTTAATATAAAATATTAAAATATCTATTTTGTAAACTCCTTATAGCCAATGGTTACTACAGACACATGTTTTATTCAATTTTATAGTATTTTTTCTGGGGCATTTTATTCATATTAAGAACGTCAAGTAGCAGCAGCACTGTCACGGCTGAGACGGGGACGGGAGACGGGGACGGGGGACGGGGGGGAAGGAGGACGTGGGTGTGCAGCAGCAGCTGAATCTGTGTCTACGAGACATGATAACTCGGAGACAGCAGAGATGTTATTATTGTTGGATGTAAATCATATTTCAGTAATTATTTTACTAAGCTAGATAAAAGCAGGTCATGTAGCAACAAAAATAAGTAACTCTGAAAGTTTTGGAATACAGGAATAGGGCAAGCTACCTTTCTTTTTGAAAAACTGTGTGACATACTGTCGACTTCGACGTTCTCTGTCTTCTCTTTCCTTCTTTTCTTTCCGTTTTTGATGCCCTAACTTTTGATGTGACATGCCTGCGTGTGTCACTGTCTGCGCTGCATCATAGCAAGTGCAATAAGCAAGAGACGCTACACTAGCGATCGTAGCTCGGACAGCGCAGGTGGAATGAACCATTGTGAGGAGGAGGGGTGTGACTGAAACAGTAAATACATTATTTGTTTTATAAATTTTAAATCTATGGTCAAAACGGACAAAATACACATTTAGTGCATGAGGGGCCCTAGCACATTTAATGTATGTATAAAAAAGAGAAAAGAAATAAGAAAAGAAAAAGGGGGTCTGCTCTTCTGGGCCCTAAATTAGCCTGGGCCCTTAGAATCGTCCTAACCTTCCACCCCTTTACGGCGCCCTTGCTTAGAGATACAAAATCGGCATGATGACTTGAACAGTACATTGCAACATCACACGTTAATATTCAACAATATTATTGATCTGCCTGCATTGACATTATTATATGAGAACTGAACTGAGCTGGACGAAGACATCACTTTTTTCCCCAGAGCGGCAATATTGAACTTACTTAAGCTGGATGATGGTGCTATTTTCTTCTAGAAACAAACTTTGTTGCATTATTTTCCTGTTATCACTGTAAAGCTGAAACAATCTGTATTGTAAAAAGTGCTATATAAATAAAGGCGACTTGACTTGACTTAACTTAACTGTTAAAGCCATGTCTCATTTCAGGTGTTACTCTGTGGGATAAGAAATCATTGAGAGAAGATTTGGACAGTCGTCCAAAGCCCATGACAGATTTGAAGTTCAGTAGCTCCGACTCTCTCTCTAGTAAGTCTGATCTCCTGGATGTGAGTGCTTCCCTGAAGGCCAGCTTCTTAGGAGGGCTGGTGGAGGTGGAAGGATCTGCCAAGTTCCTGCGTGACACCAAATCCTCAAACCAACAGTCCAGAGTTACAATGTATTACAGGGAAACCACAAGATTTGACCAGCTCACTATGAGCCATCTGGGAAAGATCACCTACCCTCAGGTCTTTGACCAGAAAACTGCAACTCATGTGGTCACGGCTGTACTGTACGGAGCTCAGGCCGTCATGGTGTTTGATCGGACATTTACAGAAGAGGAAGAAAAACAGGAGATTGAGGGAGAAATGAATGTCATGGTCAAAAAGATTCCTCTATTTTCTATTGACGGGAAAGGAGCTGTAGAAATGACAGAAGGTCAGAAGAATAGGGCTGAGAGCATCTCCTGCACATTTTATGGTGACGTCCGCCTTAAGCAGAACCCCACCACTTACAAAGAGGCCCTAGAGGTGTACAAGAACCTCCCCACTAAACTGACGGAGAAACCAGATAATAATGCAGTTAAAGTAGATAATGCAGTTCCAATAAAAGTCTGGCTCTATCCTCTTTCTCTACTGGATACAAAAGCTGCTCAGTTGGAGAGAGAAATTAGCACAAGTCTGGTTTCCAACACTGAAGATATAATAGAGGGGCTGGGAGAAGTACAGAGGACTTGCCACGACCTGTCTAGTAAACCGATAGTAAATGTTTTCGAAGACATCAAAGAGAGGCTCCGTTTATTTCAGGGCTCTCTTAACATTTACAAAACGGTGCTCCTGAAAGCAGTGGCCAAGGTCTTGCCTGCTATACGAGGAGGAGAGATGGAGCAAAATTCATTGGAAGACATCCTGAAGATCCACTACAGCTCCCCCTTTAATGCTGACAAGCTTAACCAGTGGTTAAATCATGCAAAGGCTGAACTTAACCTCTTGAGTTTTCAAACCAAGATGCTGAAGAGAATCAATACTGTAGACTCAAACAGTCTCAACATCATCCTCCTTGATCCTGATATTGATGTTGTGGTGTGCTTGACCTTCACATCTCTGAAGTATGAAGACCCAGATCTCTCAACCCTGAAGAAGTTTCTGGAATCTGACGAGTTTAAAGAGCTAGATGTGGGAATGAAACACACTTCTAGCACGTTAGCATCTGTCAGAAAGTGGCACAATGATCCTGATGTCAGCTCAAAGATGAGAGAGAACTTATCTCTTTTCAGAAGTTTTTCAGAGGCTTATAAAGATGAAAAGAGATATCGATTCATTATTTCTGCCATCTCTGATCCCTCCAATCCTGGCTCCTCTATCTATCTGTATGAATCAGGGAAGCTGACAGACACACAGTTCCAGCCCGTGTCGAAGCCTCCTCCACCAGAAGTGATGAAGGTCCTGAAGGACAGTGTGATCCTGAAACTGCAGAAGTCCCCAACTGGAGAAACTGTGCAGTTCAGAGTGGAGTACCAGCAGGAGAAAGCAGATTCTGGCGCTGAGGAACAGTGGATGATCATGAACGCAGCTGATGAAGACTTTACTCTGACTGGACTGGAGTCTGGACAGCAGTACTTGATCCGCTACAGGATAGTGGGTAAAGTGGGAGTGAGTGAAGCCAGTGACACTCTGGGCCCCATACAGTCTCCAGGTGAGTGTCATATGCACATTTTTTTGCATTAATCCTTATCCTAAAATATATCTATGTCTATATCTATATCAGAGCATGTGAGCGGAGTGGAGCGGTGAGAATCTCCGCTCATCGCTCACTGAACTGTTCACCCCTCCGCTCCCCCGCTCAAAGCTACATCAGGCCGCTCCGCTCATTTTCGCTCAGCGCTCAACGCAGTTTGCTTCGCGCTCCACTCAAATCACCCCCCGCTCGCTCCAAAAAAGGAAAAAAAATCTACATGTATATCACTTGTAGCGGTCCCCAACCTTTTTTGCGCCACGGACCGGTTTAAAATCAGACAATATCAGACACGGACCGGCCTGCAAGGTGTGTGGCGGATAAATACAACAAAAATGATTAAAATGATACGACTGGCATAAAAACTGGGGTATTTTTTTAAATAGCCTATAATAATAAACGTGAATCCAATGTGTAGGCCTACTCGCAACTTTATTAACAGCGTCCTCTAACATCGCGCAGGCAAATGAGAAAGTCTGAAAACAAACAAAATGCCCCCAAAAGAAAAAAAATCTCTATGTTTTCAGTGCTGATGCGTTCACGTAACATGTAAGGGCACCTAAAAGCTGTCACAACGAACCGGCAAAATGATTATGAATATGTAAAATATAGCAGAAGACATTTTAATTTTTTTTATGTCTGTCGGCTGGAAAGATGCTGACTCGTGATCTTCGCAGTAGTGAACGCGCCTGAGAGAAATGCACATTTCATACGGGAGAGCAGTCTGTTTTCTTTCGTTTTGAATTGTTCTGTTTAAAAGTAGACATTTCAAGCTTTATATATATGTCTCAGGTGTGTGAGGCAAGTAGGCTATACGCTGAGTTTCGGTTCATTCATGAGACAAACTCCAGGTTCACGCCGGCGCCTTCGTATCGTGGTTATCTATTTTCTAATATATTTACTTCTTATTAAATCCAGACAATGGTTGATGAAACCTTGATTAAAATTAAGATACAATTAATACAAAACTAAATTAATTTTAAAGACAGGCTTTGTGCTTTCTGTTTGAGGTCTGAGTGAAAGTTTTAAAGCAGTCTTAGTGCCGCTTTCAGAGTGCTCACGTCCGTAACGGAGAACTGTCCCGTCCATAACATTTTTTTTTTTTTTTTTGTATACATTTCTAAATAAATGTGACTTATAGTCCAGTGCGAGGCTAGGCCTATGTTTTTTCTTCTTCATGGCGCATTTTTTGACTGATGCGCCTTATAGGCTACTCCGGAGCGACTTATATTGATAGGCTACACCTGTATGAATTCTCATTTTACTTTTTGAACTCCATTATTGAGCCGAGTTTTGCCTGAAAATAGTCTACTGTTGATGACTGTGCAAGACAAATGGATTCAGGGTCAGGCTTGACTGAGCATGCTTCAGACTCGTGGTGTGAGCGGAGCGGAGCGAAATTGGAGCGGGAAATGCGACGCTCCGTCCTTTTGAAATTGCCGCTCTGCGCTCTGTCCAAGATCCGCCCGCTCGCGCTCCCCGCTCGCTCCCGCTCCACTCCGCTCACATGCTCTGATCTATATCTATATATCTATATATATATATATATATATATATATACAGTATATGTTTATATATGTATGTGTGTGTGTGTGTGTGTGTATATATATATTTGCTTCCTTCACACAGTTAATGTTTGTATTGACAATATTGGGGATATTCTGGGGATATCTAATTTGATTTTATCAATAAATTCCACTAGAAACAAACCTTGTTGTATTATTTTAATTTAATACTGTGAAGCTGCTTTGATACAATCTGTATTGTGAAAAGCGCTATACAAATATACTTGACTTGACTTGACTTGACAACCATATTTCATATTTGAAAACCAATCGGACATTTAAAAATATAGCTGACATAAAAATAAAGTAAACGAATAAACAATAAAAATAATAAACAAAACACACACACACACAGAGAAAAATCAACATAACACACAAAAACTGTTGACTCTTAAGCTCACTGTAGAAAGACCTCAGTCATCCCTGAAGACCGAATGATTATGATTCATATAAATAATATATTTAACAAATGCAAATCTCATTATTTATATTCTTTAATAATAATCATTAATTACTCTTAATAAATGCAAAGCATACAGAAGTTAATTGTAAAGGAAGTAATTGAACTAACCACAGGAAAATAAAATCTATAAATTAAGGTATGACAACAAATTCAAGCTTCAATGCAGCGTGATCTTATGAGAATACTTGTGTATTTTTACGTAAAGTGTAGTACTACTACGCATACATTTATTTACGTTTTAATACACAGAGAAATGTATAATACTGACGTATTTATAGCACTAAAGCGTATAATATTTACGTATTAACAACTGATATACAAATTTGTATGTATTCCTATTTATGAATATTAAAATAGTGGCATTAATGTTTTGACTCTATTGCATTTAATTGTCTTATCAATTATGTTTTCAGTCTCATTTATTAATTGCAGTTTACTCATTTACTTAAGAAATAATAACATTTCGCTCTGTTTGTGACTTCTGCTGCAAACTCATTTCAGAGGATTATTATATGATGTTAAACAAGACTACACTTTAAAACCGTAAAATGAATAACATTTCTTTAATCGTTTAACCATTTTGTAATATTTAGTTTGTTTGCCGTGAGACACAAAAGGCGTTTTCTCCTATAGAACAATAGTTGACAATAGAACCATAAAATACACCTGTACGAAAGCCCCCTGGAGGAATCTTTATGAATGTGACTTTGTTGGTGCTTGAGCGGTCATGGACAAGTCAGGGCATTTCTGAACCAGTGTCAGAGGGCAGTCTATATACACAGGTGGAGAGACTGACTTGTTTGATACTGTTGCAGTATAATTTAAATATGTAAGCTAAATTATTTATGCTACAGTGGTGTTCAGAATTAATGGCACCCCTGGTAAATATGATCAAAAATGGCTGTAAAAAATAAACCTGCATTGTTTATCCTTTTGATCTTTCATTCAAAATATGCGCAAAAATCTAACCTTTCATTAAAGTGAAAGAATTGAAAGAGGGGAGGAAATTTTCACATTATGAAATAAATGTTTTTCTCCAAAACACGTTGGCCACAATTATTGGTACCCCTAGAATTGTTTACTAGTAAAATATCTCTGAAGTATATTCCCATTAATATTTACCTTGATTTAGCACACCAGGGTGACTAGGAACATGAAATTGTCCAGCTATGACTTCTTGTTTCACAGGAGTTTAAATATGAGGAAACACAAAGGCCAAATGTCCTTAATTATTCATCACAATGAGTAAAACCAAAGAATATAGTTCTGATGTGCAGCAAAAGATTGTTGAGCATCACAAAATAGAGAGTGGCTGTAAGAAAATAGCTAAAGAATTGAAAATCCCCACTTTGACCATCAGATAAATAATTAAGAAGTTATAATTAACTAAAGATGTTACGAATCTGCCTGGAAGAGGACGTGTGTCTATATTGTCTTAACCCTCTGGGGTCTAAGGTGTTTTTGGGGTCCTTGAGATGTTCTGACATGCCCTGACATTTGTGCTTTTTTCAGTTGCTTATAAACATATTAATGGCAAAGGTGTAATTACACTCTATTTAGCACAAACAGGGCTACCATAATATGTGAGCAACATGTATGTACATGTTTGTATCTTTGAGAGAATAATGTTTATGCATGGTTATTGAAAAAACTAAAAACTAAAGTTTCTGAAATAAGGCCACAAAACACATACTAAATATGTGTCAACAAGACTTCTGAATAATGGATGTCGTCGCCTAGAGTTTTTTCTTCAAAATGATGTGAAAATCATCCTCCCTAATCATTCACATAACACAATACATTGATTTAAATTTCTGTTTGGAAAGGCAATATGCGAGTGGGCGTCAACGATCCAACACCATCATGCATATTTAGTGGTTCGCACCTGAGGAGACAATGGGGCCCGCATACTTAAAATTTGCAAGCACAATTTGTGAATGGCTCATTATCCAAGGTAAACATTTCTAGTAATTGTGCAGTTAATTCTCATACTGTCTTTTCAGAAAGTTTTGGAATATATTCTCTACCCAAATGTATCACTAATAAAACACAATAAAAATTATTTAAAGAGAAGGTTTATATTGACCTTTTAAGATTTTGTTTACATCTATCCTTGTATATATGTTTGCTATTTTATTAAAAAGGTTATACAATTACAACAATTAAAATTTTAACAATATTTCCAGTGTAATCTTTCTTTGTAAAAACTAAAGTATACATTTTATCATACGTATTTCAAAGTTAAGGATTCATTAGTTTGAATATAGCCTAAATTGGAACAAACACTAAAATAACATCTTAGTTGATTATTTTTGACAAAACACACACACACACACGTATATATATATATATATATATATATATATATACACACATACATACATACATATATACAGGGGCGGCGCTAGGGCTGGGCTAAGGGGGCTTAAGCCCCGAATGTTTTTAGTAAAGTGATCAAAAAGGATTTAAACCGTGAATTTTGAATCTCTTGTAAACTCGGAGATGTGGATTCAAACGGCAATTAAATTACCACACGACCTGTTTGTCAAAAAACAGAAGGTACTAATTTGGCCAGGGATTTTTTCGCGGATTGGGTGAGAAAAACACTGATATTATGGATTCGGACGGCGCTAAAATCACCGACTCACCCCTGTAAATGTTTAAAATACCGGACGAGCCCATGAGAAACAATATTAGCATCCGAATATGACTTAACTGACAGTAGCCTATGCTTTCACTGGCCTTTAAAAGAGCGTTTTAATTCAATTAATAATATTGTATAATAATATAATTAAAAATCTAACAACAATCAGTGTAATGACAATTTTATTCTTTGCATGAAAACACTTGAATTAGCCTAATTTAATACTGTCTGGGTGTATTAAAACTTCAGAATTATATTCATTTAGACCTGCAACAATGCTAAGAGAGAGCTACGAATGGTCCAGACCAACCTTACGAAAGTGTGACTTACAAAAGATATACTTAGCGTACGAACGTTTCGGGAACCGTCCCATAAGGTTAAGAGAGAGGTTAAGGAATAGGTTAAGAACTACTTAGAGATAAGAACGATTTGGGAAACCGGGCCCTGATTTATATTCCTTTGGTTTATCTACTAATACATTTAATAGTTACAAATGCAGTGAAAATTCAGGGATTGGTATCGGTGAGTACCAAAAATGAAAGTCATCGGACTCGTTCTGCAAAAAGTGGTATCGGCGCATCCCTAACTAAAAATATGTTGTTGTTGAAAAATTACAATCGTTTCACACTAAATTAACGCCGCAGCCCGTCTGAGATATAGAGCTATTTCGCATGGCTATGAGCATGATATTAATGATATTAATTAATGAGCATGATATTAATATTAATATTATATGATAAGTATATAATACAACTTTCATTCTTCAGGTAATTCATATATTCATGGGAAAAAATCTGTTTCAATATCCTTTTAATGGTTAAAGTGATTTCCCATTCCTGACAGCGCTGGTCAGTGGATTGATCTCTGTGACGTGAAACATTAGATATCATATATATGTAATTTGAGTAAAGAAAAATATATATATATATATTGTTTGATAAGTGCTGATTGAAGTCTTTGAAATCCAAAAAAGTACTGCTTAAAATCCTGGCATTTCATTTGACAGAATCAGTATGTATTGTAATAGGATTATCAAGGTCTGCAAGGAGCCAGAAAATCACCAGCTAGCTTTATTATTATTTATCATTATCTGCTTATTTTCTCTTCAAGATTTAGATTATCTCCAAATTAAAAATGTTTGGCATTTTTTGGAAAACAGCTAAATATCCAAACTGTGTAACAAAATTTCTCAACAAAAACATTTATTGAACACTCTACCAATCTGCACTTGTACAAAAGACAAAAAGACCTTGAGATATGTTTGGTAATTGTACCTGAATGAATTGAAAATTAATTTGCTACATTTCAGATTAATATATTTGTTTTCCTTAACATTTTAATAAACAGTAACTTAAACACTTTGCAGTTTGAATGATGTCCTGATAAACAAAATGACGGAGTATGTTTTTATGTTTCCACTGTTCGATCGCGCCCGCGGCTCACACACACACGCGCGCGTTTGCACACAAATATAAGTAAACACTTTGCGACTTTAAACACACGCGACTTTTTGATCTCGATCGCGCCCGCGCCTTTCTCTCTCTCTCACACACACACAACATATTCCAGCATTGCAATCTTTACATCGCAGCCGGAGCTACAGATTAGGTGTCCCTAAAGAACCCGCGTATCTAACAGTAGTTCCGCATTACTTTGCACGCGAGTTTTATTTATTTTTATAGCGTGTATTCTGCGTGGAAATTTATACACCGAACCGTGACGCCTGTACCGTTTCGGTTCAATACGAATACATGTACCGTTCCACCCCTAGTCTACAGTGAAATAGTCACACATTACACTACTGTTTGGCCAGCATTTTAACCGTGTTTAATCCAGCTACTAGCTAACGGAATGCTAAAGTTAACTGCTGACTAGTGTCAAGTGCAGTGAAACGATGTTTCTGTTATTCTAACGTCCGTTTTCAGAGCATCCAAGAGAAGCACAGACATAACAGTAGCACTGATATGAAGCACAGAAATGCGCGTTGATATTCGGTCCGGTAAATAACAGTCGTTAAGGCACCAGTGCCGTATTAGCTCCGGGTCTGTCTGTAGCTACCCAACCCTAGCGACAACGACGCTAGCAAAGCCAGTCCTTCACTAGCATATAGTTAGTCTCTTTTTTTATTACTTATTTCTCTGCATTGAGTGACAAACCTCTCAAATATAAGACACACAAACAGAACAAATAAAAGTCTCAGATTCACTGTCTGTAAATTCTTGCTTACTTATTGTGACATGATAGCAACCCTAATAATCGGCTTGATACACCTGGATATTGGCCGATGCCGATTATGTTAAAAATGCAAAAAATCGGCCGATTCATCGGCCAACCGATGAATCGGTCGACCTCTAATGTGTCATGACAGCATGTGTAAAGATTAGACTGTTCACACAAGACATCAGATTCAGTCTAGATACAGTACAGCCGTACACAGTTTGAACACTGAGTAATTATACTGTATTGATGACTGGATGTTCACACTATTGTATTGTTTCTCTTTAAGCAAGCAGCAGAAAAGACCACAGCGATGGAAAGAGTTTAAGTGTTGCACATGATATCAAGAACAGCTGGAGTAGAAAAATAACAGATGGAAGCAATGAAAACCTGCCCATGTTTAAACTCCATCTGGATGAAGCATGGCAGAACCGTGATGGATTCTGCAGAAGAATAACGTTTGGGAGAAACATCACTAAAGAGAACAAGACCATCATGATGATCGGAGCCACAGGTTCAGGAAAAACCACTCTGATTAACAGCATGATCAACTACATCCTGGGAGTGCAATGGGAAGATGGCTTCCGGTTTGTGCTGATAGATGAAGGGAAGCAGAAATCCCAGGCTGAAAGTCAGACTTCAGAGATCACGGCATATCAGATCAATCACATGGATGGTTTCCGGGTCCCATATTCTCTGACCATTGTGGACATACCAGGCTTCGGTGATACCAGAGGAATTTCACATGACCAGGAAATCACAAAGCAGATTCAGGAGTTATTTTCTAATCCAGGAGGGATCGACCGCATTGATGCCGTGTGTTTTGTAGTACAGGCTTCATTTACTTGTCTGACACACACACAGAAATATGTCATTGACTCCATTCTTTCCATATTTGGGAAGGATATTGCTGAAAACATCCTTATGCTGGTCACCTTTGCAGATGGGAAAACACCTCCTGTTCTCGAGGCCATCAAAGTCTCTGGGGTTCCCTGTTCTACCAATGAGCGTGGAGAGCCACTTCACTTCAAGTTCAACAACTCTGCTCTGTTTGCTACCAATAACACATCGGCAGACGATGAGGAGTCTGACTGTGAAAACTTTGATCAGATGTTCTGGAAGCTGGGATTTTCTAGCATGAGAAAGTTCTTCACATCCCTTAGAACGATGGAAACCAAGAGCTTGTCTCTGACACGGGAAGTCCTGAAAGAGCGACAGCATCTAGAAGTGCTTGTGGAAGGCCTTCAGCCCCAAATCAATGCTGGTCTGATGAAACTGGATGAAATCAAGAAGACAAGAGCTGCTCTGGAGCAACACAAGGCGGAAATGGATGCAAACAAGGATTTTGAATCTGAATTTGAAGTAACTGTCCCAAAACAGATCGAAAACACATCTGGCTACTACTTAACCAATTGCCAGAAGTGTCACTACAGATGTCATGCACATTGCCCAATTGCAAATGACAGTGATAAATATAAGTGCATTGCCATGAAAGATGGAGTGTGTACGGTGTGTCCAGGAAAGTGTGTCTGGAATGTGCACTTTAATCAGAAATACAAATGGGAATATGTCCCAGAAAAGAGAAAGGAAACCTGTCAGGATTTAAAAAGGCGATATGAGGCTGCACATGAACAGGTCATGTCAAAAGAAAAGATCTTTGAAGAGCTTGAAAAGGAGTTTGAGGTTGTCCAGGATATTGTGACCGGACTAATTGAAAAATCTCAAAAGTCTTTGGAGCGTCTGCAGGAAATCGCCCTCAAGCCTAATCCTCTTTCTGTCTCTGACT
This sequence comes from Leuciscus idus, assembly GCA_021554675.1. Lineage (NCBI taxonomy): Eukaryota > Metazoa > Chordata > Actinopteri > Cypriniformes > Leuciscidae > Leuciscus > Leuciscus idus. Next base: position 401,437 of record CM038629.1, read on the forward strand.
ACATTGATCTGATGATCGAGTCTGAGAAACAAGAAGCCAGGCCTGGATTTCTAGATCGCGTTCAGGCTTTAATGGAGGTCAGGAAGAAGGCAGAGATCATCAGTAAGGTGTCCACTGGAGAAGTGCTTCCAGAAGACTGGAAAACATACACACCTGCAACAAGAAAAAAAGGATCATCCTATGATTCAAGAGCCCTGTTCAGAATAGCATATCTGTTCAAGTGAAACTTTAACCCATTATCTACAATTACTACGACTATAAACTCAAACATTTGACTCTGTCTTAAGATGCTCTGCATTTTTATTATACTTACAATACTTTGAAAATACAGTAGTTTAAATGGTCTTCATCTTCTATACATGATGTACAGTATATACCTGTATTATTTTGCTGAACAGCTTGTGAGAAAATCATACATCTAAAATTGATTTATGTTATATTGAACGAGCTGAATATGAATATGTCATGTATCACAAATGATCAGAAAGTATCAAACTGCTGTTTTGGGAAGATGTAATTTTACTTTCATTGATTCTAGTTATTCGTTCTGCATGAACAAGAAAAAAGTAAAGTTAGTTAAATCAATGAATGCATTTAAAACACACACATATGTATGTATGTATATACATGCTGATTGTTAGTTCACAGTGCATTAATGTTGAAATTAATATTAACTAAGATGAATTAATGCTATAGAAGTATTGTTCACTCTTAGTTCATCTTAACTAAGTGAGTTAACTAATGTTAACTAATTAGTTCGCCTATCGTGCGTCTACTCTACACCCGTACCACTAAAAAGACGGATTATATCTAAAACTTCAGTCATAAATTAGTATTAATATTGATAGCATCACTGGTAGCTTCGTTGCTAACTTACTGTCCATCTGTTAAAATGGCGAATATATCAGATGAAAGTAGTCTACCTTTTGGTGCAGGTGAGGACACATTTGAGCTGCACGCACTGCAGTCTGAGCTGGAAGCTGTTGAGAAACAGATCCACGACCTTTTATTGAGACAAGCCGAGCTGAGAGACCGGTGTTTGGCTCTTGAAACATCACGCGCCGATGCACACAAATCAGTGTTTAACGTTACTAACCCGCTGACTCCGACTTCGTCTACTCCGTGCGTTTCTCAACATAGGTCCCGAGCGCCGAGGTCGCGATCAGCCATGGTCTCGTTCACTCCGGCTCCAACACGCCACCACGAAGCCTGGGTGGTTCCGCAGCGGAAGACGCGAGTCAGGTCTAGACCAAGACTCTCTCCGACCCTCCCGGTTTTCGAGTTATACACACAAAACCGCTTCTCCCCTCTTCGCGAAACAGAACGCGATGCTGTGATCATCGGCGATTCCATCATTCGGCACGTACGCGCAACGTTAGGTAAAAGTAAGGTGCACAGTCACTGCTTTCCTGGTGCTCGTGTTTCTGAAATCGCTACTCACGTTCCCGAGATTCTGAACGGTGACGAGCGCGTCGGAACTGTTGTCCTGCACGCGGGAGTGAACGACATCAGGATGCGCCAGACAGAGATTCTGAAGAAAGACTTCAGGAATCTGATCGATACGGTACGCAGCACATCGCCTGAAACAACGATCATAGTGTCAGGACCGCTTCCCACGTACCGACTAGGACATGAAAAGTTTAGCAGATTATTTGCGCTAAATGAATGGTTAATGTCATGGTGCAATGAGCAGAAACTGCTCTTTGTAAATAATTGGAATCTGTTTTGGGAGCGTCCTAGGCTTTTCCGTGCCGATGGCTTACACCCAAGCAGATTCGGAGCAGATCTTCTGTCGGATAACATCTCCAAAATGTTAAATACCCTTTGACTAGTAACCAAAAGTCCAAATCATAGTCTCTGCTGCACCAATTTAACTGATATAAATACTAGTGTAGAATATTGCATAGAAACCGTGTCTATTCCTCGTTTAGTGAGATCAAATAACAAATCTACTGCAGGATCTAGGAAAAATCTAATTGTTATTAAAACAGAAAATGTTGCTATTAGTAAACAAAAACAATTTCTAAAGCTAGGTCTTCTAAACATTAGATCACTCACACCTAAGGCAGTTATTGTAAATGAAATAGTCACAGATAATAGCTTCGATGTACTTTGCCTAACTGAAACCTGGCTTAAACCAAATGATTATTTCGGTCTAAATGAGTCTGCTCCTCCTGGATACTCCTATAAGCATGAGCCCCGTCTGATTGGTCGTGGCGGTGGTGTTGCGACAATTTATAGAGATATTCTCAATGTTACTCAGAAAGCGGGTTATAAGTTTATTTCGTTTGAAGTACTTGTACTAAATGTTACGCTCTTAGATGTTAGAAAAACATCCCTATTATCTCTAGCCTTGGCTACCGTATATAGACCGCCAGGGCCTTACGCTGATTTCCTAAAAGAGTTTGCAGATTTTCTCTCAGACCTATTAGTCAATGTCGATAAAGCATTAATTGTTGGAGATTTTAACATACACGTAGATAATCCAAATGATGCGTTAGGGGCTGCGTTTACAGATTTATTAAATTCATTTGGGGTCAAGCAAAACGTCACCGGACCAACTCATCGTCTTAATCATACACTCGATTTAATTATATCACATGGAACCGATCCAACCGATATAGATATTATACCGCAAAGTGATGAAGTCACTGACCATTACATGGTAACTTGCATATTACGTACTGCTGTAATATGTCATGCGGCGTCGCGTTATCAACCAGGCAGAACAATCCTTCCATCCACCATAGATAATTTCTCAAATTGCTTATCTGATCTGTCTCAGCTGCTGCCTGAACCCAAACAAACAGATGAACTAGAAGAACTAACTAGCACTATGAGCACTATTCTCTCTAGAACATTGGATGTTGTTGCACCTATTAGATTAAAAAAGGTCAGAGAGAAAATTAAAGCACCGTGGTACAACAATACTACGCATGTTCTAAAGAGAGAAACCCGTATTTTAGAGCGTAAATGGAAACAAACTAATTTAGAGGTCTTTAGAATCGCGTGGAAAGACAGTATGTCACGTTATAAAAAGGCCCTAAAAGCAGCCAGGGCTGAGCACCTCCGCAAACTAATAAAAAATAACCAAAATAATCCAAGGTTTTTATTTAACACCGTGGCTAGACTAACAAATAAACAGACATCACCTGAACAAAATATCCCGTTACAGTTTAGTAGTAATGATTTTATGAAGTTCTTCACTGAGAAAATAGAAAGCATCAGAACCACAATTGTAAACGTTCAATCTTCAGTTGCGCCTTATAATTCAGCCTTAATTATCACCCCGCAAGAACAATTACAGTGCTTTACAACTATAGAACAAATAGAGTTAAATAAACTTATCACTTCCTCTAAAACAACAACATGTTTATTAGATCCGATACCAACTAAACTACTGAAAGAAGTGTTACCTGTAGTGGAAGAGCCTCTCCTTAATATTATTAACTCGTCTTTATCTTTAGGTCATGTTCCAAGAACATTTAAACTGGCAGTTATAAAACCTCTCAGTAAGAAACCACAATTAGATCATAATAACCTAGCAAATTATAGACCCATTTCAAATCTTCCATTTATGTCTAAAATATTAGAAAAAGTGGTGTCCGCTCAATTGTGTTCTTTCTTGCAAGAAAATGATATCTATGAGAAGTTTCAGTCTGGTTTCAGGCCGCACCATAGCACTGAAACTGCGCTCGTTAAAATCACAAATGATTTACTTTTAGCTTCTGACCAAGGCTGTATCTCAATACTAGTTTTACTTGATCTTAGCGCTGCGTTCGATACTATAGATCACACAATACTCTTAGATCGACTACAAAATTATACTGGTGTTCAAGGACAAGCATTAAGCTGGTTTAGATCATACTTATCTGACCGCTACCATTTTGTCTATTTAAATGGAGAAAAATCGATCATAACTCCAGTAAACTATGGAGTGCCGCAGGGATCTGTGTTAGGCCCTCTATTATTCTCAGTATATATGATGCCACTTGGAAATATTATAAGGAAACATGGAATTAGTTTCCATTGTTATGCTGATGACACTCAAATATATATTTCATCACGGCCAGATGAAAACGCTAAATTATCCAAATTGACAGAGTGTGTTAAAGATATAAAAGATTGGATGACGCGTAATTTTCTTTTATTAAATCCAGACAAAACAGAGGTACTACTTATCGGTTCAAAAAACCGCCCACAAAACCTCTCGCAATACAACTTTAATATAGTAGGATGTCCTGTTACTTTATCCTCTACAGTAAAAGACCTGGGTGTTATACTCGATTGCAACCTGTCTTTCAAAAATCATATTTCATATGTTACAAAAACCGCCTTTTTCCACCTTAGAAACATTGCTAAGCTACGTAATATGCTATCAGTTTCTGATGCAGAAAAGTTAGTTCATGCATTCATGACCTCGAGACTAGATTACTGTAATGCTTTATTAGCCGGTTGTCCTGCATCCTCAATTAACAAGCTACAGTTAGTCCAAAATGCCGCCGCTAGAGTTCTTACTAGATCAAGAAAATATGATCATATAACACCGATTTTATCATCACTGCATTGGTTACCTATAAAGTTCCGTATTAAAGGAGAAGTTCACTTTCTAAAAAACTTTTGCTGATAATTTACTCACCCCCATGTCATCCAAGATGTCCATGTCTTTCTTTCTTCAGTCGCAAAGAAATTAAGGTTTTTGATGAAAACATTCCAGGATTTCCCCCCATGTAATGGATTCTATTGGGACCCAAACGGTAGAAGGTCCAAATGACAGTTTCAGTGCAGCTTCAAAGGGCTTTAAACGATACCAGACGATGAATAAGGGTCTTATCTAGCGAAACGATCGGTCATTTCCAAAATAAATAAAAAAGTTTAAGTTTTATAAGCACAAACGCTCGCCTTGCTCTGTTCTGTGATGCACGTTGAAGACGTCACGTAATACGCAATTACGTTGAAAAGGTCAAGCTTGACGTAGGCGGAAGTACCGAGTCAGTGTTTACAAGTTGAACGTGCAAAGAAAGTTAAACACCGTTTACCAAAAAAGGAAGTTAAAAGGTAAAACAACGATGTCGGACGATTTTGAACTTAGAGGAGAAGATGAGATGGAGTTTTTCGCCCTGCCCTACCTTTTTGAACCGGAATACACAGAGGAAGAAATTAGGCAGATGGACGAGACTGCTGCGGCGACACACACCTCTCAAGCATCAGGCAGACGAAGATCTAACGAGACGTGGTGGTGCACATGTGGCAAATGCCAACCATTGCCAACAGAGGAAGAATCTCAATGCTGCCACGACTGGACCATTGCAATCCCGCCATTAGAATCAATCATCGAGTCAGCTGGTGAGACCATGTTTACATATCGCTGCATTACCCAACAAAATGGATTTCCACCGTTACTGAGCAACAGCGTGTTAGAGGTGTTTTTTAGTTTGCCCAAAATTAACTGGAGACGCCGTCCGAGGCCCCAAGGACCTGGTGGCACCCTAACAGTTGAGTAAGTATCGCGCGTAGTATGATTATTACATATACATATGTTATCATTTTCATATTTTAACGTAAAATATTTAAAAGTGATTGACTGCACACATTTCTTTTATTTTACAGTCAATATAGGCTGGTGGCATACCGAATAGTTCTGGAATGGATGCTGAAAGGGGAGAGATTGGGAAGACGCAACAGGAGGGTTCTTCCATCCTGTGTTGTCAGTGCCATCAGACTGTCATTCCCTTCTCCATCAGGACAGTATGTAGGCTTCAGAGAAGCAGAAGAGGCTTTTGGTCTTTTGTAGGAATAATAATTTGAAATACAATTTGAATTACAATGTTACATTTTTTATATACATTTTAATTTTTTTGTGGCTTGGTTAGTATTTTTGTTACTGTAATTGCTTTTTTTTTTTTTTTTCATAGTCAATGTTATTTGTTGTTGTATATACATCAACACTACAGACTTATTGATGTCTCACACAAATGTTTATTTTGGAAGAATAAAACAAATTAGAGAAGAACATTCGTTGATGTTTAATTACAACTGATGTTGGGGTACCATCAGTAAGCACCATATATTTCACACTAACACCATAAATATTTTGTTTGTTTCACCAACTGTGTTTTCTGTTTTTACCTCAAGAAGAAAAAAATCTGAAAAACTATATATATATAAAAACTATAAAAGACTTCAACATTTTTAAAGTAAATCAGTGTCCAAATCGTGATAAACGCTTTGCAATTACTTCTTGCTTTTCAGGCCTTGGTGTTAGGGCTATGTTCTGTGGCAATGGGTGATGATGAGTCAAATGCCAAGAACTTTCCTTGTAAACAACGTTGGTGTCCAGCCGCCGCTGTACAACTTTGTCAACCAGAGACTCTCTGAATTTTTGAGTGGTTTGTGTAAAAATCGTTTTGGCTACCCATTCTTTGGTATGTTTGGGGAAAACCACTTTGTACCGAGATACACCTATAATAAAAGAAAATTGATGAAACTTTACAATAAATTACACGGTTTGTATTAAATACATTACTATTATAGAATGTTCACATTTGATTCTCAACTTGAACTATTGTCATCACACAACATATTGAAAAATCTTTAGTAGTTACACACAATATGTTGTTTTCAACTTACCAGTAGTGGTTGTTGCTTGCTGACGACCTACATTTTCATTATGGTCAAGGATAGCGAGTTGTGTTCGTGCAACCATGGACGCATAATGAAAATGCAGGTTCTTTGGGCAGTATTTCAGTAGGACAGAATGAAACACCTCCAGTTGTCCTAAAGATAAAAGAAAAATTTGTATACGGTGTACCTACATGTACATGTGTATGTACATTACTATGTGTATATAAATAACTTACCAGTGTGTTTGAAAAGAGCCATTTGCCTCAAATCCTTTTGAAGTCCTTTGTCCAGAACAAGACTCTGCAGTGTGTGGAAGGCACGCGAGTCTTTTTCAAGCCATTTTTTTCTACGTTGCTGTTCTGGACTGAGATCATTGTGGACACATTTTTTCTGCTTTCCTTCTTCAAACCAACTGTGCACACCTGTAATGTGATAAAGTATGGACTTCCAATTCTCGATCAGTTCCTGTATAAATACATGAATACTCAAAGTAATTATTATACAAATGTATAAATTATAAACCGAGAAAAATAGATGTTTATGGTCCAGCAACCCCAATATTTAAAAACTTAAAAAAACAAAAACAAAAAATTTGCTTTCTCTAAAGAACAAAGTAAATTTTGTGAGTGTGTATAAAGAAATTAAACTTAATATTAAAACATTACAGAACTTACGTCAGGGTCGCCTCCACAATTTGCAGAGCAATACCATAAATGGTTGCAAATACTTCGTGTCCATGGCTGCAGCTCTCGATTGTCCTTGTATCTTGACATGGAGCACAACTTTTTGGAAAGTCCTTAAAAAATAAAAATTTAATTATAAAATAATTTAAAAGGATTGACAATATAGTGCATACCAAGGTTAATCTAGTACTTCACGTTTTATTGTAGCAATTTTTTTAAATGCATGAAAACAACACATTGTATATTCCTACATAGGAATAAATAAGCTTTAGGCTGTGTTGCCTTTTGGATAATTCATAATTAACTTCTCTTTCTCAGTCTCTTGTGAGACAGTTACCTTTGACTACATGCCAAATATCAAATTCGTGGTGAATGTTGGGATATTCTACACGCATAATCTTTCTAATAGATGGCGATCTGTCTGTGGTCAGCACATCGATTTTGATTCCTTGTTCTTGTATTGTGTTCACAGCCCTCTTGAATCCTACTGGCTCCATGGCCACAGAACTGGACGCTTCTGTAACCTGAAATACAATACCATGCTAGATAAACAAGGAATGTGTGTATTTTCATTGATGTTCAAAACAAACAACATATAATTTTGTTACTTTTAAAACCATTTTATTTTAATCATAACATTGCAAAAACTGCAAGTAATGTTACTGTACTTAACTTTAAACTACTGAACACCCACTACAGTTACTTAAAATTAATAACATACGGGATGTAGAATTATGTCATGTAAACTGACCTGCACCAATTCAAAGTGAACAATCTTGTCTGTTGTGTCATCCATGAAACTGTACGTGTTGTATTTGGCCGAAAATCCAGGGCTAAAAGAACAACAAGTACAAAACATTTAAGTGTGTTAAAATTTCCTAAAATTGTCAAAAAAAAAAAAAAAAATTACTATATTTACTTGCCTGTCTGACCTCCCATCTCCGGACAAATGAACTGGATTACAGAGTTCAGATTGTAAATGTAAGTCATTCATTGCTGCTTTCTGTTGTTCTTTATATTCTTCATCAATGACTGGAGTAAGGTATGAAGACTGAATGTCAAAGTAAGTGGTTTTATGGGGTATTTGAAGGTTGAGCAAAGTGGCCCAATCAGCGATGTCTGTATATGTTGCCCCAGTGAATAGTGTGCATGCAGAAACAAGAAGATTATTAGCTGCCATTCCCCTAACATCACTGCATGAACTCCACTTTCCTTTGTGTTTTTTTTCGCATTCCCAGTGAACACGGAGAACACTTCCCACTGTTGCTTTTGTGGTGTTTGTTATTACTGATCCACATTCTTGACATCTTTTGAACAGCTCCATGACATTGGGCTCGTTGACAATCCATTTTTTCTGTTTCCAATGTAGTTCACATTCCTCTTCTGCTGAGTTTGTGGTAGACGTTGATGTTGAACTCAGTGGCTGAAAACTAAGGTCTTTCTTGTCCGATTGAGGTTCTATGGAAAGCAGGCTAACATCAAGCGCCAAACTTTCTTCTAATTGCTCTTCCATCTGTTCTGGTTGATTATACACAGGGGGCTGTGAAATTAAATGGATTAAATTTGGTTTATAATAAAACTGAATATAAATTTGTAATGTAAATAGTATGTTTAATACATGTATTACAGTATATCTGTGCATTTTTAATGATACAACATTAGCAAAATATTAAATACTACATTTTATGTAATATATACTAAATTATATTTTTCCCAATGTCTAACACAAAAGCATAATTTAACGTGATTTCACTTTGTAAACTGGTAACAAATTATGGTACTTACAGTCTGGTTGGAGTGTATTGCAGGTTGGGCAAAATATATTCCAGATGATGAGGGTGTTTTCCTGTTTCTAACACTTTCAGGACTTGTGAGCAGTAAACGAAGTTTAGACTGAGTATCTGCAAACTGTCTCGTGGTAGTTCCTGGATCAGAGTCCTGTTGCTTTACTGGTGTTGACTGTGGAACATTAGCCAAAAACTCTAGGCCTACTGCTTCCTGGACCTCCAGCTCAGCGCTACTGTCTGTTGCTGGACACTCTAAATTTCCACGAGATGGATACTTAGGAGTAAAGAAAAAAACATTTTAACACGTCTATAGTAACAGGAAGATATTACTGATAAACATTCACATGTTAGGAAACACATTGACGAGAAAAAAACGTAAATTTTTAGAAATTATATTTTTCACAATGACTAACACAAAAGCATAATTTACCATAATTTCACTTTGTAGAATGGTAACAAATTATGGTACTTACAGTCTGGTTGGAGTGTATTGCAGGTTGGGCAAAATATATTCCAGATGATGAGGGTGTTTTCCTGTTTCTAACACTTTCAGGACTTGTGAGCAGTAAACGAAGTTTAGACTGAGTATCTGCAAACTGTCTCGTGGTAGTTCCTGGATCAGAGTCCTGTTGCTTTACTGGTGTTGACTGTGGAACATTAGCCAAAAACTCTAGGCCTACTGCTTCCTGGACCTCCAGCTCAGCGCTACTGTCTGTTGCTGGACACTCTAAATTTCCATGAGATGGATACTTAGGAGTAAAGAAAAAAAAACATTTTAACACGTCTACAGTAACAGTAAGATATTAGTGATAAACATTCACACGTTATGAAACACATTGACGAGAAAAAAACGTCAATGCATCTAGTAAAAAAAAAACACATAACTTACATACCTCTGTTTGCTGTAAATACGTATTGGGCACAGCCGACGCTTTCAGATAACGGCGCTGTCCTTGCTGGGAGGGTTTGAAATCATCCTCGAAAAAATGATCACTGCACACTCTCTTACATATTAGAGCATGTTCGGGTGTGTTGATATCCAAGTGCAGCGCGAGCAACCACAGTATCAATCGCTCAGGATTGTGTGTAGGAAATCTATGAAAAGTCAAAAATGTCTGTCCTGACGAAAATGTTCTTTTAGGCCTTTTAATATTAAAACACCCAGGATACGCACACGAAACGGGCATTTTAAACGATAAACTGACACAAAGACATATGAATATGTGTATATGGTACTCCTACCGCACATTTGTAAACACTGACTCGGTACTTCCGCCTACGTCAAGCTTGACCTTTTCAACGTAATTGCGTATTACGTGACGTCTTCAACGTGCATCACAGAACAGAGCAAGGCGAGCGTTTGTGCTTATAAAACTTAAACTTTTTTATTTATTTTGGAAATGACCGATCGTTTCGCTAGATAAGACCCTTATTCATCGTCTGGTATCGTTTAAAGCCCTTTGAAGCTGCACTGAAACTGTCATTTGGACCTTCTACCGTTTGGGTCCCAATAGAATCCATTACATGGGGGGAAATCCTGGAATGTTTTCATCAAAAACCTTAATTTCTTTGCGACTGAAGAAAGAAAGACATGGACATCTTGGATGACATGGGGGTGAGTAAATTATCAGCAAAAGTTTTTTAGAAAGTGAACTTCTCCTTTAATTACAAGGTATTGCTACTGACTTATAAAGCCCTAAACGGCTTAGCTCCAGTCTATTTAACGGATCTTCTATCGCCCTATAATCCATCGCGCTCTTTAAGATCACTAAATTCAAGGCTTTTGGTCATACCTAGGATATCCAGAACCACCAAAGGAGGGAGAGCATTTTCACATTTAGCTCCAAAACTCTGGAATAGCCTTCCTGATACTGTTCGTTGCTCAGACTCGCTCTCCCAGTTTAAAACTAGATTAAAGTCGCATCTCTTCAGCCAGGCATTCATATAATATTTTTAATCTTACAGTTCAAATTACAATCCGGCCTCTAGTTAATAAACGCCAGAGGAGAACTGGCCCCCGACTGAGCCTGGGTTCTCCCAAGGTTTTTTTTTCTCCATTGGGTCACCTGATGGAGTTTTAGGACACTATTAGGTCACTTGATGGAGTTTTTCGGTTCCTTGCCACTGTTGCCTTTGGCTTGCTCAGTTGGGGATATTCTGGGGATATCTAATTTGATTTTATCAATAAATTCCACTAGAAACAAACCTTGTTGTATTATTTTAATTTAATACTGTGAAGCTGCTTTGATACAATCTGTATTGTGAAAAGCGCTATACAAATATACTTGACTTGACTTGACTTGACTTAACTGATGAACCTGATTATAAAGTGGTAGCATATATGATGGTTATGATAAACAGGATATTTCTCCTACTTTAACTCAGTTCTGAATCGTGTCGCACGTGTCCTGGACTCTCATGTTCTGCTGTTCCTGTTGTGTGTTTGTAGTTCTCTGAAGTTTCCCCGTGATTAGACTTGATTGTTCGCAGCTGTTAGCCTGTTGCTCTTGTGTATGTTATCCTCAGTCAGTCATTCTGTGTAACGAGGAGCAAAGGCAGGAGACGGAGGAGTGGATTTAATGAATGAAAACACGGGAACATGGAGAACTGAGAACTGAGGGACTGCACCCAAACACACACAACCTCATTATAGACAACAGACGGACAAATTGAAACCTTTTTTTTTTTTTTTAAATGATTCATTTTAATTGTACATTTATATGATTTCATTAAAAATACACAATTGTTTTCTTGTTTAATTTTAATCTGTTTTCTTTACTGTCAATTTCTTTTTCCCTGTTGATAAACTTGCTTATTTAAACTGTAAATCGCTTTATTATCTTTTGTTTGATATATTAAAAACCTCAGCTTTATTTTTCTGCCAATCTCTCGAGTACAGTGATAGTCTGTCCTCTTCGTTCCTCTTCCTCTGTTGCTCCTCATCCACTGCTTTCTCTCATTAATAAATAAAGGACAGGGTAATATCTCATAAGACACTGTTTTAAACAAGGATAAGAGCTGAACTGAGCTGATCGACGGCATCGCTGTTTCAGCAGAGCTGCTTTATAGCCTGAACTCATTTAATAATTAATGATCTTTACAAAAGAGCGGAGGGAACGTTTACACGACAACGATGTACTAAAAATGGAAAAGTCCTTCTTTTGGACAGACGATAAAGCTGTCAAAACGATCCCCGTTCACACGGATCAGTGAAAACCACTAAAAACGCTGTATTCTGCTGCCAGGCCAGTAGGTGGCGATGTCACATTGCAAAGAAACAAAATAAACACCTTAATGCACTCACAAGTGTCATCTTTCCACTGAAACTAATGTCACAACAGAACCTGTGTGAAACATGTTGCAAAGGCCTGTCGTGTTTGGAAACGCCTCTCTGATAGTGCTGGTTAAATAACTGCGGTCAGGCCAGCCTGCGCTCTTGAAAACACACTGATTCTAGCGCCTGTGTTGTGTTACGGTGCGCGCTAATACTGTTCATTTATAGATACTGACAATAATGAGAAAACGAGTAAACTAAAACATGCATGAATAAATATAAAACAATATATAGGCTGATAAGCTGAAATTGACTATATAAAATTGACTATATACAAAGATTAAAAATGGGCCTGATAACATGAAGTTGACTTTAAATGATGGCTAATAATAATTAAAATCAAAATTTTAATTGCATAAGTACATGACCAAGAAAACAGTGTATGTATGATTTCATTTTAAAACAGTAATTACTTGCAGAAGCATGTCTCCCATTATTCTGCAGAACTGAGACATTGAAGTAATAGTATAACTCTCTCCTTCTTCCCACTCCTTAATATCAGTGACCCAGCCCTCAACTTCAGCCTGTGTCACTGCCAGCTGGATTCTCATGCTTTCCAGCTCCTGAAGTTGGCTTTCCAGGCGCTTTGTGGCCTTCAAAGAAAGGAAACGAAAGAAGAAAAATGTTATACCTACAAAAATATACAATAGAAGGTATTTAGAATATATAAAAATAACAATACTCATCTCTACCTTCTGATATCGGCAGGCAAGTGAAGTTATTAAACTTCTGCTGATTCCAGCGCATGGCCATCAGTGTAAGCACGTCTGTACGTCCTGCAAAAAAGAAAAAAATACACTAATCTGTGTTGTACCACATGTCCCTCACTGGCTACACTTTTCCTGTAACACTTTCAATCTCAGTAGTGCAGTGTGTGGTTACCTTACCTGCTCTGGACATGTGCTTCGTGGTCACAGCAATCCTAGAGAGGAAGGCGTTACACTGCTCAACCTCCTCCCCAAGTGTCAATCTGGCCCCTTGCAGGTAAGCTCCACTCCATTTAACCTATTAAAGAAAATACTTAAAAGCTGCCAACATACCTTTGCAGGTGTTCAGGGACAGTCAATGACATGCTAATGTTTTCTTACCTCGCATTTAAAATCATGGGCTTTGGCACGAAACACTGAGAGGAATGGTTTCATGCTAAGAAGGTGCTGGAGCTCCGGGCAGCTGTTTGCCACTTTGTTGAGGTAGGGCCAACACTTGCAGTCTACAGTACATCCATGGCAAAAAGCTTATTGGCTTATTTGCCAGCTTGTTCTGCAGGTAGAGGGGATATGCATAGATTTCTCCCCTGAACATGTTGAGCGCGCCGAGAAAAACTCCATGTTGACAGACCGCAAGCTCAAGTCCCTCCTCATCAGTTTTACTTGAGTGTCTTTGAGACGTTTCCCTGCAGCTGACCACCACTCTCCTCCACAGACACCTCTTCCAGACCTACAACATGGAGAAAGGTTGATATAAATAGTCAGGACTCACCCAAACAATGTCAACTGTAAGATTTTGAAGTTAACTGAAGTTATTGGCGGTGTTTTTAGAAATATTATACAAGTTTACATGGTTGGTGGTAGAATGACTGTAATCCACAAATCTCTCTACTTCCTCACCTTTTGCAATGAAGATGGCATCAAATAAGGCTTGTTCTTCAGATCTAAATGAAAGAAAGGTACACATTGACCTTAAATATGACACAGCAAAGGTTACTTTAACAACACTGCAAATTACACACATTTTGTAAGTACCTTGCTGCATTCTTAAAGCGGCAGTGCTCTCGATTTCCATCCACAGAAACAGCAAGCATGTGTGGGGTGCACGCAGGACAGACAAAATGCTCCTCCCTGCAGATCTTATCCACCTCAAATCCAACAGCCTCCCACTCCAAAAAGCTTTTCCTGAAGCTGTCTGCTGTGATCTTCCCAGTCTGTTTCAGAACAGTAAAACATGTCAACATAATTCACAGTATTTTATCAAAACATGATGCTCAAAATTGATACATTTATCCTTTTTTTGTACTACTTTTTTCATTGCTTCTCCTGGTGATGCATATCAAAAAAAGTGAACTTGCATTGAAGAAAAAAGTGAGGGGAATAAAATGGTGTCCAGTACATGCTGTTGTACAACTATATAGACTAAAGCTAAAGTTAATAAGGTCAAAGGTGACGCCAAATCCTCCAGCATCGAGCCTCCACAGGCAGCCGCTCAGCTCAGTGCATCATGGGAAATCTTTTGGCTCTTTGTATGTCACGGACAGAAACCATCACGACCAAAGTCCCAAAAAAAAAAAAACTCAACTCCCACAGCAAACTTAACCAACCATGTCTTTATGGACCTATTTGTTTTTTTCTGAATGCAAACTGCATGGCTAGGATGTGACAAGGACATCACTTCTTGATCTTATACACAATGTCTAATGTTTTGAGTGATTGAGTTGATACATTGCTAGTGATTATTAGTTGTTAGTGATTCCCACCACTAATACTCACACGGCCAAAGCGGACAGTTCGTTGATCAAGCATTCTTAAAAATGCTTGGCAGGACAGTCCTGGTGCTGCCATCTTCAGCTCTTCACATCTGTAGCGTACACCGTGGAAAAGTGAAGAGTAGCAGGCCAGTAGTCATTACAGACCAAGTCATCCACTCCAGCGCTCCAAGTGGCTTTGCATGCCTCGCATTTCATCTCAGGCATACTGAGATCATATTGTCCTGGAAAAATCAAGAACACATTGTATTATGCACAACTCTGACAAATGCATTGGGAACTAGAGGTCCCTCCCGCATGTCCCAACACAAAAGACTGCAGCGCGGGACAGGTTTTGAAAGCTCTATGCGGGACTGGCCGGGATGAGACAGGTGTGTTTGCTGGTGCGGGAGGAACAGATGATTCACTGCACTTCCACAAAAAAAAAACAATATATACAAATGAGAAAGTAGTGTATGTAATTATAGTTCAGCTGGATGTTCTGTTAGGCAGCCTAACTGACAGTGTTGTTTACGTGGTTTAATTTCTTTCCTGCTGCACCGTTGTTAAAACTTGAAATTGAAAGCATGACAGAAGAAGAGGACACCACTTCAGATGTTTGTGAATTTCTAAAGAAAAGTAGCCTACATTACTATCTCCCATGTAGTACATTCAGATAACTTGGACGTGGTTGTATAGAGGTAAAAACGATATAAATACTGTTCGTTTTCTGACACAAACCGCTCGTTTCATGTCTTAGGCCATCAATGTGTACTTACGATGGGGAATTGTTTAATTCGGACTCTGTGCATGCTCTTTGAGACAGTGACCACAGACCTGCATTATATGACTGACAGACAAGAACGGTTTGACCTAAAAATATCAAAATTGAAACTACTGCGGAAAAAAAGACACCTACATCTTGGATGCCCTTGAGGTAAGCTAAAACATACCAACATTTAATTTGAGTGAACTATCCCTTTAAATCTCCAAATTAAAAATAAAGATAATAAAGAAAAGTGTTGATAGATAAGAGGAATGCTCTACAGGGACACACATTCAGTTTTACTCATTTCTTTATCCTGAAAGAAATGTCTTACATTTATATTCAATTACCTGCTATTATATCTTTACAGTTACTATTCTCATAAAATACTTGAATTACATGTTGATTGTTAAACCTAAATTTAACTGGTTTAACTGGTGCCGGCTTTGTGATATTTGAAGTTTAATGCACACACATTAATGCAAAATGGAAAAACTTGGGGGAATTTGTAACATTTACATCAAAGATCTGTGTAAAATGAACATTTTGCGCTGAGGAAATCAATATCACACATTAAACACCACACGCAAAATGTCTGACACGGCAAGCCATGTAAAACTATAGGTTGTGCCGTGTGGATAGTGACGTGCGTCACTGACATTATCGCGGGACATGTCACCGTATGTTGTGGCACCCTCAGTAGTGATTGACAGATGAATCGAGCAGCTATACTGACATAATTGTGACAAAATATCACACAATTATGCTATTTATTTAGGATTTTGTAACTATCAGTTAAACGCATTAAAAGCAGTAATATTTTTTTCCCCAAACATGTGACTTGTGTCACATCTGTATTTGATTGGCACTGAATGTTTTATAATACCAGTGCTTCTCTATGTTGTTTATCTTGCAAAGTTACAATCTGCACATTCTCTAGGAAAGACACTAAATAAATCTATCATGGGTAACTATGAATAACGTATTAACAATTACATCCGTTACTGTAAACCTTTATTTTTGCATGATGCTGCATTGACGCACCCAGTAAGTGTCAGTATAAGTAGCCTTTATTGTAACACTGTCCAGCGCAGGGCTTTAATATTTCCAAAATAATTGTATCGAATTATGTAAGATAATGTTGTACACATTATGTACACATAGCAATGTAAAAAAAATCATATGGCCAGTGTTACAATTATACTGACACCTACTGGCGTGTGTCCGTGCAGCATTATGTAGAAATATGCTGATGGTTTACAGTGAGGGCGCGACTGTTAATGCATTATTCGTAGTGACCCATGATAGATTTCTTTCGTGTCTTTCCTAGAATGGGGAGTTTGTGACTTGTGACATGAACAACATAAAGAAGCACTGATATTATAAAACATTCAGTGGCATGCCAATCAAATACAGACGTGACACAAGTCACATGTTTGGGAAAAACATTACTGACTTTAATGCGTTTAATTGATATTTAAAATATAACAAAATTGGGCTATTTATTTTTTATCACAATTATCTCAGTATAGTTGTTCGATTCATATGTCAGTCATGACTGGAGGTGTCACAGCGTACGGTGATAATGTCAGTGCATCACTATCCACTGGCACATGCCAATGAAGACTTGTGTAGGATTGTTGTGGGAAAAACAACATTTCACACGACGAACGATTGTTATGACGTCATACGATATCGTCCCCATCAGAGCTTTGCATATCTCATCTTTGAACATTCAAAAACCACATTTAAAGTTAAAAATATAACTCAGTGGGGTAGTGTGGCGCAATGGATAAGACACATGCCTTTGGTGTGAGAGACCCGGGTTCGAATCCACTGTGAGACACCAATGTGCCCCTGAGCAAGACACTTAACCCCTAGTTGCTCCAGAGGCGTGCGACCTATGACATATATGGGCCATTCTACAGAATTGGTGCAAACTGCTGTCCCTCATCCAAAAAACACATTTGAAAAGCATTTAATTATTAAAATCTTAGATGTTTACTAAGATCCTTCAATTATCTATTGGAACCCACAATAATATTTAAGATATCAGTAAGCTTTACATATATAAAATCATTATTTATGGGCTACTTTCAATTAGGAGGTGGCTGTCCCAAACCCTAACCCCTAAATTTCAACTTGTGAAAATTATATTGAAAAAAATTTTGCAAATTTTTCCATTCTTGTTTTAAAAAATATATTTTTGTTTTCTTTTAAAAAATGAAGTTAAAAAAAATTATTTATTTTATTTTTTATTTTTAAATCATGAAACTTTATCTAAAAAAACTTGTCCCGCATTTTCATGTCACTACCAAAACAGTGAATGTTGTAGTCCATTGGCTGAGACTGATTTTAACCACAGCCCTACATTTTTGATCAGGAAATATTCCTGTGTCCCTCTCTCTCTCATGTGCTATATGGTGAGTAAATTGATCCCATCATTTTGAAGTAAATGTGTTCTAAAGTCTAAAAATCTGTGTTGTAACTTTAAGGAATGTCACTACCAAACTCATTTTTTCTGCTATTGAGAAAACTTTTTTGGATGTTATTCCATAAAATTTAGTTGTTATATGTGTTCAACTGTTCTGACCAGTGATTGCTAACCATGTGCTGATTAGCATCTTCGAGCTAGGCTCAAAAGTATCTAAAATTGTCACTACCAAAACAGTCACAACCGTAACATGTCTTGAAGTTTCGGTTGTGACATTATTGGTTTGGTAGTGACAAAAGGGAACACATAATCCTTTATTTGGAGGAATAAACTACATTTTAGTACAGTTATGCAAATAATTACTACTGTAGTATGTTTTAGTAGTGTTTTAGTATGCAAGATTCTGTTAAAATTCTGTAATGTGATGAGGTTACAATTACTTAAGGTTGCAGTCCATGATACTAGCTTAGGTGTAAGGTTGTTGTCAGTAATGTTAATTTCTATGATTAACTTGACAGGGAGAATGACAGAAAACACCAACATGACAAAAAACAAACAAAAAAAACAAAAAAAACTACAACAGAGAGACAGAGAGAATACAAACAAAGGTTGAGGGAAGACCCAGTGAAGTACGAGGAATACTTAAAGGATTAGTTCACTTTAAAAAAAAACTTTTGCTGATAATTTACTCACCCCCATGTCATCCAAGATGTCCATGTCTTTCTTTCTTCAGTCGAAAAGAAATTAAAGTTTTTGATGAAAACATTCCATGATTTTTGTCAATATTATGGACTTCAATGGGCCTCAAACGGTTCAAGGTCCAAATGACAGTTTCAGTGCAGCTTCAAAGGGCTTTAAACGATACCAGACGATGAATAAGGGTCTTATCTAGCGAAACGATCGGTCATTTAAAAAATAAATAAAAAAGTTTAAGTTTTATAAGCACAAATGCTCGCCTTGCTCTGTTCTTCTTGCTTCTGTTTTCATCAAAAACCTTAATTTCTTTTTGACTGAAGAAAGAAAGACATGGACATCTTGGATGACATGGGGGTGAGTAAATTATCAGCAGAAGTTTTTTTAAAAGTGAACTAATCCTTTAAGGAAAGAAAGAGAAAGAAATAAGAAACAAAGGGAAGGGAAGAAGGAAAGTTGAAGAGTATCAGTGAATTATCTGACAGGGAGCAAAGACAGGTCAGAAAAGCATGGAGGAAAAGACAGAAAAGACACAGGATGATGGTGAAAAGACAAAAAGAGGTGGAGACATTTTGCAGGGCTTCCACACCACCTAGCACTTCCAGTGAGGGTGATCAGACACCAGTACACACACACACACACACACACACACACACACACACACACACACACACACACACACACACACACACACACACACACACACACACACACACACTTCAGTGGTTCTGGAGATTTATCTGAATGACTCAAACAAAATGTTGAAAATGTGAAAATAAAACAAAGTGGTTCTGAAACAGTCTACATTGTAAGTTGTTGTTGTTTTTTAGGAAGAAAAATCTATGAGCATACCTCTTCTCACTTGCACCTCAAGACCCAAAGTATAGAATAGCTCTAGGTGTGCTTATAAGATCTTTACTGTCAGATGTGTGTCTGCTATATGTACTGACTGCATATGTGCATCATAGTTATTTATTTATATTAACATGAAATGTGGACAGTCTGATTCAGCCATGGCAAACTAAGTATTGTGGTCACTACCAAAACATTACTGTCACTACCAAAAATGTGAAGTCACTACCGTAACATGGGATGTTTTGTCAAAAATAAAGTATATTGAATTATCAACTAAGATGTTATGATAGTGTTTGGTTCAATGCATATTCAAACTAATGAATCCTTAACTTTGAAATCAGTATGATAAATTTTATGCCTTCTACAAAGAAAGATTGGGTTCAAAATACAACAAATCTCATAAATTACATTTAAAATATTATTAAAATTATAACCTTTAATGATTTAACCTGTAAAAATATTTTTTCAAAATAGAAAAAATATATATTTATAAGGTAGATGTAAACAAAATCTTAATAGGTCATTATAAGCCTTCTTAATAAATTATTTAATATTGTGTTTCGGTAGTGACAAATTTGGGTAGAAGGAAAATATTCCAGGATTTTCTAAAAATACAATATGAGAATTAACTGCACAATTACTAGAAAAGCGTACCTTGGTTATTATACAATTTACATACATGCAAAATTTGTGTAAAAAAAAAAAAAAAAATTCAAGATGTTTCCAACTCTGACTTTGCACCAATTCTGTAGAATGGCCCATATAGCAATTGTAAGTCGCTTTGGATAAAAGCGTCAGCTAAATGAATAAATGTAAATGTAAATGTCATCCCATTTGAATATCAGTTACAACATTGACTACACATAGCCTATTAGCCGTTTTTGGCATGAACATTCATTTGGTTGATTTTAAATTAATTATTTTCCTTCTGAGGAACACATTAAAAATTAAAAACAACACCCAGAATTAAAAATATGATCCATCTTACCCTAATATAAGTTGATTGAGATGTTAAGGACATGTATAGCATGATTTAATTAAAATTAAAACTCGATATTTTGATCTAAAATAAATATTTTCCCTCATGACGAGGAAAACCACATTCCACACGACGAACGATGGTCGTGACGTCATCCGATGTCGTCGCCATGAGTTGAGTACTTTAAAAATGGGAGGTCAAGATGGCGTCGGAGGAGTTAGATGTGTGAGATACAGCTCGTCAAGTGAAGTGGAAAAACAACACTAATAGCGCATAACTTTTGTTCGTTCGCATGTGTGACCAATCATATAGAAGCAGGATTGATCTACAACGGATGTATGGGCAAGAAAACTAAAGGTAAAGCTGTGGAAAAAACGAAGATGCAAAGTGCTACTGAGATTGATAGCTCAGTTGCTATGGCCTCTTCTGAGGGTGAGGATAAAGTTTGGTTTGACTCCTCTCCTACGCTGGGAAAAGATGCTACTTTAGTTCCCATCCCAGATACTCCTGAGAAACCGCTGTCTAAAAAGTCCAAGCGTGAATCTGAAACTGACACAGATTTAAATAAAAGTACAGACATTTTGGTTGCAATTCGTAAACTTTCCCTCAAGCATGATGCTACATTCCAAAAGGTATCTTTAATTGAAAAGACCACCCAAGCTACTTCAAGGGAAATCGAAAGCCTATCTATAACAGTTAAGCAACTAATGTCTGATGTTGGCGAAAACAAGAGAGAGTTGTGTCGCTTGCAAAACGAAGTTAAAGAGTTGCGGCAGGCCAATATCGCACTTAAAGCAGCCTTGGATGAATCACGACGCTACGGTTGGAAGTCTTTCTTGAAGCTTCACGGCCTTAAAGAGGAAGACGGAGAAGACGTGAGATTGAAGGTCATTGGAGTTCTGAAAAAAGTTGTGCCTGACGCACCTGTTAGTTTAGATGCTGGAGTGGACATCGTACATCGACTTGGACCAAAAACAGGGAAAACCCGATCCATCATCATCATGTTCTCCTTACGACGAGTGCGAGATGCTGTTTGGCAGGTGGTCAGGAGATGCAAATTTCTTAAAGACAATAACTTGACCATCACGGAGCCCCTACCACCGGAGGACAGGGCAGCGCGTGAAAAACTGTGGCCGCTCGTTAAAAAGGCAAGAGAGGAAGGCAAGAGAGCTGCTTTCAAAGATTCATATGCCCTCATAGATGGGAAGAAATTCAACTACGCAGATGTCTGAGGTGAACCAGTCAATTTGTCTTCCCTTGTGCCTTAATTTTGTTGGATTTTTAAAAAGAGGAAGAGGAAGGAAAAAGGAAGAGAAAAAAAAAAAAAAAACCTTTTTCATTGAGTCAGTAGGATAATGGTCGTTTTTGCACCACACTTTTGTTGTTATGATAGGTCTGTTGTGAAGTGAAACAACCTTGCTAGTTCTCTATAAAAATAATTTTTTTTTTTTTTTGGAATTATTTGTACAGTAATTAACAAGAAAAAGGCTACCTAAACATGTTCTGTACCTCTATTAGCTGTCTTAAATATTGACTACAAAGGTTGGTCCATTTTTTAATTTTTTTTTTGTTTTTTTTTAGTTTTTTGAGTCAGGACTAATGGAGCATAGTTAATGGACTACTTTCCATCACACATTGTGTTGTGTGACAGATTTATTAGGAGGTAAACTACCTTGCTACTGGCTTTACAGTTGTAGTTTAAAAACTCTTTAAATGCATGGTCTGTTTTTCTTCACTGAATAGATATACTGTACGACATAACAGTATTATGCTTTGTGCACATGTAATTTTGCATATATTGATCACAAATTAGGCCAATTTGGGATATTTTGTTGATTAAAAATGTATAATTATAGAGTCTACTCAGACCACAGGCTAATGGCCAATAACAATCTTTATGTTTTTAGGTAATTAGCAGGTGTTAAATCAGGCACAGGCAACAGTTTGGCCTAAGCCTGATATTTGCTTCTTATTTAGTTATGACCAAACAATTGTAGAAAATCTCTTTTTGAGTTAGTTAAAATACTGGACAATGATTGTCAGTTTTGAATCACACATTGTGTTGTGACATATTTGTTGTTATCCACCTCTCTTTTGTAGGTGAGTTTTAAGAGTTCCTTGAGCGTTTATATATTTCCTGTAATCATAGGAGTTTTATGTTTAATTCTTTGTCTATTGTGTCTTTTAATGTGAGAGGAATACGTGAAAATGTGAAAAGAAAAGCTTTATTTTTATTTTGTAAAAGAAGTGAGGCAGATATTGTAATGCTCCAAGAAACACATTCTACTGAAACAGAAGCTAAATTTTGGAAATCACAGTGGGGGAATACTATACATTATTCTCATGGGAGCAGTC
Source organism: Leuciscus idus (assembly GCA_021554675.1). Taxonomy (NCBI): domain Eukaryota; kingdom Metazoa; phylum Chordata; class Actinopteri; order Cypriniformes; family Leuciscidae; genus Leuciscus; species Leuciscus idus. The sequence goes on from CM038629.1 coordinate 424,405, forward strand.
CCTCAGCAGGTGTTGCAATACTTTTGCATAAATTTAAAGGGGAAGTTTTGGAGCTGATCAGATCATCTGAAGGAAGATGGATATTAATGGTTGTCAAACAGGGAAATGCAACTTTTGTCTTAGGCAATATTTATGGTTATAATTCAAGTCAATCCAACAAAATTCTTTTTGGCCAAATATCTAGTAATGTTAAACATCTTAATGGCAAATATAAAGATTCATATGTCATTTTGGGAGGTGATTTCAATGAGTGTATTGACACTAGTGTTGATAGATTTCCTTCTAAGTTGGATCCAAGATCCATTACGAATAACCTAATTTTGTCTTTGGGATCAGATCTGTCATTAATAGATACCTGGCGTTTTTTTCAACCCAGAGTCTATAGATTTTACATGGTCCAATAATAATTTAACTCTTAAATCAAGAATAGACATGTTTTTAATTTCACAATCTGCTTTACATTTTGTTCAAGATGTTTTACATTCAGTAGCACCGTTATCGGACTACAAATTAATTTCTCTCAAGCTGGGAAACCAGCAAAATACACCAACATTAAGGGGGTATTGGAAAATAAACAACGCCTTATTAAATGACGTAGAATTTAATGACTCAATCAAGGAACTTGTAAAGAATATATTTTCTGGCTGCACTGAAGGGTACAAAGAAAAATGGGAATTTTTCAAGTATAAAACCAGACATATTGCTATTAAAAGATGCAAAATGATTAAAGCTAACAGAAATCAGTCAGAGACTGATCTCCTGCAAAAACTTGACTTGCTAACCAAAGAGAATAATACAGAGGAAGAAAAATTAGATATTAAAAAAATTAGTCTAAAACTTGACGAACTTTATACAGATTTAGCTAAAGGAGCTTTTGTGCGTTCAAGAGCCAAATGGTTAGAGGTAGGAGAGAAAAACTCAAATTATTTCTTTGCATTAGAGAAAAGAAATGGACAAAGGAAAACGTTTTCATCTTTAAATATAAATGGCACAATCTGTACAGACTCTAGCTTAATCTCAGAACACATTACTAAGTTTTATGAAAAATTATATAGCTCTAAATTTGATCAGAATGCAAGTATCCATTACATTGAAAAAATAAAGGAACACATACCAATCATTGATACATTTTATAAGGAGGCCTGCGACTCTAAAATAAGTACTAGTGACTTAAAAGATGCTCTTCACTCAATGAAGAAAGGAAAGAGTCCCGGCATCGATGGGCTATCTGTAGAATTTTATTCACATTTTTGGGAATACTTAGAGGGTCCACTATTTTGTATGTTTAATGAATGCATTAGACAAAAAGAAATGACATCTACTATGAAACAAGGAGTGATATCGCTGATCCCTAAACCAGGAAAAGATACTTTACTTATTGACAATTGGCGTCCAATTTCATTATTAACAATTGATTACAAAATTTTAGCTTTAGTTTATGCCAGACGGTTAAAAATTGGCCTTGACAAAATTGTATCAGAAACGCAGTCAGGATTTATTAAAAACCGACATATAACAAATAATATAAGACTGGTTCTTGATTTGTTAGATTATGGAGATGCTGTACAATCTGAGGCCCTCATATTATTTCTGGACTTCTATAAGGCCTTCGATACTATCGAACATACATTTTTATTTCAATCTCTTAAACTATTTGGATTTGGCCTACCCTTTATTAATATAGTCGAGATGCTCTATAAAGATATTAATAGCTCTATTATAGTTAATCATAACACAACTCAACGATTTAGTATCAAACGAGGCATAAGGCAAGGATGTCCTATTTCACCCTTCCTGTTTTTATTGGTAACAGAACTACTAGCTTTGGGTATAAAGCATGATCTTGACTTAAAAGGATTAACAATTTTTGACAAGGAAATTAAAATCTCACAATTGGCAGACGACACTATCTTGTTTTTGCACGATAAAAACCAACTAGCTCGTGGCCTAAATATTATTGAGCAATTTTCTAATGCCTCGGGTCTGAGATTAAATGTAGCCAAATGTGAATTATTACCCTTAAAAAAGTGTAGTGACACCAACATAAACAATATACCAGTAAAACATACAGTTAAATATTTGGGTATTCAAATTACTAAAGATTATAAAAATAGACAACAATTAAATTTTACAGAGAAAATAATTAAAACTAAAAGTATTCTGAATTCATGGTTACAACGTGACCTCAGTATGTTTGGCAGAATTTTGTTATCTAAAGCTGATGGAATTTCTCACTTTGTTTACCCATCACTTTCATTATTTATTAATGATAAAACAATAAAACAGATCAACAAAATATTTCTAGACTTTATTTGGAAAAACAAACTTCATAAGCTCAAAAAGGAAGTGCTTACAGGATGTAGAGCGAATGGTGGTTTAGATTTTCTGGATTTCACTGATACCATTAACACATTTAGGATTAGTTGGATTAAAAGATGTATTAGTATGTGCAACTCCCTATGGTTCTTCATTCCTAATCACATATTCAACCAAATAGGAGGCCTTTCCTTTGTGCTTAAGTGTCAAATTGCTCCAAATAACCTGCCTGTTGTATTATCTAATTTTCATCAGCAATGTTTGCTTGCCTGGAAACTCTGTTTCATCCACAATTTTTCACCTCATAAAATGATTATTTGGAATAATGAACTGATCACAATTAATAAGAAATCTATATTTTACCCTAGATGGTTTGAAAAAGGTATTCATAATATTATTTCCTTATTTGACTGTTCTGGTTCAATTTGCTTCCCAGTGCCCTTCAAGGAATTCAATTTACTGATTAAGGCTATACCTAAAGGACTAACACAAACATTTAAATGCCATCTCTCTTATGGTTTACCAACCAGTAGTCCGACACAACTTTTACTTATTGGAATTAATATACTTGATAAAAAATGTGACAACAAACATATCCGTCAAATATTTGAACTTAAACACAGAATTTCACCGAGGGGCAAGTTCTACTGGGCATCTCTACTTAATGATATCCAGTGGAGGGAAGCATGGCTTTTACCTTATAAGTACTGCATCTCAAACAAGGTAAAGGAGGTACATTTCAAGATTCTTCATAAGATTTACCCTACCAACACGAGTATAGCTAAATATATTGATATAAGCCCTAAGTGTTCCTTTGTGAGAGTGTGGATGAAACATTGTTGCATCTTTTCGTTGAATGTGGAAAAACCAAATTGTTTCTCTATGGTCTGAATAATTTTCTTTTTGAAAAATTAAAAAATCCTTATTCCCTCACAGCCAAAGATATCATCATTGGTTATGAGAATTCGGATAAATCATTTGAATACATGGTTAACTTTTTTATTTTACAAGCAAAATTCTTTATTCACAAACAAAAATGGCAAAAAAAGCTGCCTTGCTTCAAAAGCTTTAAGTTAGAGATTGATTCACTTCTTCAGTCACTTAGGATTGTACGAAATAACAAGAAGAATGACAGACTTTTATGTATAATCAGCAACATTATGACAGATTGATTATGTAACAGACTTTGTTGAATTCTGTTATGATGCACTAATTCTGGATGTACTGGCGCTCGTTGTATATGCGTGTATGCAATGTATTTTTCCCTTCGGGGCTTGCCGTAGATAGGCATGTGTCATGCGCACTGGGTACTGGAGTGTCGCGGGTTTTTAGAGTTGGTGATCTGATGTGTTGAATAAAAAGTGGAGAAGAGTGAAGAGTTCAAACTTCTATCGTTTATTGTTTTCTGTTTTCTTAAGTGTTAGGCGAACCCTGTTTGAACGCTCGGTCACATTGGTGGCAGCGGTGTTGTTTTGATTTATTTGCGTTTATGTGATCCAGTGTTACGGCGGGTGTTTAACTAGTTAGTTTACAGTGAAAAGAGTTAGCGCGCGCGGGTTCAACGTCGACGCGGCCATCATGTGGTGTAAAGACGATGAGGATTTCTATTCGAGACGGGACTGCGACAAGATCAACAGGCAAGTGAAAAATCGAGCTACCGCCGCCGTTCTCTGGTGACGAGAAACAGAGCTTTCTGTGCTGGGCGCGGCAGTTCGAGGTCGCCGTCAGGGCGCTCACAGAGGGAGATGGTCCTGCGTCGGTTAATTATGAGCTGGTGAGGATTCTGCCGACACGTTTAAGCAACGCGGCATTTCTTCTGTGGGACAGCCTTCCTAAAACTGTTCAGGCTGACTATACAGCTGTAAAGGAAAGACTAAAGGAGGCTTTCGGGCAGAGGCAGTTTATGGATCGCTTCAGAGCCAGTTTATCAGCCCGCCCTCGTGCTCCACAGGAAAGTTTGGAGGTGTATGCGGCGGAGATAAGCAGGTTAGTGGACGAGGCTTTTCCTGAATATGGCGACAAGGCCCAAAGAGAAGAAAAGTTTCGTCGTTTCTTGGCTGGTTTGGATCCTGTGCTCAGAGCTAAATGCCATGAACAGGGAGCAACAGATTTGGAGGAGGCCGTGATAATTGCAGGTCGGTGCGAAAATGCCAGAGACTCAATAAAGACTGATTACATGCCTGTTAATGCTGCCTATGGTAATAATGATGGTGGTGCAGTGGCTGCTGTCCACTCTGTGACTGATAATGGAGGACTATATAGAGCAGTGGATAGATTAACAGAAGAAATGAGAGATATGAGAATGGAACTGAGGCGCTTGGGTGATGAAAACCAAAGACTGAAGTCCAGTGTGAGTCCTAGAGCAATGGATGAGTGGAATGGAGGCCGCTCTCAGCCTAGTGGAATGTGCCAGTGTGTCTGCGGGGGCCGTGGATGCCAGTCACGTGTCTTTGACAGTGCGCAGAGGGGCCGTTCACCTGAGAGGAAATCATTCCAACACTTTGAGCGTACATCAGGTATGGATGTTCGTGGTTATAAAGACTCATACTCAGCTCAGTCTCCTGCAAGACGCAGCCCTAGCCCTGGTCCTCGCAGATGGAACAGCATTGAGGATGACTCGAGAAAGCGGGGAGTGCGTTTCATGTCTCCTGGCGGAGTGGAGCGCCGCAATGGGCCGGGAAACGGACTTTAGCTGATGTTGCGGCCCAAACACCAGCTATGCTGCCAGTGGGCCCTGTAATGGACAATGTTGATGATGGTGACTCAATTTCAGAAAACATCAATGTGATTGTGGATGCTGGCCAGGAGCTGGTGTCGTATGTGAGAGGAATAATTGAAGGTGTGGAGGTTCAGATCTTAGTGGACTCTGGTTCCAGTGTATCTCTCATGAGTGCCGATTTCCGTATGTCAATTCCAACACTTCGCAATCGGCCATTGAAAAAGGACTATGTGTCAGCCCGTGCTGTGAATGGACAAATGCTAGGTACACTCGGCACCATCACAGTAACATTTCAGCTGGGAACTGAGTCGTGGCAGCATGTATTTCATGTGCTAAGAGAAACCACACAGACTGTGTTGCTGGGCTGGGACTTTTTGTTGAAGAACCATGCTTTACTGGACCTCAGCCGTGCTAAGCTACAACTGTGGGACATCTCAGTTCCTCTCCTTACCAGCAAAGATTTTGTTCCACTGTGCTGCAACGTGTCACTGGCCACCGCTATGAACTTGCCACCCCTCAGTGAGTCAGTGGTGGCAGTTAAAGTGTGTACACCCAACGCAGCCCATTTGGCGAGTGACTTTGTTGGCTATCTGGAACCCAATGTGGCGGATTCTTCCGGTCTCGTGGTTGCTCACACAGTTGCCATGGTTCACAACGGACTGACAAAAGCTCGGGTTTTGAATCCTACTGGACAGGACATTTCATTGAAACAAGGTATGCACCTGGGTGAGTTTTACACAGTTGATGACTCAGATGTTCAGTTGTTTCATGCTCCAGTTGACGTAGCTGCAGCGACCTTTTCCAGGGTCACGCCTCCTGTGTCGTTGGATGAGTCGCCTATTTCTGAATCTGAGAGAGCTGCGCTTTCAGCATTGCTGTTGGAATACAATGACATCTTCAGCTCCTCCAAACAGAATTCCAGTAGATGTACACTGGTAAAACATCACATCAGAACTGGTGTGCAGACTCCTATCAAACAGCGTGCATATCGTGCTTCCCCTGAAAAACGTGCTGAGATAGAGAAACAAGTGGCTGGCCTGTTAGAGGATGGAGTCATTGAGGAGAGCTGTAGTCCCTGGGCGTCACCAGTCGTTTTGGTGAAAAAGAAGTGTGGCACATGGCGTTTTTGTGTAGACTACAGGCGATTAAACAGTGTGACTATTAAAGACTCTCATCCTCTACCCCGTGTTGATGACACATTGGATGCGTTATCAGGTGCAGTGTGGTTCAGCACGCTAGATTTTTCGAACGGTTACTGGCAGGTGGAAGTTGCTGAGGAGGACCGAGAAAAGACGGCCTTTACAACGGGACAGGGCCTCTATCAGTGGCGGTCCATGCCGATGGGCCTATCCAACGCCCCCGCCACATTTCAACGCTTAATGGAGCTTGTCCTCAGAGGGCTCCCGTGGCACATCTGCATGGTATATCTCGATGACATTTTGATTTATAACAAAACATTTGAAGAACACCTGTCTAGCATGAGAGAGGTGTTTTCAAGAATCCAGTCTGCTGGTTTGAGACTAAATCCAGTCAAATGTCACCTTGCCAGAGATCACGTGGTCTTTCTTGGCCATGTCGTTTCTCGAACCGGTCTTCAACCTGATCCAAAGAACACAGAGAAAGTTTTGAACTGGCCAATTCCCCGTTCTCCTTCTGAGGTGAGAGCCTTTGTGGGCCTGTGTTCCTATTACAGACGATTTGTCAAGGATTTTTCTAAACTTGCTGCTCCACTAAACCATCTCGTCGGGAAAAATGTGCCCTTTGTGTGGAACGCTGAGTGCGACAAATCATTTAACCTTTTGAAAAGTGTGTTGTCATCTGATCCTGTAGTGGTATTGCCTGACTTCAGTGTGCCTTTTAAAATTTACACTGATGCATCCAACCTGGCCGTCGGTGCAGTTCTTGCCCAGGACAGAGATGGACTTGAGCACGTGGTCGCATACGCCAGCCGGGCATTGAATTCCACACAAAGGCGTTGGTCCACCTTTGATCGTGAGCTGTGGGCAGTAAGGGAATTCAAGCATTACATTGGACTTGCCTCCTTTACCATTATCACTGACCATCGACCACTCTTGGCACTTCGGCGTATGTCCATTGATGATGATCCAACAGGAAGAAGAGGGAGGTGGATTCTGGAGCTTGATCCATTGAATTGGGTCATTGTTCACAAAGATGGGAAAAACCATAAGAATGCGGACACGCTTTCTCGCCGCCCTGAGACACCTGGCCCTAACGAGGCAGAGGCCAGTGTTAAAGAGGTACTGGAAGTGAATGTGGTGAGTTCTAATCAAACAGATGACATTCCATGTTCCTCTGAAGTCACTGATTCGGCAGGAGATGTGACTGCTGTCAACTCACATGACAATTCAGACTGCATGTCGTCCATGAATGTTTTGTCACACAGCTTATCAGACATTAGGGCAATGCAGCATGCTGACCCTGATATTAAGACTGTGTTGAGCTGGGTGATGCAATCCCAAAGACCATCCAGGAGAAAACTTCAAGAAGCTTCTCAGTGCTTACGGAAGCTTTGGACTGAATTCAACCGTCTTTCTATAATTGATGGACTGTTATGCCGCTCAGTTTTCTGTCCCCTCACAAGTGCCCCTGTAGTCCAAATGGTTGTACCCTCTGCTCTAGTATCGGATGTTCTTTTGCAGCTGCATGGGGCCCCAGCTTCTGCCCATTTCTCTTCGGAGCGTGTGTGGGAACGGGCGAGACAATTTTGTTACTGGCCTTCTATGGTACAGGGACATCAAAGCATGGTGTGAGCAGTGCAAGGCATGTCAGACACGGCGCGGTCCGGTTCCAGCCCTCTGTGCACCAATGGGGGGGTCCCAGTCTGTACGGCCATTTGAAAGAGTGGCTATGGACATCTTAGAGCTGCATGTAACTTCAAAAGGAAACCGGTATGTGCTGGTTGTTGAGGACTATTTCACCAAATTTGTCAACCTGTATGCTTTGCTTAACCCTCTGGGGTCTGAGGTGTTTTTGGGGTCCTTGAGATGTTCTGACATGCCCTGACATTTGTGCTTTTTTCAGTTGCTTATAAACATATTAATGGCAAAAAAAAATTACACACTATTTAGCACAAACAGGGCTACCATAATATGTGAGCAACAAGAATGTACATGTCTGCATTTTTGAGAGAATAATGTTTATGCGTGGTTATTGAAAAAACTAAAAACTAAAGTTTCTGAAATAAGGCCATAAAACACATACTAAATATGTGCCAATAAGACTTTTGTCTAATAGATGTCATTGCCTAGTGTTTTTTCTTCAAAATGATGTGAAAATCACCCTGCCTAATCATTCACATAACACAATACATTGATTTGAATTTTGCAAAGCACTTTCTGTTTGGAAAGGCAATATGCGGAGTGGGCGTCACAGATCATGCATATTTAGTGGTTCACACCTTAGGAGACAATGGGGCCTGCATACTTAATTAGCCATTCATTCAGGTGAGTCACTAAGCCACAAGAATGCAAGAGCAACAGTTGGAAGCATCTCAATTCTTTTTTATTTTTCCACATATTGTGCTTGCAATTTGGCCTATAATATCCAAGGAAAACATGTCTAGTAATTGTGCAGTTAATTCTCATACTGTATTTTCAGTTTTGGAATATTTATCCTCTCCCCAAATTTGTCACTAATAAAACACAATAAAAATTATTTAAAGAAAAGGCTTATATTTACCTTTTAAAAGTTTGTTTACATCTACCTTGTAAATATATTTTTTTATTAAAAAGGTTACAATTACAACAACAATTCAAGTGTAATCTTTCTTTGTAAAAACTAAAGTATACATTTTATCATACATATTTCAAAGTTAAGGATTTGATTGATTATTTGATTACTTTATTTTTGACAAAACATGCTATATTTAACATGAGCAAATATTGGCAAACAAAAGCTTATTTGAGTTGGCAGATATTTTATGTCTTATATGTCTGTAACATAGGTCTTTCATTTTTATTATAAGAAATATAAATGTTAATTTGCAGTTTAATACGTTGCTAATACAAATACATTTTATTTCAACATATTTCAGTCGATTTTTACTCAGTATAGCAATACAGTTTGCTAAAACTGAAACATTCATTCACAAACAGAAACGCCTGACTGTAACGTTGTTTTTATGAAATATTAGGGCATATAAATGTTAATTTTCAGTTTAATACGTTGCTTATACAAATAGCCTACATTTTATTTCAACATATTTCTGTCGATTTTTACTCAGCTCAGTATAGCAATACAGTTTGCTAAAACATCATTCATTCACACAGAGACACAATTTAAATTTAAACTGTCTTTTTGCGAGCTGTGATAAACAGCGCGCATCTCTGCGGCTGCCGTTCATTCATTCACAGAAACGCGATTAACTTGAGAAGGAAAAAAAACTTACTACATATTCGGATCCTCTCTCCTGCAATACCCGCACTCTGAGGTAGATTTTCCGTTATTATTATTCCTCACAGCGCTGCCAGATGGTGTAAACACGTAGGCTACAATGATCTGAATAAACTTGTGTTTTCTCGAGCTGATATGGGGGCGTTCAGAGGTTTGCCTCAGTAATTTGCGTTTGAATAGCACGCGCTCTCCGTGGGCGGAGTCACATTACATTTGAATTAGCTCTAATGAGCTCGACTGGAATCGCTCTCTTTTAATACAGATTTCACAAGATGAGAATATTTGTTTTTTATATAAATTACCTAATTTTAAAGAAGAGAATTCAAGCTTCATGCCTGTATGTCTGTATGCCTGTTTGACTCAGTATTCGCTGAGTTATTGTTCATTTTCGGACGCGTTTCAGAATGGTCTTCACTGACAGAGAGAAGGCAGAACTAGCATCACGTTTATTTTTCTTTATTTGGCAAAAAGCACAACAGTTTGTTTTTATTGTGAGTATACACAAAAATAATACACATTTAACAGAATCGATTGATGTATGAAACTTGCTTGTAATATCAAAGTCAACAGAGCAAAATTAATTTCTTTTGAACTGAACTGAAAAAAATCCAGCAAAACGCGTGGGCGCGTTTGCCGACCTCAGAGGGTTAAAGGATTAAACTGAAAAGAAACATTGTCAGTTTGGGAAATAAATTCAACATCAGCTGCATTTTCATTGCTTGGGCATTCAGACATTCCTGTGTTCTTGTGTACATGGTTCATTCACAAGTATTTGATCTGTGCTTATTGTTGTGTCCTCTCTATCTATTGATTTGCTATAGTATCATGTCCACTAGGTGGCACTGATGTGTTTACATGTTCAACTGAAGTAAGAGCTGTGGAAAAAAAGATAAGTAAAGAAATGCTAAGCTACTGCTCGTGTCTGTCTGCGTTTTATCCATTCCTACTCCAACTTAACAAGTGGCGACGAGGATGTTAAGATGGCCCTGCTCTCTCTACAACCCCCAGTTGCGTTCCTGGAATGCCCAGGTGAACCGAAACTGTCCTTTGATGCGTGGGAAAAGTTATTTCAGAACTACCTGCTTGCGATCGGCGGAGAAGAGTTTTCTGCCGAGAGAAAGAGAGCACTGCTCATACACTGCTTAGGAACAGAAGGGCAACGAATCTACAATACATTGCCTCTTACTGCTGATACATACGATGGATCGTTACAAGCACTGAAACAGTTCTTTTCTCCTAAGCTGAATGTGGTTTCAGAGAGATATCGCTTTAGACAACGTGCTCAAGCCGTGGGTGAGTCCACTGATCATTACGTTGCAGCGCTGCGCGAACTAGTGAAAACATGCGCTTTTGGAAATATTGAGCATGAAATGATCCGTGATCAGATTGTGGAAAAAACGTCCATGCCTCGAATTCGTGAAAGACTGTTACTAGAGCCAGATTTAACCCTTGAAAAGACGATAGCTATTGCAAGACAAATTGAATCGGCAGTAGCAGACGCCAAAGTCATAGCTGACGGGGAATCAAAACAAGTAGCAGCGATTCAGAGGCAAGAAAAGACGCAAATGCAAAAAAATAAAACAAGGATTAAGTCGAAGGAGGATAAACGGGTGAAGGGACAGCAGCAGTGTTACCGTTGTGGTTCTGCTAACCACCTCGCAAATGATAGGTCATGCCCTGCTAAAGACTACAAATGTAGAACATGTGGAAAATTCGGACATTTCTCAAAGGTGTGTAAGACAGCATCAAAGTCAGTTAATGAAGTATGCTTGCCTGAAGTGACAGTACTGTGTGTGAATGACTGCCATACAGATGATGGAGCTCCAGTGGGTACTTTTACCATAGCCACGCCCACATCTCCTATACAGACTTGTACCATTAGGATGATGGTGGATACAGGGTCTGGTGCATCAATTCTACCGCAACACATATTCAAAGAATATTTCAGCTCATGTGTTCTGTCACCACCGAAAGTGCAGCTTTTGACTTACTCAAAGGAAAACATACCTGTGTGTGGCTCCCTGAGACTGAATGTGACATATTACGGAAAGACTGTTGCTGGTGAGCTTAACATTGTCAAATCAGGAACTCCTCTCATTGGACGTGACTTATGTAAAGCACTGGACATTGAGATTAAGGGTGGTCGCTTGATTGAACCTTCTACTTACTGTGCAATTCTTCAACCATCCAGCATTTCACTTGTTTCTGCTGATAGTCCTGTTTCCGTACCAACTGGCGCTGGATTTGGATGCGCTAAAAATTTCACACATAAAGTGAAGATCCGCCCTGGAGTTAAGCCTATACAACAAAAACTTCGTCACTTACCTCTATCAGTGCGAGCAGCAGTGTCAGACGAACTCAAGATGCTAGAGGAGAATAACATAATTGAGAAGATTGATTCATCTGAGTGGGTTTCTCCTATTGTGGTCACAAAACGAAAGAACAACACAATCCGTATGTGTGTTGATTTACGAGAACCTAACAAGGCGGTGGTACAAGACAGTCACCCCCTACCACTGATCGAAGACATACTGTCTGAGTTGCATGGATCAGTGATGTTCTCTTCTCTTGACCTCAAAAATGCATACCACCAAGTACAATTACATGAGGAGAGTAGAGGACTTACTGCTTTCATTACCCATGAAGGTTTATATCAGTTTTGTAGAGTACCATATGGACTGTGTTCGGCACCATCTGCTTTTCAGCGAATGATGACCATGATCTTAAAAGGCCTTGATGGTGTACAGTGTTACTTGGATGATGTGATTGTCCATGGTGCGTCCGAAGCCATTCACAATGCAAATCTCAAAGCTGTTCTGCACAGGATCAGTGAAGCTGGGTTGAAACTGAATACAGAAAAGTGTAAGTTCAACTTGACGACACTTAGTTTTCTTGGATACAGACTCTCAGCTGATGGTCTGCATGCAGATGATGCTCATGTTACTGCAATTATAAATGCGCCCCCTCCTACTGATGCAGCTACACTACGGTCGTTTCTGGGTCTTAGTGCCTGGTACAGTAAGTTCGTCCATGCCTATGCTACTCTGGTTGAGCCAATGAGAGCCTTACTCCGTAAAGACTGTGAATTCCACCTTAATACTGCAGCACAAGAAAGTTTTGATAGAGTCAAACAGGCAATAGTGGATAGCCCTGCTCTTTCCTTATTCAATCCCAATCACAGTACAATCCTCTCCTGTGACGCCTTAGACTATGGTGTGGGTGCTGTATTGACTCAGCTGGATGACACAGGAACAGAAAGAACCATTGCTTTTGCTTCACGCTCCTTGTCTGATGCTGAACGAAAATACTCCATCGTCGAGAAGGAAGCACTGTCATGTGTCTGGGCTGCAGAGAAATGGCGTACATGGCTGTGGGGAAGGAAATTCTTACTACGCACTGACCATCAAGCTCTGACTACTCTTCTCACGAGTAAAGGAAATAGTCGAGCTGGGTTACGTGTGGCTAGATGGTCTGCACGTTTAATGGAGTTTGACTACAATGTTGAATACAGACCTGGTCCATTGAACAGTGTTGCTGATTGCTTATCAAGATTGCCTCTTGTTAACAATGGACAGGACTTTGCGGAAACCATTGAGTCTGTTGCTATGATTTCCTTTGCTTCCAGCGCAATCACCAAGGAAGATTTCCAGTCTGCATGCAATAACTGCCCAGTGTTCGCTAAATTGCGTACATATCAACAGACACGTTGGCCAAAACACATGAAGGATGTTGATCCGGACTTACAGGGATACTTTCCTGTCCGACATGAGCTCGCTGACGTGGATGGATGTATTGTCAGAGGAACATACCGTCTCTTGGTACCTGAGTCACTACAGAAGAAACTCATAGAACTGGCACATGAATCACATCAAGGGATGGTCCGGACAAAGCAAAGACTTAGGCAACTGTACTGGTGGCCAAAGATGGACAATCAGACGGAATGGAGAAGTTGAGAGGTTCAACAGAGTTCTGAAAGACTGTCTACAAACTGCTTCAATTCAAGGAGAACCTTGGAAGACGTTCACTCAAACATTCTTGATGGACTATCGAAGTACTCCTCATGCTACTACAGGAGTTACACGATCTGAGTTACTCCATGGTCGATGTATGAGAACCAAGTTACAAATCATGGATTTTCCAGTAAAAGAAGCTGACAGAAACTTGATACGAGAACACGTAAAAGTGAAACAAGACAAGGTTAAACGGTACACTAATGCCAGGAGAAATGCAAAGCCCTCAAGATTCCGACCTGGTGATCTAGTTCGAGTTAAGAAACCTTGGATGGTAAAGAAGGGTGATCAGAAGTTCACACATCCAAAAGCTGTTGTACAGAAGAAAGGTGAAGATTCTTACCTGCTTGATGATGGTAAGGTGTGGAATGCCTCACGTCTTGCTGAAATGCCGAAATCAAGTGGAAGTGTTACTCCTACTGAGGTACAACATGGAACAACAACAAGTCTGTTAAATAGGTCTGTTAGAGTTAGACAAAAACCCGTCTGGACCAAGGACTATGTTTTAGATATGTAAGGAAATGCAGAACTTGAGATAGTGGAGTTAATATTTGAATGAAAAAACAACACGAAAAGTAAAATTTATTTTGTTGTTTCAAAATACTTTTATTCTTGATTTTGTTATTTCTGTTGTGATATACATACAGTTGTATTCTTTCTGAAAAGGGGAAGATGTTGTGTCCTCTCTATCTATTGATTTGCTATAGTATCATGTCCACTAGGTGGCACTGATGTGTTTACATGTTCAACTGAAGTAAGAGCTGTGGAAAAAAAGATAAGTAAAGAAATGCTAAGCTACTGCTCATGTCTGTCTGCGTTTTATCCATTCCTACTCCAACTTAACACTTACAGATGGTGGACAACCAAAATGCCTATTACCGCCGCGCCAGCGAAAATAAACCAGCCGCATTTCAAAGTCGTTCCCGAAATGACCGCCAGGTGGCGCAAAGGGACATTGTGCAAAACAGCAGCAATTGGCGCATTTTAAAATGTAAGTGGGTTAAATATAAAACCCTAAGCCTAATAGGCATATTTTTCATATATATAAATAGGCCTATTAGGGACAGAATAGAACCAAAGATAGAATAAATTTTAGAACTGAAAAAATAGAATCAAAAGTTAAAAATAGAGACGATATTAGGAGCAATGACGCGGAATATTTTTACTATTCTATTGAGGAATTAGATAAATGAAGAGCTCTCGTGAGCGATACAATTGCATAGTAATTTATAGTGATTTCAAAAGCAGTCCTTAAAAAAAAAATACTTGGAGTAGTGTGGCATAATTTTTGAGAGATTACTCGGAACGCGTTTTAGTTAAGATCCTGGTTTCAATGCCCTTAATGTATATAGGCTTGGCTACTGCTTTAAAAAAAATGTCACAACGCGTTTTGAGATTGTTTTGAATTAAACATTGAAGTTTAAAATGTAGTGTTTTGGCACACCAGGCCGAGTGGCGTTACGCATTGTTCAAAAATCTGGTTTTATTCTGGCATGTTGAACTGGTGTTAGATTTATTTATTTTTTTGATTTATTAGATTTAGATTTTAGATTTCGTTAGATTTATTTTTCTCATAACAGCTAAAATAACTAATACATGCCTTGTCTTAATATGACCTACTTAATATAGGCAATAGGCATATAATAGCCTATATAATAAATTAGCAAAACTTGGCCACTAAATATTTCATTTTCAATTATTTTAATTATCACAATTAAAGTTTTAATTTTATTAAATTGAACAAGCGCAACAATCAGCATTTAATCAAATATTCTAAAAGATGTATTATTAATAATAATGTTATTTCAACATAATATTTCGTTTTTTCGACATGTGTGGGTGCAACAAGCAAGATGTGTATTTGTAAATACGGTGATGCGTGCATTGATTTTTATCAATAAACTAGTGTTTTCTGACAGTGTCGACTGCAAAGATGAAGTTGACGATCGCCATATTTGTAGTGAACGCACCTAGAGAGAGATGCACATATAGACATAATCAGAGAGTAGCCTTTTTCTTTTCGTTTTGAATTATTTCGTTTGAAGACATTTCAAGCTTTGTGTATTTGATGTATTTATCATGTCTGTGTGAGGCATACGCTGAGTTTCGTTAAGTTAGGATGAGATCACTGATCTATATATAGATCAGTGGATGAGATGCGCTCCAGCTGACGTGCAATGCAAGTGACCGCGCGGGCGCCTCCATGATTAATGTCTGTTATATTTGCTTCTCTTACTTATTTAAATTCAGGCAGTATAGTAGGCCTATAGACTTTTTTTTAGAATAGAATTTAGCTGTGCACTTGCATATTAGTGTCAGCTGGGAAGGAAATATAGAGACCAGACCTCTTGGAACTTTAACTGAATACATAGCGTTGGTAAAGCATACTGAAATTACATCCCTACAAATTTATTAGGCCCTACTGAAAATAAATGTATCGAATTTAAGCAAAGTAGCCTAAATGTTAAGACTGTAAGCCCTTTGCTTTTTTACGTAGCCTATAAAGGACTCTTATAGCCGACTTTGTGTTAATTTAATTTGTAGAGGATTTTTTTTTAACTCAAACATTAACACTGAAATAAATGAAACTAAATTATTGTAATTTTTTTGGCACACCAGGCCGAGTGGCGCTATGCATTGTTCTAAAGCCAGGTTTTATTCTGGCATGTTGAATTAGTGTTGGACAAACGCGGCGGCGCGTTCATTTGAATGAAGAGCGTTTGAGCGAACACACACTGGAACGTTAGGCCATGTCGCAACGAGTGAATCGTGGCCGAGTGGTTGAACTTACGTTACGATCATTTAGATGACACGGGTTCGAATCCCGAACTAACTTGGACTACTGATATTTTTATATTAGCCTATTAATGCGTTTAAACGACAAACAATAAAATCAGAACCAGTATTCTGTTGCGTTCATGGTTCCAGTGGCAGTAATGCATCCACGGCTTTTCAAAATGTCACAAAGCGTTTTGAGATTGTTTTGAATGAAATATTGAAGTTTATAATTAAGTGTTTTGGCACACCACGACGAGTGGCAAACTCTTTGTTTTGTTTTGCAAACTCAGCTAGCCTGTGGGGGGTTTGGAGAAGGCAATAGTTGCTTTATGGTGGGGGTGCAGGACAGAGGTGTTAATGTTCCGTCTTTCATATGGAGAGTGTCGGAGCCAGCCTGATGAGCAGGCAAAGGCTAAATTCTTTTAAGGATTAATCTCAAAATCTCCAAAAGTCCATAGCCTATGTACAGTAGGCCCTATATCTTATTAAATTATATATTGTAGTTTTATTGATTGTATTTAAAGGTTTTCCACACACAATTTCAATTTAGCAGATACAGAGCTCTTTATTTCGCGACCCACCTCGTTTTATTGTAAGGTGAATTCAGCAAGGCATGTTGTATCTTTGAAGGAACAAAAGCTATTTGTTACTGCCACTGAAACCATGAACGCAACAGAATACTGGTTCTGATTTTATTGTTTGTCGTTTAAACGCATTAATAGGCTAATATAAAAATATCAGTAGTCCAAGTTAGTTCGGGATTCGAACCCGTGTCATCTAAATGATCGTAACGTAAGTTCAACCACTCGGCCACGATTCACTCGTTGCGACATGGCCTAACGTTCCAGTGTGTGTTCTTCATTTTCTGGTGCAATCGGCTGACAGTCTTCCTTCATCAGATGTGTCGTCTTTGCAGCGGCACAACTGGAATGTTGCAAATTTATGTTGTAATGTACAATTGATAATTAAACAAGACGATTGACTTTAATAAACAGATGCATATTTAAGCATCAAGAACGGAAAAACAAACACTGTCAGCTACACTGAGATTCGATCTCAGATCGTTTGAAGCTCCGAGAGGCTATTGTTAATGCATTGACCACAGAGCTATCGTCTGAATAGCCTAGGTCTACTACTGTTTGTTCGGGATTTGAACCGATTTGAATTCGGCCACGAATTTGTTTTGTTTTATTTTGTTTTAAATGTATTTTTACATATTTTGCTTTCGTTAATGTTAACCAATTCTGTTGTAGCATAATAGGCCTATATTTTTTCCCTAAAAGTTTGTTTTATTCTCTGCTTTGTTTGTTTATATTTTTACATATTCAATCAGTCTCATTTTTGTTCAAATAATGAAAAACGTTTTTTTTTTTTTACAAGATCTTGCGCCATGTTTCTTTTTTTTTCCATTTTTTTTTTAAAATAAACAGATAGGAATTTCTTTACCTTTTTCTTTAAAAACAGATACCTTTTAAAATGCCGCAGTTGCTGCTGTTTTGCCCTGTCACTTGCGCCACCCGGTATAGCCTAGTCATTTCGCGAACGACTTTGAAATTCGACTGGTTTATTTTTGCTGCGGCAGTAGGCTAATAGGCATTGTGGTTGATTATTTATTAAATAATTCAATTGATAATCATAACAACATGTAAGCCTATTTAATTCTGAATATAACAAAGAATGCTTAAACCGACTAACATCGGTTAGTAACTGCAAGTCCTGAAAATGTTTTAATTTTATGTAAGTAAATGACAAGTAACCTATTGACATAGCCTTTCTAAATTATAGAAAAACTGGGCACACAATTTTAACGTGTCTACTTTGTTTAAATTTAATGAATTTGAATTCGTTTAACCACAATATTTATCTTGAATTTATCTGTGGCTTCTCAGCTCAGATTACTGCCGCGGCAGATTACGTCATAAAGAGAATAAACTGACACTTTTCAAAGTCTGTGATTACAGCGCCACTCAGCGGTAAAAGGCAGCAAATACACATCCCAATTTTGCCGCCGCGGGAACGGCGGCGGTAAAAGTCTCATTCTGGTTGTCCACCATCTGTATGAAATCAGTCGAAGAGTGAATGTAACTTGCCATTTCTGATCTTACACCTTTACTCACTCTTTCTGCTTCAGTATTTTCCTCCACCACTGGATGGCACACTAATGGATCATGCTGACTGTTGTTGTCAATCATATTTACCTGCACCCCCGTTACCTCAAATGGACGATTGTATGCTTTCAAGGACGCACCAAATCTCCTGAAATGAATGAGCAAAGAGCCTATGCTGGGATGGTAAACCACTACACTCTTACCACGAGCTGAAACTGTCCATCACAGAGTCGTGCATGTGGATCATTCACTGCATACCACAAACCTTGTCTGACAGCGGCACATATGGTGTGGTTAATGTTCACCAAACACGCATCAAACCTCTGATTTAATGCTTCATCAAGGGATATGGCAACACCTTGCAGACCATCGTATCGATTAATTCCAAACAACCCCGTAAATGACACAGAAGAATAGTTTATTGAAAAACTACAATTATTCAGTGTGTGTGTGTGTGTGTGTGTGTGTGTCAGGCAGCTCAGCAACTTCTATGTAGCCATTCACAGGATCGTTGATTTTGCCGGCATCTCTCATGGCACTGTACAGCTCATCTCCAAGCATCAGAACCTCATTCAGGTCACTCGGGGTCCATCGCAACTCATTTTTCACCTTACACATCAAGATTGCAGTTAAACTGTTTGCTGCACATTGCCTGCCACTATTGTAGCCAAAACAGTTATAGCACCCTGATGGAGAGAGCCTCTGATGTACGATTTCTGTGGACACAAATCAGAAACAGCTTTCATGGTCATATTAGTATCTTGCTTAAATCAGAGTTTGGATCATAGTTTGGTTTGGAGTTTGGATCAGTTTTTGGATCATAGTTTGGATCATATTTAGGCCCGTTGTGATATACACAACGTTCAGTTACTTCTGCCAATTTTTTTAAGAGGTGGCAGAGCCTCTTCAGGATCAGCATCCATCCGGTCCGCCATCCTCTTCTTCGCTGCCTCAGAGCGCCGGACTTGCTTTGTGCGAGGCATCTGTACACACACAAACAGAAAGAGAAATTAAATAACACATTACTACATCACAATTCACAAACTGTACAAAGAAGAATAAAAATAAAATACAGGGTGGGCTATTTATATGGATACACCGTAATAACATGGGAATGGTTGGTGATATTAAAGTCCTGTTTGTGGCACATTAGTATATGTAAAATTTAGATTTTAAATACATTTCCAAATTTTCGTTTCTTGATTAAACACACTATGCCACATCCTGCCCAATATGGTCTTTCAAACAAACATGCCAATTAAATGATAAGAAGAAATATATAGTGAATATATCTATGTTATACATTATATGAGTTTAAATCTCCACATTAAAATTTAAAGTCCGCGTGAACCGGAAGTTGCAAACGACTTTTCTCCAGTGCTGTGACGTATTTCCCAGTGAAAAGGAATATTGAACAGAGGGCAGGGTTTTACTCTAGCGCTCCTCCTCTCCATCTCTCGCTCTAACGGTTTGAGGGGAGTGGTTAAGCGTTTCCCAAACCAAGCCGTCAAACATACGTCATCAGAGAAGGTCCTCCAAGGCAGAGGGGAGGGGCATTTTCAGATTTTGATTAAAGATTACAAAGCCAAAAAAATTTTTTGTGTGGATTGACTTGCATGGATGAATTGTTCACCACAAAACTAACAATTTAGGCAAACAAAGTAAATATGGTCAATTTTGAATTCATGTGGACTTTAAGATAATAAAGAAAAAAACCTCAGTGTTTATAGATAAGAGGAATGTTCTACAGGGACACACATTCAGTTTTACTCTTTTCTTTATCCTGAAAGAAATATCTTACATTTATATTCAATTACCTGCTATTATATCTTTATAGTTACTATTCTCATAAAATACTTGAATTACATGTTGACTTTTAAACCTAAATTTAACTGGTTTAACTGGTGCCGGCTCGGTGATATTTGAAGTTTAATGCACACACATTAATGCAAAATGGAAAAACTTGGGGGAATTTGTAACATTTACATCAAAGATCTGTGTAAAATGAAAATTTTGTGCTGAGGAAACCCATATCACACATTAAACACCACACGCAAAATGTCTGGCACGGCAAGCCATGTACGTGGAACATGTCACCGTATGTTGTGACACCTCCAGTAGTGATTGAGATGAATCGAGCAGCTATACTGACATAATTGTGACAAAATATCACAAAATTGGGCTATTATTTAGGATTTTTTATCACAATTATCTCAGTATAGTTGTTTGATTCATCTGTCAGTCACGACTGGAGGTATCACAGCATACAGTGATAATGTCAGTGCATCACTATCCACTGGCACATGCCAATGAAGACTGGATGTGCCAATAAGCATAGTGACATACCATTGGCTTCTGTGCGTCACATGCCATGTCACTCAATGTTAACCCCCTGAGGTCGGCGGTATCGCCGGCGATACCAGCTCGCTTTTTTTTTATCAGTGTAAAAGAAACTCATAAATACTCTTGTTGACTTTGATTTTCCATAGGAGTTTCATACATCAATCGATTCTGTTAAATGTGTATTATTTTTCTGTATACTCACAATAAAAACAAAGTGTTGTGCTTTTCGCCAAATTAAGAAAAATAATCACGGAGCAAGTTCTGCCTTCTCTCTGTCCGTGTAGTCCATTCTGAAACGCGTCCGAAAATGAATCATAACTCAGCGAATACTTCTCACACAGGCACGTGATATATGTCTTTATGAAGCTTGAAATCTCTTCTTTTAAATGAAGTAATTAATAAAAAAAACAAATGTTTTCAACTCATGTAATCCGTTTGAAAGCAAGGAGAGGTACCGTTTTTTCCTTCTGCCTAATTATCTCTATAATGAACTGAGGCCGCCCCGCCCCCGGCGCTATTGACATGGTAAATAGTTTAGGTGATCTATGCTTCGCACCCGCCCCCCGATCAATGCCTTGAAAACACGAAGTTTCATCAGATCAGATTCACTGATAGTTCATCGCGTTTAGAGAGGATGACGTTTAAAGACGCTCTTCAGATGATTCTGGACAGCGAGGAATAACTCACCTTGGCTTTTCCTCAGAGGAAGATTGTAACTCAGACGAACGGCAGCATGTTCAAGAGCGAATTGATCACGCCGAGTAAACACCGAGTTTTCACGTGAGTAAATACGTGAACTCAAGTGGTCTAGTGGTAGAACATTTGCCTAGCGTGTCAGAGGTTCTGAGTTCGATTCCGCACTCATATAGTTTTTTTTTTAGTTTTTTTATCAAATCAGATTATGTTTATCAGTGGTTGTATATCAGGCAGAGACATGCTTGTGTGTATTTTATTTTGTAATTTCACTGGAACGAAAAGAGAGTCTCCACAACGGATTGAAGCGCGCGTCCGAGTGAAGACTGCACGAGCCTAAAACAAACACAGTATCCGCGTCTGACTCGCGGGAATCCACGGCGCAAACCTGTGAGGGGCTGTGTTTTCTCGAGCCCCATATCAGCTCGAGAAAACACAAGTTTATTCAGATCATTACTTGCTTACACCGTCTCGCAGCGCTGTGAGGAATAATAATAATAATGGAAAATGTCCCTCAAAAGGTAGATGTAAACAAACTATTAAAAGGTA
This sequence comes from Leuciscus idus, assembly GCA_021554675.1. NCBI lineage: Eukaryota > Metazoa > Chordata > Actinopteri > Cypriniformes > Leuciscidae > Leuciscus > Leuciscus idus. The sequence goes on from CM038629.1 coordinate 446,334, forward strand.
AATATACATTTTTTTTCTTTAAATAATTTTTATTGTGTTTTATTAGTAACAAATTTGGGGAGAGGATAAATATTCCAAAACTGAAAATACAGTATGAGAATTTACTGCACAATTACTAGACATGTTTACCTTGGATATTATACAATTTACAAGCACAATTTGTGGAAAAAAAAATGTATATAAAAAATATAAATCAAATTTATTTTTGTGTATAAATATATACACATATATATGTGTGTGTGTGTATGCACATATATATATTTGTATAAGCAACGTATTAAACTGCAAATTAGCATTTATATTCCTTATAATAAAAATGAAAGACCTATGTTACAGACATATGAAAGACAACATTTCGTTGATTAGTTTTGGATAGATTATACATTTTTACTGTAAAATATCTGCCACCTCAAATAAGCTTTTATTTGCCAATTTTTTTGTCAAAAATAATCAAATAATCAATCAAATCCTTAACTTTGAAATATGTATGATAAAATGTATACTTTAGTTTGTACAAAGAAAGATTACACTTGAATTGTTGTTTATTTAAATATTTACAAGGTAGATGTAAACAAACTATTAAAAGGTAAATATAAGCCTTTTCTTTAAATAATTTTTATTGTGTTTTATTAGTGACAAATTTGGGGAGAGGATAAATATTCCAAAACTGAAAATACAGTATGAGAATTAACTGCACAATTACATGTTTTCCTTGGCTATTATAGGCCAAATTGCAAGCACAATATGTGGAAAAATAAAAAAGAATTGAGATGCTTCCAACTGTTGCTCTTGCATTCTTGTGGCTCAGTGACTCACCTGAATGAATGGCTCATTAAGTATGCGGTCCTCAGGTGTGAACCACTAAATATGCATGATCGTCGACGCCCACTCGAATATTGCCTTTCCAAACAGAAAGTGCTTTGCAAAATTCAAATCAATGTATTGTGTTATGTGAATGATTAGGCAGGGTGATTTTCACATAATTTTGAAGAAAAAACACTAGGCGATGACATCCATTAGACAAAAGTCTTATTGGCACATATTTAGTGTGTGTTTTGTGGTCTTATTTCAGAAACTTTAGTTTTTAGTTTTTTCAATAACCACGCTGTAATAAAAATCCCTTTGTTTGTGTATGGGAGAAGGAAGGAGACCGGGGTCGGCTGGCTGAGACTCGTGGGTATTTAATAACTCAATTCGTACATAACAATCGCGCCACATGCGCTCACAAAACTCAACACAACTTTACAGGATCAAACAGCACTGTAATCTCAGTCCACAGAGGTCTCAGTCCTCTGCCTGGTTCCCACGAGTCCTCAGCCCTCTCTCTCCTCAATGGCTGTGAGACCTCTCCTTAAATGCAGTCTCCCCACGCCAATCACTGCAACGAGACACAGGTGTAAATCATTTCGTACTTAACCCACTTACCGCTGCTTCTCTCCCCGCTCTCTCTCCTGTCGCAGACCTCGCTGAACCACGCCCCCCTCGCCACACACGCATAAACATTATTCTCTCAAAAATGCAGACATGTACATTCTTGTTGCTCACATATTATGGTAGCCCTGTTTGTGCTAAATAGTGTGTAATTTTTTTTTGCCATTACTATGTTTATAAGCAACTGAAAAAAGCACAAATGTCAGGGCATGTCAGAACATCTCAAGGACCCCAAAAACACCTCAGACCCCAGAGGGTTAACATGAAAAATGTTTTTGCGCAAGTGCACTTGCCAAATGAAGACGATTGTATGAAATGGATCAATAAAAAAAAAAACCGAGCAGTAGTTTATTAACGAGCTGTAGTCACGCACTGACAGAAATGCAGTTCAAGTTAACGCCATGGTTCATGAGGTGCACTGATACTGAATCTGGCGGCATGGCGAGCGCGAGACGCGGCAGTGCACAGATCGTGACGCGCGTCTCTCTATAATGAGATTATGAAGTAAATGGGAGCGGGAATTCACCGCATTATGAACTCGTCACGCAATACTACATGGGCACGGTTTATGAATTTGTGGGTACAGATTGCAAAAACTGAAGGCACTGTTAACAAGTCTGAGAGCGGATTAGAAACTCGTGGGTACGGTTTATTAATCCGTGGGCACAATTTGTTAAACCGAGGGAACTGTTTGAGAATTTGTGAGTACAGTTTATTAAACTGAGCGGATGGATTTCAAAACCATCGCCACGGATGTTTTTTTTTTTACTCACACAGGTGACTTCCCGGGCTCCGTATCCTCCATTAATGCTGACTTCTGTTGACTTGGGACAAGGAAACGACGCATTTTAAAGCTAATACTCGCACACACAATTACCGATATCAATAGAGCTGCATACAGTTATTTTTTCTTCGCGTGTCGCGCCTCCCCTGTGGCTCTTTGGCGCGCCTCACCTATTGATAACCACTGCGCTAGAGGAAGATTTAATGACTTGCAAATTCTTCTGAGATTGTATTTTTAATACCAATGTATTGTGTGCTGTGTTGTTTTATTGTTATATGTGTGTTTGAATAAGTGGGCCGCCTATCTTGGCCAGGACACTCCTGTAAAAGAGATTTTAATCTCAGTGAGGTTCTCTAGCTCCTGGTTAAATAAAGGTATAAATAAAAAAACATTTGAGAATTTCTGACTTTATTTCTTCCCCTTTGTCTAGGAGTGAAATCTGTCTCGCTCGCACGGAAACGTGCATTTGGAGGAAAATTATGACTGTTTGTTCTCTTCAGAGCTGGAGAACTGCTGGAGAGTCTGAGTCTGTAACGTGGAGCGCTTCTGTGTCTCACACGGCCTCTAAAGACATCCATCCTAACAGTTTCTCCTGAAATCCCGAACATAAATCAGATAAATGTAAACAATCAAAATAAAATGGAGAACAAGCCTATCGCGACGTTTCGATATGCAATACCTTCTTCAGGCAGGCTTGTAAATAAATGTAAACAAAAAAGATAAATAAAGGTAAATATATTATATATTTATATAATAAGAAGATATTTTATAATATATACATTTTTCTAATGAATCTGTCTTAAGTAGTGTTCTTTTTGAAATCCGATACTACAGAGCGATCGTCGTGTCTGCACATTCAACAAGTGAAGTGTGAGAGAGAGTGAGCGCGCGCATTGCGCGCCCCCCTTAAATAGACTGCCCTTGAAAAAAAAAATACGAAAAACGGCTAAACTAAGCTTTAAACAGTCAAAACAAAAATCCAAGTCGGCGAATTGTTAGTAAATAAGTGAAAGGACAGATGTATAAAAGGATTTTTGTGAAAAAAGTTCAAATTAAAGAGTTACACGGTGTTTTAGTGTAATTAGGTCACTCTCTCCTCCGCACATGGTCGAGCAAGAGTGGAGAGACTGACACAACAGAGTCCACGAGGGAAAATGGCGATATAAAATCGAATTCTTGATACAATCGCATGGGAATGGTGTGTACATGTAGCCAGGGTTTGTGCCTAATCATGCTGATGTGAACATATTTTTGTATCTGTGTTGTGCATGTTGTTAATCATTTTTAAAGCACTCGACTAGTCGACTCATGGCGACGACATCGGATGACGTCACGACCATCGTTCGTCGTGTGGAATGTGGTTTTCCTCGTCATGAGGGAAAATATTCATTTTAGATCAAAATATCGAGTTTCAATTCCTCAAATCATGCTATACATATCCTTAACATCTCAATCAACTAATATTCAGGTAAGATGGATCATATTTATAATTCTGGATGTTGTTTTTAATTTTTAATGTGTTCCTCAGAAGGAAAATAATTAATTTAAAATCAACCAAATTAATTTTCATGCCAAAAACGGCTTATATGTGTAGTCAATGTTGTATTTAACTCATATTCAGTTGGGATGAGTTATATTTGTAACTTTAAATGTGGTTTTTGATTGTTCAAAGATGAGATATGCAAAGCTCTGATGGGGGCGATATCGTATGACGTCATAACAATCGTTCGTCGTGTGAAATGTTGTTTTTTCCCACACAAATCCTAGTCCTTTTTAAAGGAAAATGAAGATAATATGAAAATGGAAGATTGAAGAGCACTTATAGTTCTTTCATCTGTGAAGATACTACTTGAAAACAGTGTAGAAAATATTGCAAAACCTTAAGACATGTAGAAGGAGTAAAATAAATAAAATTTATAAGAAAGAGAATCCTTGTAGTATTTATTATGTAAGGATTCATTCTGTAAAATATTTTAATGTAAGGATCAAATATAAGTGTCCAGATAATGAAAAAGGAGACTTTAAGCTTTTCAATGATATCTTTGTATTATTTGATCTTTTTAATAAAAATAAATACATGAAATCTTTTTTAATCACATGAACTTCACTTTTTGAGTCATATTTATTTATATTTCTCCTCCTGTTTGTGCATACAAACAACAACATTCCTTTGTCTTCAATCAGTGCTTATAAACATCTTGCATACAAACAACTGTTTTGTCGCTGTATATAAAATGATTTATTGAATATTTTCCAACACACTGCTCTATTGTGCTGCAACCCAAAGACTCTAGTACCTGTCATGATTTTTACACAATAAGAAATATCATGAATAAAGGATAGAAAAGAGTGACTCATGACTGAATGTGGCTTGCAAAAACTTCATAAACACTGTTTGTGGTTTTAAAGGGGGGGGGGGGGGGGGGGGGGGGGGGGTTTGAGTGAGATTGAGTGAAGATTGAGTGAAAATGCTCATTTTCACTCAATCTCCTGTTAATCTTGAGTACCTATAGAGTAGTATTGCAAGAAAGATAGGCTGTACCGAGTCTTTCCGGAAAAAAACGAGCGGCTGAAGGCGGGCCGTGTGGGCGGAGCTAAAGCTGTGCTAACGCGCCGAGCTAACAACACAGAGACATTTGTTCAACAGTTTTACTCACCGTCCCGGTTCCAACGCACGACCGCGAACCTTTATCATTGTGACTGTTCGATCCTTAAGCATTAGACGATCTGCAAATCCGTCGATCTGGGCTTTGTCGAAATCATTGTCGAAATGCAGGGAACAAACAGTCTTACACAACTCCGTTGATGCTCTGAATAAACAAACTCCATCCACTGGTCCCTTAACGCTGGGTTCTTTGGGAATCTGTGCAGGGTTGTCTTGCCCTGGCAACCAAAAACACACTTCTTTGGTGACATTGACTTCCCAAAAGCCGAGCATAGCGCTTTGATGGGCGTACTGCTTTCGCTCTCTTCTCTCTCTGGTCTACGAGTGCGCGCGTGCCCGTGGAGAAGTGCCCTTAGGACCCGTATAAGGAAATTCCGCTACATCTGACGTCACACATGCCCATACTTGAAAAAAACTTTCCGAAACTTGTGACAAACCGGAAGGAGCATTTTTGGCACAGAAATACTCCTTCAAACGTACAATTTAATTTTTGAAACTTTGTCCATGTTTAGCATGGGCATCCAACTCTTTAACAGTGTAAAAAACTCAGTATGCATGAAATAGCATTTCACCCCCCCTTTAAAGTAAAGTTATGGGGGCACGTGCAAACTAGGCCCGACAAGGGCCGGTCCAAAGCTCAGAGACGGAGGCACCCTCTTATTTCTCAATTATATTATAAGTGTGATGTTGGAAACTATTCCTTCGTCAAAGCAGAGACCAGGAGATGTTGGGATATCGTTCAAGCAGAAGTTATTCTTTAAAAACAAAGGATCGAATCAGGTTTTCCAGAAGAACGTGTCTTTTATGACCAGTGGAGGGCCTCCCAGTATCCCCAGAGAGAGAAATATCTGCTAGTCTCCGAATCCATCAATACAGCATTGACACGCATTGACTCAACACAAACTAGGCCATTTATTTACAGTGACAAGTGACTCGCATGAGTAAAGTTATTTAATTCTGTCTTTCAGCACATTTCACACTCCGCAAGCCTTCTGCAGCAAAGGTGGCAAGGATAACTGCACAGGAGGGTTGGAAGGTGAACTGCCCAAGACTGGAGGACACTGTACGGCTGTGGAGATCAGCTCCAAAGAAAACGGTTAAAGATAACAAGTTTGTGATTCAGTGTGTGTCCGAGCAGACCTGGACGGGGCTGGCCATCAAAGACTTTGGTGCAGAGCAAGGTCTAGGTAAAAAAACCTTTCACTTATCTTGTAAGGGCAGAAGAAACAAGGAAGTCATCTTGTTCAAAGCACTAAAGGACATCAGTGTAGGCACCCAGCTTAAGTTCGACTATGGTGTAAAGAGATTCTTTCCGGGGAGAGGGCCTGAACCTGGAATGGCTGGATGAATAGGCCAGGTCCAATGGTCTGACTGACAAGTACTTACATTTGTACCAAAGTATATATATTTTTTTTTTTAAATTGTGGTTTGCAAAAATAATTTTTTCATTCTTTTTTTTATTTAATAATTTGATTCTTTACTTGTTAAAGTTTTTTATTTTTATAAAAGACTTTTATTAGAGCTGAACATTTAAAACGGCATCAGAGGATCCACACTGGAGAGAAACCTCACAAGTGTTCACACTGCAACAAGACATTCAATCAGTCAGAACGTGTGAAATCTCACGAGAGGATCCACAAATAGATAATAATGTAATAAATATATTAATGTTCAATAATAATTCTTGTTAAAAAAAATCTGTTAATAAATAAAATAAATAAATTTGTTCATTTTTACTTTTGCTTTTTTGTTTATGCTTCACAAAGTCATTTATAAATGTATATACATGTATAAATGCATTTGTGGCGGAGGGAAATATGCCACCGCCTTGTGGGGGAAATATTCAGCACTATACTAAGGAAGACTGAGTGAGCAACAGGATCCTAGTCCCCCCACCCAATGCTTTTAGTCTTTGTACAACTGCTAGCCTAGTTGTGTGTGGGGTCTATCGTATTGCACTGTGTAATACTCAAGAGTCGGCGAGGTGGGCTTCAGGATTTACTCTTTTTACAAAAATATTAAGTGCATTTCAAGCCATTTTATGTAGTGTACTTGAGTAATGTTCAAGTAGGTTTTAAGTAGACTGCTGTAGTAAGTATACTAAGATCATGTATACATCTAGGTGCACTAATGCAATACTACTTGGGACTACACGGTTTGATATACACTACCGTTTGTTTTTTTCCAAAAACAAACAAACAACAACAAAAAAAACACTAATGTTGTGAAATAGTATTACACTTTAAAAGAATGGCTTTCTATTTTGACATTTTAAGATATGAAATCATTGTAATATGTATATGTTGATGTTTACACTCGGTTATTATTTAAGTCGTTAACCGTTGGGCTGGTTAATATATATATTTTTTTTCTTTCAGGATTCATTGATGATTAAAGAGTTAAATTTAATATTTTTTAACAATAGAAATCTTCACTATCACTTTAAAAAAGATAAAAAAAAATCAAGTTAATACATCCTTGCTGAATAGACATATTAATTTATTTCAAAAAGGGGAAAAAAACACACACTTTTGAACGGTTGTTGTAGGCAGACAGACAAGGACTGAAGAATAAAGTTTCAACACGATTTTGATTCAATAACATGCATGTAGACAGAATGTGGCAATACACCTTAAGCAAGACCAGACAGAGAATGAACGTGAGGGTACAATTTAAATAGGAACTCAAACAAGATGATTAATAGAGCACAGCTGAACCAAATGAACTCATAATGATGGTGTCCATGGAGTGGCAGGAAAACTGAACAAAGGAAGACGTGTGACTAATAACAACAAACTGACTGTGCAGGAAAACTAAAGCAAACTGAACACAACTGTGACAACACTAGTGTGTACCGTTACAAAAGATTTCTATTTTAAATAAATGTTGTTTCTTTTTAAATTTGTACTCACCAAAGAATCCTAGACAAAGTAGCACAGTTTATGAAAAATATTAAGCAGCATTACTGATAATAAATCAGCATATTACAGTTTTTCTCGATTGCTTAAACACTATAACCAGGCTTTTGAACTAAAATTTCAAAACCACAATGCCATTTATCAAAAAGCACACCCATTTCACTAAACTATAAACACTATTCCCTGTTTTGACACATGAGTCAAATTTGTTGAACTGTCACTGCAAAACTCTACACACAAATCCCTTCATTTCTCATTGCCTACACCATCTTGTCATGTATAAAGCACTAGCATTCAATATTGTTCACTCAAGTCAGCACAGCTTCAGCTCAGTTAGCACACAATTACCTAGGTGGAAACACTAAGAGTCAAAATTTAACACACATCAATCAGATCCTTCAATGGATAGATAAAAGGGCCCAAATCAGTTTGAGTTTTGGAACAATGGATCCAGAAAGACATGAAGGAAGAGCTCGAGGAGGGATGAGGAGGATGAGGAGGACGAAGGGCAAGAAGACAAAGCAGTCTCAGATGAAACTCAAGCCACTCTAGTTGCCCATGTCTTAGGGCGTTTTTCCACTGGGTTCGTTTGCTGCGGTCCGAACTCGAGTGCGCTCGTTCCCGGCGCCCCCCGCAGCGTTGGTCTGGTTTCACACTCAATTAGTTGTATCGAACCCAGGTGCGTTTGCAGTGATCTTACGTCATCGCAAACGCACACGGAAAATGCATGGATAATACAACTCGACTGAGCATAGCTGTAATTTGTCTGTTTTTTTGGTGCTATTATGCACAACATAGTGAGAGACATCACCTCTTCAGTGTCCCACAACGTTCCCCTGCCACTCATGGTTGTCGTGTGTGAGGAAACAATGATATCTACAGTGATACGCATGCGCGGGATACTATACTTCCTGAACAAGCGCGCACCCGAGTCCATGTTGCTTGCACATTAACGCGAACCGCACCACGGTTCGGGAGCAACCGAGCTCAGACCACCTCCTCCAGGTAGTCTCGGGTTCGGTACTCTAGTGCGCACCCGGGTCCGATGACAGCGTTCACATTAGCGATTTTTCATGCGAACCGTGCCCCGGTCCGCACTAAACTGCCAGTGTGAAAGCGCCCTTAGTCAATGGTATGACTATGAGGGAGGCTGGGCTACGAGTAAGGCCAAATTTGAGTCGCTTTACCGTCGCCTCAAGAACCTTCATGGAGGTGTGGTGACAAACACAATTCTATCACTGAATAAAAAACATTTCCAATAGTCTTTGATGAGGTTTATTTTCTTGTAAGAAAATGCCAGCAGTCGTACAGTCACACAGAGTGGCACAGAGTGTGACGGTGAAGGGCATCCTTTCTCCTTTATAGTCTTGACTCCCAGAATGTTATCTTTCTAGGCAAATGATGGTATTTCAACCATAGGTGGAATATTCTTAGACATGTTCATCATATTGTGTCCTTGAGTGGAGGCCCTCCTGTAACAACACTCTTTACCACTCATAACATTACCAAGTAAATGTTAAATGGATTCAAAAAGTGACAGTAAAGATTTAGATTGCTAGAAAACATTTTTATTTTGAATAGAATAAATCTTTATTGTTCACCAGGGTGGAACATTTTCTATATATGTTGCATGAATGCAAAATAAAAAGAACTGCATTTATTCATTTATTTATAAAGATTTTATTTTTAAGAAATGCTCACAACGACTTTGTTTCCTCAGACGAAGATGGGAAACGTGTCCAGTGACAGTGGGGTGAACACTTCCTGTGGAAGTGGGAGTTTGTTTCCTCAGACGAAGATGGGAAACGTGTCCAGTGACAGTGGGGTGAACACTTCATGTGGAAGTGGGAGTTTGTTTCCTCAGACGAAGATGGGAAATAGTCCATCGAGCGACAGTGGGGCGAACACTTCATGTGGAAGTGGGAGTTTGTTTCCTAAGACGAAGATGGGAAACGTGTCCAGTGACAGTGGGGTGAACACTTCATGTGGAAGTGGGAGTTTGTTTCCTCAGACGAAGATGGGAAATAGTCCATCGAGCGACAGTGGGGTGAACACTTCATGTGGAAGTGGGAGTTTGTTTCCTAAGACGAAGATGGGAAACGTGTTCAGTGACAGTGGGGGGAACACTTCCTAAGACGAAGATGGGAAACGTGTCCAGTGACAGTGGGGGGAACACTTCGTGTGGAAGTGGGAGTTTGTTTCCTCAGACGAAGATGGGAAACGTGTCCAGTGACAGTGGGGGGAACACTTCGTGTGGAAGTGGGAGTTTGTTTCCTCAGACGAAGATGGGAAATAGTCCATCGAGCGACAGTGGGGTGAACACTTCGTGTGGAAGTGGGAGTTTGTTTCCTCAGACGAAGATGGGAAACGTGTCCAGTGACAGTGAGGTGAACACTTCATGTGGAAGTGGGAGTTTGGTAAGTAGAAATAATATTGATAGAAAATGCTTTTTCATTTGGCCTAATCTTTATTAACTTGATTTATAACAAATTAAAACACACATTTCATTTATTTTTTCCAAGGTGTTTTTTTTTTTTTTTTTAAGTCTTCCCACTGTGATTTTAAGCCGCACTGACTGCGAGTACACTTGTCATTAAAACTTGATTATCGTATGATGTGCAGTTGGACAGATGTTGTGTTGTGTTATTTTGCAGGACAGTGAACACATCCTCATCGCAGGAGATCGTAGGAGGAGGTCATATACTCCTCCTCCTCCTCTTCCTCCACCTCCACCCAACAGCCCCAATCCCCCCGCCAAGGGGCAAATGATGACGATTTTGAGGTAATGGATATATTCAATGTAGGCTGTCAAACTCTCCAGTAGCAATTCTGGTGTTAATTATTCATTTGATTTTTATTTATCTCCAGTACATTTGCAGACAACAAAGAGGAGGATGAGGACCGATTTTTTTTTTCTTTTTTTTTTCAATAAAAATAAATATTTTATACATACTCCCCTTTAATGTGATTTTTGATTTTATTGCAAAACAAAACTCCAATGAAAGGCCTGAATCCAGGCTATATGTTACCCTTAGTCAGCAGCAAATCTGCCCTCTTTGTTGAGACCAGGGTAAAAAAATAAATCACCTGGGCAGAGTTTTATCCTGGTCTCAACCAAAAAAATGTAAGGGCATTGCTTTAAATTATAGACATACCATAAATTACAGAGTAGATTTCCTCTGCCCCACAAGTCCAGGCTCAACAATTCAGGCCAACTCTTTCAGCTACTGATCAGCATTACAGTGTATTCAATTTGGCAGGCCTGTCCACCCGCTGGGGTCAAAAGATCAGATCTCTTAAAGTTTTACCCTTACCCTTTCCATGTAATATTTCTAATCAGAAATTAGATTAGAATTTCTAAATTTAAAGACTAACAAATTATATTAATAAGAGTCTCTTTTCTAGCTACGCTACTGCTCTTAAACACATCCATCCTAACAGTATCTTGGGAAATTCCAAACATAAATCAGATAAATAAAATAAATCAGAGAAATAAATGTAAACAATCAAAATAAAATGGAGAACAAGTCTATCGGACTTTTCGGTATATGTAATACCTTCTTCAGACAGGCTTGTAAATAAATGTAAACAAAAAGGATAAATAAAGGGAAATGTATTATATATTTATATAATAAGAAGATATTTTATAATGTATACAATATATTTTTTTAATTAATCTGTCTTAAATAGTGTTCTTTTTGAAAATCGATACTACAGAGCGATCGTCGTGTCTGCACATTCAACAAGTGAAGTGTGAGAGAGTGAGCGCGCGCATTGCGCGCCCCCCTTAAATAGAGTGCCGGTGAAAAAAGTTTTTTTTTTCCCGAAAAACGTCTAAACTAAGCTTTAAACAGTCAAAACAAAAATCCAAGTCGGCGAATTGTTAGTAAATACGTGAAAGGACAGATGTATAAAAGGATTTTTGTGAAAAAAGTTCAAATTAAAGAGTTACACGATGTTTTAGTGTAATTGGGTCACTCTCTCCTCCGCACATGGTCGAGCAAGAGTGGAGAGACAATGAAACAACAGAGTCCACGAGGGAAAATGGCGATATAAAATCGAGTTCTTGTTACAATTGCATGGGAATGGTATGTACATGTAGCCAGGGTTGTGCCTAATCATGCTGGTGTGAACATATTTTTGTATCTGTGTTGTGCATGTTGTTATTCATTTTTAAAGTAATCGACTCATGGCGACGACATCGGATGACGTCACGACCATCGTTCGTCGTGTGGAATGTGGTTTTCCTCGTCATGAGGGAAAATGTTTATTTTAGATCAAAATATCGAGTTTTAATGCCTCAAATCATGCTATACATATCCTTAACATCTCAATCAACTTATATTCGGGTAAGATGGATCATATGTTTAATTCTGGATGTTGTTTTTAATTTTTAATGTGTTCCTCAGAAAGAAAATAATTCATTTAAAATCAACCAAATAAATTTTCATGCCAAAAACGGCTCATATAGGTGTAGTCAATGTTGTATTTAACTGATATTCAGATGGGATGAGTTATATTTGTAACTTTAAATGTGGTTTTTGATTGTTCAAAGATGAGATATGCAAAGCTCTGATGGGGATGACATCGGATGACGTCACAACAATCGTTCGTCGTGTGAAATTTTGTTTTTTCCCCCATAAAAATCCTAGTCCTTTTTAAAGGAAAATGAAGATAATATGAAAATGTAAGATTGAAGAGCACTTATAGTTCTTTCACCTGTGAAGATACTACTTGAAAACAGTGTAGAAAATATTGCAAAACCGCAAGACATCCCAGCAAGCATTTCTGCTATGGCAACGTCGCTGGCTACGTGCTCGCAACATTGTAACAACGTAGAATTGTAAGACACAACAGGGCTGTAGCAACGTTGTTGCACAACATTCAGCAACTGAGAGACGACGTTCTGACAATATTTTGATATGCTGCTATATCCCCCATTAGCTATACTTTTTATTGTTTATTGTCTATATTATTATTTAATGGGGCTATCAACACCTGCAAGTGTACACTTTGAAGAGTAAAAATGACAGAAGGTTTCGTTAATTCAACTTTATTAAAACTGCATAATAGAATCAAATTGCACTTCCAAAAGTAATACATTTGTGAGAAAAAAAAAGAAATAAACGAATATACAAATTTATTTTAAGTGTATTAAATAAAACATAAAAAGCAAAGGCAGATCAGAACATTTAATTAACAAAACCGGGTCTGTATGGCAGACAGTAGCCGAAAGCAGGTGTCACCGGGGAAACATATCCACAAATCCAGAGGAGCAAAGAAACGAATGAGACTAAATAGCAGAAAAATCAAATTACAAACTAAACAGTGCAAGCGAGGCTACATTAATCACATTAGAAATTAAAGTTGTAGGTTGTGTTTGATAGCTGAGGAAGGCTAAATTAAACGCAATACTCACGTATCCTTGCTCGATGATGAATGAGAACACAATGAGCCCAACAGGTGGTTGGAATTTAAAAGGCTGATTTTCCCGCTTCAGGGCAGTGACGAGTACATATGTAGTCCAGTGGTTGTCCAGACACCCTCGGCACAACCTTAAGAAATGGCCCTGAACGGTGGTTTAATGTCAACATTGTGACAACGCTGTAACAACCTTCACTACACAACGTAGTTATAGCAACCTTTTGGCCATGTTGTTAGAAGGTTGGCTACGTTGCGCCAACGTTCTGTAATTGATACTGTTCGATCCTCAGCACCCATTCATTTATTAAAAAGTTGTAGCAGGGTTAGAAATATTACTGTTTTTGATTGCATATATTCAAATTGCTATTTTAAATAAAACAATAGCATTCCATTTAAAAATAAGAATATCCATTTTGATTTCATGGTAATATTTCTTTTTTCTTTTTCTTTCTATTTAAATGTATTTTCCTCCAGACATTGTTTGATTTTGTGGGGCAAGAAGACTCATCCACTGAACATTTTAGCATAAGAGAAGCCACATCTGGCATTCCGATTCACAGTAATGCCCTGTCAGGATCAATCGAGGACCATAACATAATGGGTTTCTCAACTCTCTAGATTCTATGGACTCCCGCAGTTGAGGAAGAGGTACAGTGTTTGGTGTTTTTATCTTTATTTTTTATTTGCAGTGTCTTTATCATTGATTGAACAAATGTAGCATGCTGCCTGTTTTAAGTGGTCCTATTATGCTCTTTTTCAAAGTCTTGATTTTGGGGTGTAGCCTACTAGAATAGGTTTTCATTAGGGTTGGGAATCTTTAGCCACCTCACGATCCGATTCTGGGAGTCACGATCAGATTCCAAAATGAATCTTTATCTACTGTTTCTTAGATTACCAACTCAAAATAATTTCATTACATACATAATCAGCGGGAGATCTAATAAGCTGCGTTAATGCACAGATCTCTTTAGAAATATACGAAGATGTGGTAAGTCTGAAGTCCTGTCCGTTTAATCCCTTAAGACTAAAGAAAAGCCAATCTGCTGATGCCATTGAAATGGAAAAATTTTACAGCAGATGTCAACTGCTTTTAAGGCTGGTAGAAGCAAACCTACTGCTGATAGTGACAGCAACTTTGGAGCACAAGTAGCTGAGGAGTTGAGGTCAATTAAAAACACTGTGCTAAAGACCAGACTAAAGAGAAAAATAATGAATGATTTATATGAGGCTCAGGAGAATGATGCACAGGCATCTAACTCATACCAGCTGCCACCTAGTATTTACCCTGTATCCTCCTCTGTACATATGCCCAACACACAACCAACCCTTCTACACACATATACAACTCCACAAGAACCACCTCACCACATGCCTCTACCCACAAGTACACAACTGCTGCCGAATCAGTACCAGCTTCAAAATAATGAGACGCATAGCTACAGGAGAATGCTAGAAGACGATGAGTGAATACAGATTTAAGGGTAGATTGTCAGTCATGGTTCTCAAGGTTTACTACAACTACCTCTGTTTTTTGTGGTTAATCAGAAAAAAAACAATGCATTTGTGTGTTTTCAAATGCATCTTCAGTTATAATTGTGTACATTTATTGATGTCTTTGTTTTATTTATATTTTGGCCTTTTTGTTATATCAAGGCCGTAAGTTGTATTCTACCACAATTGTGGGAGTCATACACACCGCTATTGTTTCAAATGCTTAACCATTTCACCGTAAGTGACATGAACAAATGTTTTATTGGATTGCTTATATCCTGAAGTGAATAATAAACAGTTATTTATTTTTCCAAGCAGACTGTTTGTTTTTTTGTTTTCAATTTTGACCTCTACCCAATTGTTGTGAATTAACTTCAAGATTGAATTCTGTAATTTCATAGTAATATGAAATTACAGAATAGTAATATGAAAATACGGGGCGGGAGGTTTAGGTGTGTCAAATGATTTAAGTGCATTTCTCAGGAAAGAGCGTGAATATCCACACTGTCTCAAAGCCTTGAAAAGAGTGTTTGTTGCCGATGCTGCCTCATCATCTCCATATCAGCAAAAATGCTGTACAGCAACCAATAGGGTTGCCACCTGTCCCGGTTTTACCGGGATTGTTCTTCTTTTTAATAACCTGTCCCGGGAAATGTATCCACTCTCCCGGGACACTGAATGTCCTGGTTTTCGAAAGGCAACGTGAATATGTTTGTTCAATTTACTATTTTCTCACTTGAAATAGCCTATGCATTGTGCATAGAGTGGTCGGTGTCTCTCATAGGGTGTCTCTAGAATGCGCTATCATTGGCTCTGGGACGGGTGTGTCGTGTGACGTGACGTAGGCTACGTCATCTAGCGCATCTGTCTTGGCAGCTAGCCAGTTACTACAGGTGGCAAATTGAAGCAGTGAAGAAGATTGTACGTCGTCAACATCGTTTGTTGGTGTTAACATGGGTGGCGAGACGGAGGACAGTGTGTCAACAAAGACTGACAGGCCAGTAAAAAAGAAAATGAAATGTTCAACCTACTTTAATAATGACTGGATGAAAAATGACTATTACTCCACATGGCTAAAGCAAACACCAGGCGATCCACTATATGCTGCTTGGTCCGTATGCTCAGTTAAAACGGACATAAAGTGGGCCTATTTTTTTAGCAAGGCAACTAAATCCACCGAGCTGTCTAAAGTAGATGCTTTTGTTTTTTCCATACCAGTCAGTAATGCCTATGCAGAAAGAGTGTTCAGTCATATGGAGGATGTTTGGTCCGATAAAAGAAACAGACTGTCAGTTTCAATGGTGAAGTCTGAGCTTCAGGTCAGATTGAATTTCAAATTGTCATGCACTGAATTCAAGACATTCATTGAAGAACAGAAACCACTGATAGCTGCAGCAAAGGGAAACACCAAGTATAGATGGAAGACTAGGTAAGCTAAGGCCTATTTATGTATGATTTTGTTATTCCAATGTCTGATTGAGACATACTAAATAAAAGTGGCTATAGATGTGGCTAAGGTATGGTAAATGCAAATCTAATGTCATCCCTCTACATCCCTGCAAAGAGGAAGCAAAAGCAATTAGCAATTTTGTCTTGTGGGTCTAATGTCTAGTGGACATTTTCACTTGTGAGCAAAGCAGTCTGACCGGTCATCGATATGTCCAGGTTTTTTATCAGACATAGGTGGCAACCCTAGCAACCAAACCAGTAGCACTTCCATTTTTCAGCGCCGAAAGCAGACCTTTTCACTGACGTAATGACGTGCAATTGCTAGCCTGTTCCATTTACGTGCTCTCCGAATGCTCAATAATCAATAATTTGACACAAAATATTGATTTAAAAAGGAGTTTATTGGGCACAGAGGCCATGCAGCACGGATGGGGCCCGACCCTGGAGACACTCGTGTTCCTGTTCTGGCTGGCGACCGGTTCAGCCTACAGAGTTGTCTCCTGGGTCTTTAGCGGGCCTCTTCCCACAGTGCACAGAGTTGTCCTGTAGTGAATTTCTTAATCAAATCATAGTATCCTACTCAAAATAACAGTTAATGCTCAACAACTGCTAAAGTCACACTATCTCAGCAGTCCTTTTGCTCTGCCTTGTGCACAGGTGGTGACGGCATGTGTAATTTTGCACAACATTTGAAAGTGAAAGTGAAAGTGACACGTGACGGCCAAGTAACCCATACTTGGAATTTGACCTCTGCATTTAACCCATCCAAGTTAATGCACACACATTAGGAGCAGAGTAGTGAGTAGTTAACACACACACACACTGCAAACGTGGATACACACACCCAGAGCAGCGGGCAGCCTTTGTGTGGTGCCCGGGGAGCGATTAGGGGTTAGGTGACTTGCTCAAGGGCACCTCAGTCATTTCCCACCGGTTCTGGAATCGAACCAGCAACCTTTGGGTTACCAGTCCAACTCCCTAACCTCTAGGCCATGACTGCCCCTTTTTTGTGTTGGTGTCGGGGAGTGGGGAGAGCCGAAGTGGAGCTGACCAACGAGGGGTCTGCACTCCATGAGGCACCTCTTGACCATGACTATTTTTGCCAGGTGAATAATTAAGTGTGGACTAGGTCCTGCTGCGCTTACATCCAAGTACATAAAAGAAAACAGTTTGTTTCTATGACTATTAAAGATAAATAACATACATCAAAGTTACTAGCTGGCAATTATCCTTAAACTACTGTAATGTTGTAACCAACATATGAAAAGTCATTTAACAACACCATTGGTAAACACCCATACAGTCAAGAAGGTAAATGAAATATACTCAATGTACCAGTGATGTACTGTATTCGCCTTTGGCTAAGCCACACCCTAGAATGTAGATTGACCAATCACAGCGCAGCCAAGAACGAGCTCCCACAGAGGTCCGACACTTTTTCACAGCGCTCCATTGACTTTAACACAGGCGTCTCATATTTTTGGTCTCGGCAGGCTATTACCGTCGTAGTTTTATCAAAAATATGGTTAAACGTTGTGCCTGGGGCATTTGTAACACAGATATGCGTTTCCCAGAGAGGTTGGAGGGGGGTGTCCGTTTTTTTCCCTTCCCAAAACCGAAGTCAAATCCTTTGGATTAAACTGTGTGGACGTCCTCACAGTCAGCTAAACCCCTCAAGGATCAACAAGTACACTTTTGTGGTAAATTTTGCTTTTAACCTTACTGTGAAGTTATACTAGTTAGACAGCTTTATGTTGTTTTAGGTTATGATTTCGGTTCTCTACCCTAATTAATGAAGAATCAAGGTGCTAGCAAGCAAGCTTAGCGATAGTTTAGTTATCACGTAAGTCAGGATTGTATGTTTTGACTAGCGGCTGGATGTTAGCTAACTTTGTTATTCAAGATACAAACACCTAACGTTAATGTTACAGACACGCTGTTGTGGTAGTTTTTAAGGTGACTAACGTTACCGCCACCGTGTTGCCCAGATGAAGTTGTCGGACGTAACAACAGTAACTAAGGAGGGCGGGGCTTAGCCAAAGGTGAATTATGGTCTTAACTGACCATAAAAGTACTTTAAGTATATTTGATTTACCTTCTTGATACAATATTAAATATACTGCAACTGTTGTAGAATCAGTTATAATCTTACATGACAGAGTGGATTAGCACTGGACTAACCTAAACTTTCTTCTTCTGTCTGCAGCCTTGAAGGATCAACAGCAGCACCGGCGGTGCCGTAGGCAGTGTGGCAGACGGCCGCTGGTTGATGTTCTTCTGGGTCTTGTGTATATAGTTGTGAATGTTTAAGTTGTTGTATATAGTTGTGAATGTTTAAGTTGTCGTATATAGATGCAGATATGAGAATGTTGTTTAAATTAATTTGCTGCTACATTTATATAGTTGTCAATATAGAAATGTTTAAATAAAAAATGTTATGTAACAAAGATGAAATTAATGTTTTTTGTAGAGCTTGGAATACCTAATCACAAAACATTGTAAATAAGGGTGAAGATATTGTTCAATACATTGTTTTAGGCTTCACATGCTAATTATTTTTTACCAAATTTTAGTCTAAAGAACAAGTTTTTTTAAAAATGGATATACAGTTTATATTAAATAATTAAGGGGCAAAGACAAAACCAGTTCAATTTAATTGACTTTATTTTTCCGCCAACCTCTCCAACAGCAAAAAAAAAAAAAGGGGGGTTTGCCATCTCTCTGGCCTCTGCTTCCCTCCTCTCATCCGCCTCCCTCTGGTGTTTAATATCCTCCTTTAGTAGCTGTAGGATTGGATCCTCTCGCTCCCTTCTCTTCTCTAGATTTTATTGATGAATTTCTTTCTTCTGTTGAACGGAAAGGAAAATATTTAGAAGAATATCAGTAACCAGACAGTTTCTGGTCTCATTGACTTTCATAGTAGGAAAAAAATATACTATGGAAGTCAATGAGACCAGAAACTGTCTTCTGTTCAGCAGAAGAAAGAAATTCATAAAGGATTGAAACAACATGAGGGTAATGACAAAATTTTCATTTTAAAGTGGAGTATCCCTTTAACTAACATGATTGGTACCATAGACTATACTGCCATCAAGGCCTCAATGAAGGGGATTATGTGAACAGAAAGGGGGTTCACAATGTAAATGTGCAGCCCAGTTACTATTGGGATTCTTAATATTCCAGATTATATCAAATAAAAAAGGCATTTTACTAAAATCTTCCATATCACAAATGTGAAAGCAAAATGGCCAGGATCTGTGCATGACTGAAGAATTTTCAGAGATTCACATTTATGCACATTATTTGAAAGTGGTAAGGAAAGTTCCACAATTAAATATCAAGCTCACTGTATTACATACACTTATGCTGATCCTAACAGAACTGCATTTCTTCATAGGTGATTATGACATGTTCCTGCCTGCAGACAGGTGTTTTATGACCCCATTCCCTGACCCAAACCAGTTACAATGCAGCTCTAGCCAGGACACACAAGGGCACACAATGAAATGAACTTTGGCTAACTAAAGGGAAGATTTCAGTCTCTGAAAAGTCTGAGGGTTGCACACCTGACAGGGCCTGGGACATTGTTGCATGTGCCATATTACACAACATTGCCAAAAAAACACTTTTCATTAAATGTTTAATAAAAGACAAATATGCTTAGTTCCTCGAGTTTTATTTCAGTTGTTCTTTGTAAAGAAAAGCCAGTGGTCAAGTGCCTGCAACAAGAGATATTAGACACATGCCTCATGCAACAAATAAAAAGGAAAAGTTGGCTATACACTGCCCACCTGTAGGCCTGTGTCTCCTCTGTCTGTGCAGACTCTTCTGTAGGCCTTTCTGTAGATGTGGAATCCTGCAACTTATATTGCAGCCATAAAGCATGCAAGTATAAATTAAGTAAAGTTATTTATGCACTTGCAGGTAGCCTAGTTCCTCCATATGACAGTTATCTGAGAGGGTTTATTCACTGTCCAGTGCAATGGAAACAAATGGCCATTACAAAGTCTTATTCTTTCTTTCCTTTGGAAAGTTAGAAAATGTCCACTTACTTAACATATTTCAGCTCCACTTTCTTGGGAACAGATACTGTGTGATACTAATGCTGAGTCCCAATTCGCATACTATCCGTCCTAAATAGCCTAGTATGCGAAACTAGAATTAGTACGTCCCAAATCGTAGTATGTTGAAAAGAGTATTCCAAAGATACCCGGATGGTCTACTATTTCCGGTTAGAATTCGAAGTGCAGATCGATGCACACTCTAACGGCTAATATTGCCCACAACCCATTGCGTGCGGGAGGGAGAAGCTTTGTGGTGATGGTGGTATCTATGGTGATGTAAACATGGCAGCCGGATGCAGCCGCGGAGATTCGCCCTCAGTTTTTAAGTGTAAGAATTCAAATGTTTAACCCTTATTAAAGTTATATTTTATTGTCTCGTAATATTAATGGGGTTATGTTGTGCCAAAAAGTACCGTGTTTATCTTGTAGGGTCCGATGAAATAAAAAGTACAGTGTCATGCAAGTGTCTTTTTTTAATGTATTTCTTCTGATGTTTCTGTCTTAGATTTATAAGTTACCTTACTATAAACCCTTATGAAAATAAACACCTTTTACTACACTAACCATAGTTTAACCACACTGACTTATTTGTAGTAATACTGTGGCTGTACAAATGTTAACTTTATCAATCCAACCAAAGAAACATGGTTACTACACTTTTACTATAGTACAAGCATGGTTCATTTTCATCGGGGTATTTTTGAGTATTATACATAAGTATAAAATACGTTAAACAATAGTTATACTATAAACTTTAAATATTTTAGCTTTCGTTACACACATTGCACATGAACGTCAGAACCAGCCGCCTCACAAACGACCTGCGTTTGGTTGATCTACGACGACATCCTGCTTCACTCCTCAATTTGGTAGGACACATTGTAAATGTATTTTGGAAAAAAACTATGAGGAAAAAAAGATGGGAATAGTAAATACATTTATATATGACATATAAGAATGAATGAAATGTAAAATGTTTTGTTAACAGTCATGGTGTGCGTAACTAAGCAACCACGTTCTCGTTCACGTTGCATGACGTCATCGAAGTATGTCCCAGAACGTGCATACTCTTTTGCTACACACTCAAAAGTATGTACTTTTTCCTCACAAAAAAAGTACATACTTTTAGGTCGTAGTATAAGTAGGCGAATTGGGACTCAGCCTAAGTGTTGGTGTATTGTGTAAAAGTGCACAAAAGAGGAAAACACAATGTCATTACAATGAACTACACTCGGGAAAAACGTGATCAATAACTCATGGCAAAATATTTTTACATTAACATAAGTTTATCAGTTTTCACTTTCACAAGTCAAAGCAATTCATCATTACTCAAGATTTAACAGTTGAAATGACTATACGGCCTTAATTTAATGCAGCAAAAATTATTTTACAGTGTAGGCTACTAAGATCTTTTCTTTTTCTCAGCCTTTTTCTTGGTTGCTTTTATAATCAGACAACCATTTATTTAACAGTGCCTTTTATAAAAGAGACTATAATATGACTAAAAATTACCATTATGTAGAATATTTTTGTACTTCACTTTTATTTGTTCCCATGTTCTAGTGTGGTGACTCTGACATTACAATGAACAAAGTAATTATGCAATTATTAAAATACAAAAATATAGGCTAATAAGTGATAAAAACATCTAACATGGCCACTTCTCACGGATTTAAATTGTCTGCTACTTTTTGCCAGCCCTCTCTCCTGGCTTTTGCAGACTTTGAGGTGTTCCCTGGCGTTTTGATTAAACATTAAAATTCCGAATAAACTTCGACTATTAGTTCTTGCTCTGCTGAGGAGAAAAACTGAGCGCCCTCTTTGGCCACGCTGAGCAGCCAATAGCAGCGTTGCTGATCAATGTTTCTACTATCGATACATATCCCCTTTTAACCAGCGCATGAACACGCAATTATCTCAGATAACTCAATCCAGCGATACTAATCATATCCGGCAAGTGTGTTCGAAGAACCGAGTAAGCCAGATCATGATTCGCACGATGATATCATCTTGGATGTGTCATTTGATCTCGGATGTAATAAACAACGTACGAAGAACGAGCCCCAGGAAACCGTTGAGCTGTTTGTTTGAAAACCACAGACATCGCAATCATTAGCAAACGATGGCTCTGTTTAGAGTTTATTTACCCCATCGCAACTAATTTGACCTGTGTGACCTAGGACAGCTAATCACCTCAATGTTCTTTGATGTTAATGTCCTTATTTTTTCACAACACAAAAGAAATAAAAATGTCCTGCTCGCTCTTGCGTATTTAAAGGCAGAGAATGGTGACTTTAAGGCGAGATACTACAGGTGAAAAGGGTAAAAAATTTAACTACAGATGGTAACCAACCAGAATGCCTATTACCGCCGCGGCAAAAATAAAGTCATTCGTGATTTCAAAGTCGCATTTCAAAGTCATTCGTGAAATGACCGCCAGGTGGAGCAAAGGGATATTGTGCAAAACAGCAGCAATTGCTGCATTTCTTTCAATTGCCGTAAGTGGAGTTAATGTCAACTAACAGTAAGGATGAAATACTACAACTATAGTAAACAGAATAGAACATTTTATAAGGCCAGAAAAATAGAATAACAAGTTAAAAATAGAGACGATAACAATATGACCTGTATTTCATATTGTAGGCCTAGACGTCGGTGGGCGACAAGCCTATTCCCCGGGGAGCAGTGCGATAAAACACACACACACACACACACACAAACAAATTTAATACCAAAAATAACAAACAAAAGTAAATTATGTGCAATGAAGCTGATTATTTGTACTATTCTATTGAGGAATGAGACGAATGAAGAGCGCTTCTCGCTCGTGTGAGCGAACACACATATTTGATCGGGAATTGTCAGTTGCACACGGGAATTGTCACATTGTCACTATTTTACCGGGAATTGTCACAGATCGCTCGAATAATAGCTTCCCTCCGGCGCATGTAGGCAGTTAGCATTGTAAAATGCAGAATTTACTTGCACAACAGCTGCTAGAAAAGATATAGCCTACACCAGAGCCATAGAGAGAGAGAGTTGCGACACTCCCATAGACCTCCGCTGTAAATAATGGCGGCGCTTTTAACCGCCTACTTCCGGGATTTGAAGATCGGAATAGTTCCAAACACTGTCATTTGGGCGTTGGACACCATTCACTTACATTGCTGCGCGTCGAGTTGTTCCAGAGTTAAGTTGCCGAAATATAGACCTCTTTTGAATTGTCAACTGTCTATATTGTATCAGAGGCCCTTTGCGATGCTTATACTGGTCTTCATTTGTACATGCACAGCGTAATTATTTATATTTTATGTTGGTTGTTTCAACCAATTTTCAAGCACTGCCTGCTAGCTAACGTTAGTTAGCTAGCGCGACTTCGTCAGCTAAGAGTTCGGTAATGAATCGCTACCACCTTTATAGCAACTTTTATTTAATTTAATTTTTTGGGATATACTAACTTTTCATTATGTTATTATTGTCTTGAGTGAAGCGGCTTGTGAGAACAATGCTGGACCTTTAGGATTGTTATGGCCATCACCAGTCCTGTCTGTTTCATGGATCACCTGCCCCTGGTTTTTGTTTTTCTTGTTCACACACACAAGCACACATTTTTGTTGTCTGTCATTGTTTAATAAAAAATATTTTATTTGAAAACCTTCATTTGTATCAGCCATGCTTAAATTCGTTTTTAATCTGTTATAGTTTTGATAATGTGTATGGCCTTAATCTTAAAATAATATTCTTAGTCTTAACATGATCATGTTTCACGTTGTGGTCCTGGGGGATGGCCACTTTCATCAGAAGAAGGGAGCTAGCTTCTAAGCGAATTCTGAACGGACCGCCACGGCAGACCTCTTTGCGTGATCACGAAGGTAGGCTAATGGCTGAATCAAAATTTATAAGCAAAATCACGGGAATCAATAGCCTAATACAGCCCAGTTGTGCTAAAATAAATATCATGAGACGTCCATCATCAGATGAATGATATGGAAAAGTTAAGTTAGAGCCGCTAAAGCCAGTGCTACTACCCATGCGAACATGAACACTAAGCTTTTCCCTCCAAAAATATAGCTTAAAACTTATCTCCAAATGCAAAACTGACATTAACAAAATGCAATAATGCAATAACAGCTGAAAAAGTACTTGGGTGTGTGTTTTATTTTATATTTACCGTTCAATAATGCAATCGCTGCTGTCTGTCCCATAGAAGAACATGACAGCCAGCGTACGTTTTGGAACTTTTGGTGCTTACATGAACCACGTGACAGCCATAGCGGCGACATCAAAGAGTGTCGCAACTCTCTCTCTCTATGGCTCTGGCCTACACCATGACTGATGACACCCAATCATAGATCCGAGCGTGAGCCTCTACTACGTCATCGTTTCTAAAGTCCTCCGGTTTGACCCGTCCAGACTAAAACGCCCTCCGGAGATTCAAAACGAAAAACGGGTCGGCAGCGTTTCTAAACTTCTCCGTTTTGGGTCTCCGTTTTTGCCGTTTTAGTGTGGACGGGAGGTGCAAACGTAGCAAAAGGTCTCCGTTTCTAAACGAAAACGCAGTAGTGTGGACGGGGCCTTAAGCCGCTTGTCCACCAGCGTCCGATCAATTTTTGTTCCGACGCGACGCCTGTGACGTTTTCGCTGCTTTTCGCGCCGGGAAAAATGTAAAAAAAAATATGAAACCATAGCAACGGCCATACACAAATTCTCGCCGCCGAGTTTCCATTGGCTGCTGCCCCGCGTTTTGACGCTCTCATTTGCATAAAGTATCCACCGAGATACTTTTTTGACGCGCTGCTGTTGACCAAATCGACGCGACGCGACCCATCATGCTTTGCGGGGGCGTTTTTGCTGCCTGACGTAGTTCCATAGGAAATGAATGGGCTTTGGCGTCGCGTCAGAAATCTCGACGCTGGTGGACAAGCGGCTTTAGTGTTTGTCAAACGCGGCGGCGCGTTCAGTTGGATTTATTAAACTCTTAACAGCTAAAATAACTTAATAGGCTACTCTGTAGTTTTTCGGTCATACAGATAAGAGTAGAGTATAGCCTACATCATTCAAAACTATAAACTTTTATTCATATTAGGCTAACGACAAAAGTTTGTCTGTCATAGGCTAAATCGGCCTGAATTAAATTGTAAAAAAAGATCAAATAATTATGAACTTAAATTAAACAATATCGCAACATTGTCAAATACATGTCAATGTTGTGATATTGTTTCATTTAAGTTCATAATTATTCTATAAATGTTATTTAGTTTAACAGCAGCACTGTGGTTCTAGATTTATTTGAATAAAGAAATAAAAGGTTTTATTCACAAATCGCACCCTGGTTATAAGGGTTCAAAGATCCCTGTGGAATTTAATATTGAGTTGAACATTTTGTTCATGACAACAAATGAACATGCGTTTGAAGATTGTATTTAGTTTTGTAACTGAAGTAGTGGTTTAATTCTTCAATTATTGAAATAATTAAATATTTAGTAATAAACATTTATGACAGAAATATTACTACATAGCAGCAAAATAGAGCAGTGTGTTGGAAAATATTCAATAAATCATTTTATATACAGCAACAAAATAGTTGTTTGTATGCAAGTTGTTTATAAGCACTGATTGAAGACAAAGGAATGTTGTTGTTTGTATGCACAAAGTAAGAAAAAAATGATGTGGATGTCGAAGATCTCAAAAATGAAGTTTATTACAGCATAGCAGTGGCAAGGTACACGAGAAACACCTTGGGTTCACCGGCGTCAGAATGAACCCAGAACATCCAAATCTCAAACCTTTTACCCTGTTACAGTTTTACCACTCTTAATATAAATGAAGTTGCTCTTGTTGTAACAGCTGTGGTCTGTATGTTAATGAAGTTGTGACATCCCATTGTCTGAGAAAGTTCTTTGTGTCCCACACCCATTTCCATTCTACAACTGATAATGACCATTTGCTCAGGATGTGATCAACCCAAATGGTGAAGAAACAATATACCTTGATTTTCTTTTATCTCTATGATAATTAAGCCATTTTGGGGATGAGCTCATTCTAAAATATAGTTTGGAGTGGAATCTGGGTCAAGGCAGACTACAATTCCTTACAATAAAAGGAGGAGAAATATAAATAAATATGACTCAAAAAGGGAAGTTCATGTGATTAAAAAAGATTTAATGTATTTATTTTTATTAAAAAGATTTATCAGAACAAAACCTGATTTTTTTTTCTGACATGAGAAGGGAATATATTAGTAAATATACACATACATACAAGTTTTTGACCCAAAAGAGGGTTTCTTGAATAAATAAATATTTCATAAATTGATATATTTTGTGTTCTTTGATTAAATAATAAAAATATTTCATTGAAAAGCTTAAAAGGTCTCCTTTTTCATTATCTGGACACTTATATTTGATCCTTACAGAATGAATCCTTACATACATTAAAAAAAAAAAAAAAATACTACAAGGATTCTCTTTCTTATAACATTTTATTTATTTTACTCTTTCTACATGTCTTACGGTTTTGCAATATTTTCTACACTGTTTTCAAGTAGTATCTTCACAGATTAAGGAACTATAAGTGCTCTTCAATCTTCCATTTTCATATTATCTTCATTTTCCTTTAAAAATGACTAGGATTTTTGTGGGGAAAAACAACATTTCACACGACGAACGATGGTTATGACGTCATACGATATCGTCCCCATCAGAGCTTTGCATATCTCATCTTTGAACAATCAAAAACCACATTTAAAGTTAAAAATATAACTCATCCCATATGAATATCAGTTAAATACAACATTGACTGGTTGATTTTAAATTAATTATTTTCCTTCTGGGAAACACATTAAAAATTAAAAACAACATCCAGAATTAAAAATATGACCCATCTTACCCGAATATTAGTTGATTGAGATGTTAAGGATATGTATAGCATGTTTTGAGGCATTAAAACTCGATATTTTGATCTAAAATAAATATTTTCCCTCATGACGAGGAAAACCACATTCCACACGACGAACGATGGTCGTGACGTCATCCGATGTCGTCGCCATGAGTTGAGTGCTTTAAAAATGAATAACAACATGCACAACACAGATACAAAAATATGTTCACATCAGCATGATTAGGCACAAACCCTGGCTACATGTACATACCATTCCCATGCGATTGTAACAAGAACTCGATTTTATATCGCCATTTTCCCTCGTGGACTCTGTTGTTTCATTGTCTCTCCACTCTTGCTCGACCATGTGCGGAGGAGAGAGTGACCTAATTACACTAAAACATCGTATAACTCTTTAATTTAAACTTTTTTCACAAAAATCCTTTTATACATCTGTCCTTTCACTTATTTACTAACAATTCGCCGACTTGGATTTTTGTTTTGACTGTTTAAAGCTTAGTTTAGCCGTTTTTCCAAAAAAAAAAAAAAACTTTTGTCAACGGCAGTCTATTTAAGGGGGCGCGCAATGCGCGCTCACTCTCTCACACTTCACTTGTTGAATGTGCAGACACGACGATCGCTCTGTAGTATCGAGTTTCAAAAAGAACACTATTTAAAATAGATTCATTAGAAAAATATATTGTATGTATTATAAAATATATTCTTATTATAGGCTATAAGGGACATTCTACCAGAAACGTACATTTCCACTTTAAAAAATCTTGGGGAAAAAAATATATTTTTCTTAAATCTGAACGTTGAGACATATGGAGGACATGTTAAACTATGAGAAACACATATCATCCCATCTCAGCATGTTTTTATGATTAAATAAAATACATTTTTATACGCATTTCACCCCTAAAATGTCAGGCCCTGTCACAGACAAATTTGTATATGTTAGAATGGTTTCCTAATGAATTTCTTTGATACAGATAGCATTTTCTTATTGATCACATGTCCCTGATTGTATCTAACATGGTTTTATAATTCCTTTAAGAAATATAAGTAACTTTTCGGTCAACTGTAGTACACAAAATCACAGAATACCCGCAGGCACTCATATAGTTGTAAAATAACTACCTTTACATAGGAGATTTTTATAAAAACATAGTAGTGGATATATACCCCCACCTTCATCTACACAGTTAAAGAGATTAATTAATTAATATTTCCTCAAATAGTACACTTTTATCATAATTTCCTGTGTGACAGGACTGACCATGGCGTGACAGGACTGCAATACTGTGACAGGACTGACTTTATGGATTTTGATGATGCAGAAAAAGTTATGTTTTGTGTTCTTTATTTAAGTTTTGATTGGCATTTCTTTTTTTAAAATATTATTATAATTTTAATGTTAAAGTAATATTAGACTATGGTAAAATTCAGCCAAGGACATACATAATATTGCCAAAAGTATTGGGACAGCCCTCCAAATAACTGAATTTAGGTGTTTAAATCACTTCCATGGCCACAGTTGTATAAAAATCAAGCACCTTGGCCTTCATTTTACTATTGCATGCGTTAAATACATAACATATGCAATAAATGTAATAAAAAAGAACAATAACATTAATTTGTAAGGCCGTGTCACACAGGAATGTGACAGGGCCTGATGTGACAGGGCCTGACGGTTGGCCATAATAGCAAAACAAATCAGTAACTTCTTGCGTTCTGCTTCGGGGCCATTAATTTCACCTCAGCAATCGTCTTATATTTCACCGGTGGGTTTTTAATGGGAAAGCCAAGGTTTGACAACCGCACTGGATGTCAGATTCTCTGCCATCTCTACCTGGGAAAACAACCAAATTAATACACAGGTTAATAAACAGTAACATTAAATAAAAGCGTAAATATTTACATAATAACCGAATAGATACTCACTGACGCAGCATTTGATTTTTTGTAATTTCACTGGGCTTTTATTCTTATTTGCCTGCAAAAAAGATGTCCGTTTCTCTGCCGCGAAAACAACGACATTATGAAAGTCATCGCGGCTGGTTTGAAAAACTGCATTAAAAAAGTTGTTCCCAGTCCGAGATGTTTTTTCACAGGACTGACATTGTGCACAAATAACGTTTTTACTTTCCTCAACCTTAACTTTTTTGACCGGAGAGCCCATTTAGCACGTGCTACCATAGACATCATATAATAAAGGCACATGTAAAAAAATAAACGATACATTTTGAACATGGAGACATTTAATCAACAAGTATTAAATGAAATACAAACGATGCTTTCACAGTGGAAAGGGAAAAAATATTTCATTTTTTTTTTTGTACTGACCGCAAGTTTTTGTTTGTACCTTTTGGTTCTTGGACATGTGTTGAGTTGGATGGTTGCTCTATGTCAGATTGTGTTTCCTGGATGGCACAAGGAGAAATGTCTGTTGGTGTAGGATGTGTTCCGTGTGGTGGTGTGCATTTGCAGTAAAGTATGATCAAACTCTGTATCTTCGAAGTCTTGTTTAGACTGTCCAGCTCTTTCAGAAGTGTCATCAGTCATGGCAGTTGTGTTGGTCTCCAGTGAAGCTATAAATTCTGATGATAAACTCATTGTGTGTCGTGACTTTCATTTCTGGTAGTTCAAGCAGACAATCAACAATATCATCATTAGATCTGCAGTGTTTTACATCAACAAGTGCGCTAACAATGCTATTGCCAATTTTTGCTTTAAAAATGTTGCCAGAGGAAGATTTCATAGTCAGGTTTCCATGTTTTAACTTCTATTGCAGTTGATTTGAATTGGGTTTGACATTTTGGACACAGTATTTTTGAACTGGATAGTGACAGGTTACTTATGGGATGTTTTAATGGACAGATATAAGTGTTTGTTATTTGTGCGCCAATTATTTCACAGTTTTGAGTGACTGAGGTTGTGGTGGGAACAAAGACTGCAGTGCCTTGAGACTGAATGCTTGTAAACTCAGTTTTGTGGTCATACTGTCTCACTGATGTTTGACAGACTGTACCACTGTCCAATGTGAAGGCAGTGTTCGTCCAGACTGGCAGTTCTGCAGAAGATGTTGTGTCACATATGGTGTAAATGGTTTTCGCTGGCTCCGGTTCTGCTGGTTCTACAGCTGGCATCTGCATCTCAGCATCTGTCGAGGAGCTGTGAGGAACCGAAGATGGAGCAGGAAGGAGTGGAGGGATGTTCCTCACAGTGAATACACACACATTTGATGGAATATTGAGTATTGTACTGCAACAGGACAGAGCAGTGAGGCATGCACACCTGGCAAGAGGATCAGCTGCTCCCAAAATATCCAGAATCCCGAATAAAACATTGCTAAACAATTGTACTGTATACTGGCTATGTTGGAAATATATTTTAAAAATGAGAAGAGTAGACCATAATGATATATAAAATATTTATTTTTATTTAAAACAAATAATCAGTCGTCATCCTCCTCTTCTTCGTCGTCTGCAAAATACTCATCAAAGTCCTCCTCATGGGGCGGATGATTGGGGCTGTTGGGACGAGGAGGAGGAGGAGGAATATGACCTCCTCTTACGATCTCCTCCGATGAGGATGTGTGTTCGCTGTCAGTGCGGCTTAAAATGGCACAGTGGTTGCCTTGGGGAAGAAAAACATTGAAAACATAAATGAAATGTGAATTATTACCACAAGCTTTAATTTGTTAATAAATCAAGTTAAAAAAGATGAAGATTTGGCAGAATTACAAAGCATTTTATATCAATACTGATTTCTACTCACCACATCACTTGCTCCTGAAGTCACCACACCGCTGTCACTCCTTGTGTCTTTGTGCACACACTGAAACAAAGAGAAAAATACACATAGGCTATTATTGTCTTTCCAGGGTGAAATTCACACCTTTGCACCTTTCACACCAAACACAATGAATACTTGTTTGTTAAGAAATCAAACATCATCATCCAGGATCCAAACAAACCACATGCTGCTGTGTCAATCACACTAGCCCCGCCCACTGTACGATCTCATTGGCTGGTGAGGGCTGGTGTAATGTGAGTTCTGATTGGCTAGTTTGAATACACAAACTCAGGTAAGGGTTAGAGAGGTCATTGCAGGTCATTCCTTGAAACGGTTAACTGTGGGATCATCTGGAGATCCTGAATTTTTCACAGTTTTTTTCTCAAAACCTGAAATGGCTTCTGAAGGGTGAGTAATTTCTAACTATTATTACATTTAGTTGGGTTAAGCTGCCTTGTTTTTGTTTGTTAAAAGACCAAACTGAATTTTCACCTTTAACATTTTTATTGTGGAGTCTGTTAATGTTGCTTCCAGTCCAGATATCTAAAAAGTCTTAAAAATCAATAACCATTTACTAGATAAGCATTATGTATCTTGTTGTTTTCTGAAAAAGAGATAAATCGAATTTCAATCTCCCTTTGCCATTTGGGGATAGTGCAAAAAAAAAAGAAGCTTTTTCTACTTAGTATATTTGTCTTGTTTCCAGTCCAAATATCAAACTTAAAAATCAAGATCCATTTACTTAAAGGAGACATGTCATGCTTTTAAATCGTTCCTTTTTACATATAAATCATACATTTGTGGTCTATATAAAGCGGAACTGCAATGCTTGGGTCTGAATTCTTCATTATTATAGCTCCACAGGCCCCTTTTCTACCCCTTTTCTGATGTGCGTCTGAGAGCAACTCGTTTTGGTGCGGTCTCTTTAAATACAATTGAGACACTTCATACCCCGCCCCCTCTCCAGGTTGCAGAGGTTCAACTCCACCCCGTTCGGCCATTTTTGTAGTTTGATAGCAGAGATACGATTATCTAGCGGCACAGAAACGTTTTATTCACACGTTATTAACAAAATGTCAACAACAGAAGACTTGTCCAGCCAGCCTTACATGTTCGAGCCAGAGTCGGAGCCGGAGCGAGATGAAAATGAAGACGACGAACCTGTAGAACAACGTCTTCATATGGATGTATCGCAATGGTGTGTACTGTATTTACACATGAAACTTTGGTCTTCCGACCTTTTACCACCGTGTCGATTTATTTTGATTAATATGTGCGAGGGAGAGAGAGCAAGACAGCGTCTAGTTTGGAGACGGTGATGTCTTGTTTACACTTTAGCCTGGCTCTGAAGAGAGAGAGAGAGCGCGCGCGCGACCGGGTCTCTCTCTCTCTCTGCTCGTTCTTTCAGTTAAACATGCGCCCTTGTCACAAGCGCGGCAGTTCATCATTAGACGGTGTAATGAAGCGTGTGGGTTACTACATCTAACAACCGAACATTTTAACTTACCCTCTCGTAACTTCTGCATCCTTTAGCTTGGACTACAAAATTGCAGCGAGAAATAATAATGGCGGATTGCTCGAAGTGTTGGGCCGGGAGTCGATGTCCTTATTTGGCAGTTCCGCTGCAAATACTGTGACGTAATAGTTAAAAAAACGTCATAGATAACAGAAAAATCGGAACAGGTTGAAAAATATGACCAAAACAGAATATAAAGATATCAACGAAGCAGCTGAAGAGAATAATTAAAAACTTTTCTGTACTTCTAAACACTCCAAATATACAAAAAAAAATGCATTTAAGGGCTAAAAAAGTGGATTTAGCATGATATGTCCCCTTTAAGTATTAAAATAACGTTAGATATTTTGTACAGTTTTCTGTGGGAATTAATCAAAATTAAGTGAACAAGCAAAATTTTTCAAAACTTGGTGTATTAGTGTACCAGTGGGTACCAGGAGACCTCACTCTGGCCCAGACGACCCCCAGTAACTTCTGACCCCCTGATGTCACGCTGTGACCCTCACTCGATCGCCCCATGGGCTTTTTTACCCACTTTTCACAACTTTTGCAAATTTTTTCACAGCCCAGAGAGAAGCGCATATATAATATGTGTATATATGATCTGAAGCTTGTGAAGCTCGAAAACATCGGCATAGGGATTTATGTCGCACTCTGGAAAAACGACAAAAAGACAAAAATGGTGTCTCAATGTTTTTTATTTAATCTCTGCCCTCTCAAGCACTGCCTTTACACTGGTGGTGACTACCCTTTCATTCATAGAGCAAGTTTGACAATGACATAATGACGATCACAAAAAAAATAAAAATATTTAAGGACAAAAAGAAAAGGTAAAAAATGAAAAAGAGAAAATGGAAAACTCCATTTTCTCCAGTCTCATGTTGTTCTCAAGATGTTGGTGGTGATTTTCTCAGAACGCAGGGATGTGTGTGTCATGCATGGATCCTCAAGAAAAACAGTTACTTACTGTGACCTTAATGTCATCTAGAAAACGGCTGATATTCCTGTTGCGCCTCATCCCCTTTGCCCACTCGGCACTCCTCTCCTTAAAGGAGTTGAGGCACTTCTGCACCCTTGTTTTGGCTGGCGTGTTTCTCTGAGCCATTTTCTGAAAAAGATCAGATTAATAAAAATGATTAATTTAGTGATTGCCCAATAATTCTGCAGATATTGAGTATGCTAACGCCATAGACATATTGAACATCTCTGATTGCCTGTATAGGTCTCTACTAGAGGTGTGAATCTTCACTGATCTCCTGATTCTATTACGATTATCATTTCAGCGATTCGATATCGCGATGCGTCAAATACATTTTTCTATTAAAGTCATGTAGGATATTTAATTCATAGCTTTTCAAGCTTCAAAAACAAAACATTCTGCAGTGCTCTAAAATACATTGGAAACATAAAACTACAACACTAAGCACAAGGCACTTCCTGA
Organism: Leuciscus idus; assembly: GCA_021554675.1. NCBI lineage: Eukaryota > Metazoa > Chordata > Actinopteri > Cypriniformes > Leuciscidae > Leuciscus > Leuciscus idus. The sequence goes on from CM038629.1 coordinate 480,197, forward strand.
ATGTGCAAAACTTAACAGAATATGTAAAGAGAAATGTTGTTAGGCATACATTTAATTGTAAACAGAAATAATAGATTATGGCCCGGTGGATTATTGTCCATGTCCACAATTCGATGAATCGATTATTTGATTAATTTCAATACCTCTAGTGTCTATTAGGGCAGGGTCATATAAAATGTATTTGATTTTATGATTGTAATCAACCTGAACTATGATCTCTCAAACACAAGTGGCAGCACTTGAGTTGCCAGTCCAGGGTATTTGTCAATGTTGCTAACAGAAAACATTACATTTTCTAGTTATGATATGTTATCAAATAGTGAGGTATAGGCTAGGAGCATAAGCAATAGGCCTAGAACTAGTAATCACAGCTGTGGTGCAGTAATTATGATCATTATAATATCTCAAATCATTTCGTTAGCATTAGTTAAGCAGAGTAAGATCTTTTTTAGTTGATGTCACAATAGAATGCAACCCAACGTCAACTAAAAAGAGTTACACGTTAAATTATTGACTTTATAGATCTTATTAATAACTTAATTCCACATGTGTTTTGCATATTTGTCACATTATATACATTACACATTATATACACATTATATACAAGGGTGAGGCATATGACTTTCTGCAACCAGTATGTTACCAAGGGAACCGTTCCTTTAAGCAAGGGGGAGAACAAAAACACTAACTACTAGTCCCCATTATCAGGCGCTCTGTCATATCATTATGTCTGCTGGACCCATGGTATGGCAGCAAAGTTTCTTGATTATTACGCAGGAATGAGAGTATAGTTCCTAGCCATATCAGCCTAGAAAATCGCAACTTTACATTTTCCGTCGGTCTTAGTACACGATGTAACTACAGAAGAGTCAAGTTTTAAATAGGAAAAACTTTGAAACTCTTTGGTCATTTTTTTGAGAGAGATGCTAATGGTCTTGTCCGATTCAATGATCTAGGCTAAGCTATGCTAAAAGTGGTACCGCCAGACCCAGAGTTCGGCTGAATGGATTCGAAAACGGTAAAACTCAACTGTTTAACTCTGGGGGAGTTGGAAAATGAGCCTATTTCCAAAAAAAGTGGAGTATCCCTTTAACTATTAACTATAGGTAGGATGATACACCTAAGTAGCAGTGCTTCGCCCCAATATAGTCCCAAGTCAATATCTGCCTAGGAAATCTCCTAGTGTTAATCTGCATCGCTATTTGTACTCGTTGTGAATATGCAGGCCACAAGAAGTAATTCGTTTTTAAAAAAAATTTGTATTACTTTTACTCATGACACACGTATGTGTGAATCTCATGAGTTACTGTTGGCTTGCTATCAGCTCAAACTAGACTGCCCATTCACCCCTGACCCCCAGCATCAGTGGGCCATTTTTCCCCTGAGAACTGTTCCTTGCCAGATATTACTCATTGTCAAAGTGTAATGCCAAAGGTATATACATAATAAAAGAGACATATCCCCCTCTCCCAAGTGAAGACTCATTGTGTGTGAACCTTTGAGGCCTTTCCTCGGCTCTGTCATTTTCTCGAGGAAAGTAGCGTGGAGTTCTATCTCTTTTTCTCTTTTGTGACGTCACTTGTCTGTCAATTGAGATATCAATGTCTCTGAATCTCCCTCCATGGTTAACAAAGGAAACTCTTTTGTTGTGTTGTCTAGAGAAAGAGCGTGAGGGAAAATTATACATGGAGCTCCTCCTTTGAAGTTGTGTTTGAGGTCTTGAATATTGGTGAGAGAAGCGGATTTGTTGTCGAAGGAAGAGAGTAATCCTCCTCAACATCGTCCTCAAAAGTCTGGCCGAGTGTCCTCCTCCATAGTACCGCTGCAGTGCTGGCACTGTGGCACTGATGGCACAGCCGAGCCTGTACAACATGAAGAAGAGAGGAAGGTTTTAGTATAATTTCAGTTTTGCCATTTATTTAATGTTTGTTAAACTATTAAACATATCGGCTCAACTGATTTGCAGAGGGGGATTTAAAGCTGTTCCCTTTTACTGGTGATTCACCTTGTAGTTTTTACTTCATATAGCCTTTTTTTGTTGATCACATATTTTACCATTGCATGTGTTTTAACAGCTAGAACGTTACCAGTCAATAAGCTTAACACTCCTATTATGTTGTGGGTCAATTTGACAATTTGTCCATTTATTTTTTCTAAATAAAAAGTGTCAATGGAAAAGATGCCAGCTTCACTTGTGTTGAATGCAATAACATACACACATATAGCACACACATACATTATGTTCAAAATGTGGAGAGAAAGACTGAAGGGATCATTTTGCTCAATAGGGTAAAAAAAGCCTAGTTGGGGAAATTAAAAAAATCTTGTTTGTGAGATAGGACAAGTCTTTAACAAATAGTTCTTCATTTATTACATGGCTTGGTTGAATCGGTGTGTTATTTCTTGATAATAGACGAAGTATAACACACCGTTGCCATGAAAAACAGAGCGTTGCCATGGACGCAGTTCTGGTCACTCAGGCAATATAATCGTTTTTAAATCAATAAACTCCTTTTTAAATCAATATTTTGTGTCAAATTATTGATCATTGAGCATTCGGAGAACACGTAAATGGATCAGGCTAGCAAGTGCACGTCATTGTGTCATTACGTCAGTGAAAAGGTCCGCTTTCGGTGCTGAAAAATTGAAGTGCTACTGGTTTGGTTGCTGTACAGCATTTTTGCTGATATGGAGATGGAGATGGAGAGGCAGCATCGGCAACAAACACTCTTTTCAAGGCCTTGATACAGCGTGGATATTCACGCTCTTTCCTGAGAAATGCACTTAAATCATTTCACACACCTAAACCTCCCACCCCGGACACGACAAACAGGAATATAATTATTCCTTTGGTGGCGCATTTTTCGTGTTTTAGTACACAGCTCAACCGGTCCGTTAAATCGAATTTTTCAAAGTTCTTGATTTCCACGAACTTCCTACAACACCATAAACCCATCGCGGCCTATAGGAGGAACACAAATATTTTAGATGTTTTAGTACAGAGCAAGCTCTCGACACCTTCACCTAAAGGCCGCGTGGGCAAGCGCAAGTATTTCACCCCATCAAGATGGGTGAAGAATAGATTTAATGGCCAGGTTTTCAAGTTGTCTCATACTCTGTCAAATGAGAGTGTAAACTCTATTTATCTCATATACTGTCTCAAATGTCGAAAACAGTACGTAGGCCAGACCAATAATTAACAGAGTAAGAGCCTACCAACACGCGCACAACATAGCCCTAAACCTACCCGTTGGTGACCGCTGTGGCGTAACCTTAATAGGCATAGCCCTTACACTGCCCTAAACTTAACCACTCGAACCCTGAGCTAATTTACCCCGGGTCACAGAACCCTTCGGATCATAGCCCGGGTTCTCTTAACCCTTTTTCTGAATTTTATATTCACTCTCTTGTAATTTTGTTCTATATTTTGAATTTTGCAACCTTAACGGTTCTCCCCGGACTCATATAAGCCGCCATTGGGTTCCCCGGGTCATCTTACCCCCTTTTGAGTGGTGTAATTTAATTAAACTATTTTATTTATTTATTTATTTATTTATTAAGTAAACAGAATTCATGTAGTTTAAAAATCCTGAGAACATAATTCATGTTATTTAAAATCAATAGAACATAATTCATGTGGTTATAAAATAACTTGAGGCCATTGTATGGTTTGTGGGTTTACTAATTATTACATCGGTTATCTAAGGGATCAAGAGGTCACACTAATAATATAATTGAGAAATAAGAGGGGGTGCGTGCTTGTGAACTTGGTCTTGCTCGGGTTGGTCTTGAGTGGTCAGTGGACGGATGGACCGAGCACAAGCAGACTCAGACCTTAGGTTTGAGCCTTGGACGTTTCATTCCCCTAACCAGCCAGTGCCTCCGTCTCTGAGCTTTGGACCGGCCCTTGTCGGGCCTAGTTTGCAGTGCACGTGCCCCCATAACTTTTCTTTAAAACCACAAACAGTGTTTAAGAAGTTTTTGCAAGCCACATTCAGTCATGAGTCACTCTTTTCTATCCTTTATTCATGATATTTCTTATTGTGTGAAAATCATGATGGGTACTAGAGTCTTTGGGTTGCAGCAAAATAGAGCAGTGTGTTGGAAAATATTCAATAAATCATTTAATATACAGCAACAAAATAGTTGTTTGTATGCAAGTTGTTTATAAGCACTGATTGAAGACAAAGGAATGTTGTTGTTTGTATGCACAAACAGGAGGAGAAATATAAATAAATATGACTCAAAAAGTGAAGTTCATGTGATTAAAAAAGATTTCATGTATTTATTTTTATTAAAAAGATTTATCAGAACAAAACCAGATTTTTTTCTGACATGAGAAGGGAATGTATTACGGAAGCCCTGAACCGCAACGTAAAAAAAAAAAAAAGTACAAAAAAAAATAATAATAATTACGTAAAAAAAAAAAAAAAATGCTATCATTTCGAGATTAAAGTCGAAATCTTTCGAGATTAAAGTCAAAATGTTTCGAAATTAAAGTCGAAATGTTTCGAGAATAAAGTCTTCCGTAGAAGTTGTGTGTGTGCTTGCCGTTATTTCACATTGCCGCACAGGCATTCATGCGTGTGCGTGTGTGTAAATACATGCGCTTGTGAAGTCGAACTGCCGTCTATAATAGACACCGTACGTTCTGGATACATTTTAAGTGCATCATTCTGTATCCAATCATTTGGCCGGATCCCGTGATTTCCTCAAATATAATAACCACTGGTGGTTGAGGAAAGATTCCCTGAAATGATTGTAAAGCGCTTTTAAGTGTAGGCCTACAGTAGACATATGAAAGCGCTATATAAATGCCTCATTCATGCATTCATTCATTCATTCATAAAGCTGGATATCTTGATCCAGTCTGACAGTATATTTTATAAAGTCCTATAGCCTAATGTCATGTTCGTAGACCTGTAGAATATCCCTTTGTTGAAAGCCCAGATAAAAGTAAAAAGCTATTATTTTGTGTAGATCCAGTTTACACACACACACACACACACACACACACGCACGCACACGCATGAATGCCTGTGCGGCAATGTGAAATAACGGCAAGCACACACACAACTTCTACGGAAGACTTTATTCTCGAAAGATTTCGACTTTAATCTCGAAACATTTCGACTTTAATCTCGAAACATTTCGACTTTAATCTCGAAACATTTCGACTTTAATCTCGAAATGATAGCATTTTTTTTTTACATAATTTATTAATTTTTTTACGTAAATTTTTTTTGTTTTAACCGATTTTTTTTTTTTTTTACGTTGCGGTTCAGGGCTTCCGTAATGTATTAGTAAATATACACATACATATAAATATGATACAAGTTGTTGACCCAAAAGAGGGTTTCTTGAATAAATAAATTAATAAATATTTCATAAATTGATATATTTTGTGTTCTTTGATCATATAATAAAAATATTTAATTGAAAAGCATTTTGAAAGATCTCATTTTTCATTATCTGGACACTTATATTTGATCTAGGGCTGTCACGATGTTAGATTTTTCACACCACGGTTATTGTGGCCAAAAGAATTCACGATATCGATATATCGCGATATCTATAGAATCTATTTCGGGTAGTTATCAGTCAAATTCATTTTTACTTTGTTTATATAGTTTTTCTTTTTTACCCAACAAACATAAGGATACTGATAGACAAGGCACATGCATTTTTTACTTCTTGCGTACTCAATCTATGGCAAATTCTTGTGAAGGAAGACAAGCATGTGAAGTTTATCTGGTTTCAAACTGAAGCAAAACACTGTCTGAAGGTTTCCTGAAGAACTGAAAAGCTCTTAAACCTATTGTTGCACCGGCGCCAATAAAGTCATGCAGATAGCAGATTTGAATAAAAAAATCAAGTGCAAATACAAATACAAAAATAAGATGAGTAAAGAAAATGGGGTTCTTAATTTTAATAATCACCCTTTATTAATATATGAACACAGAAACCCCCTGTTAACAGTTAATGTCACATTTCCCATTCCATGACTAGTAAAATAATAGCCGCGTCGCGTCTATGACAACTCGAGGTATCGCACACGCACGCGCGTCTCAGTTTATGGCCAGCAATATCATTATTCAAGGACATTATGGAATTGAGATAATGTCTGTACTATGTTATGATTACACTGTACAATTAAATAATAGTTGCTGAGTCTGTGATCTGAACACTTTACCTCAGAGCGTCCGTTAACTGAATGAATTGAGAACATCACCTGAAAATCCGATAACATCAGCAATTTTCATTCAAGCAGCTGATTTCTGTAAATGAATGTAAAATTAAATGTATATTGCAGCACAGGGTGAAATCATTTACGATGATTTGAGACAAATATAATATAAAGTTAATATAAAACGATGTAAATGACGCTCTGTGTTGCGGCAGGATTTTGAACATGGTCCTGAGCCGTTGCTGGGCGTCGCGGCCGCCGGTGTGTGTACACTCAAAGAGAATGTGTTCGAATTTTAAAAACGTGGCGCTGCGCTTCTCGTCCGGAGTGCGACCACCTTTAATGTGCTGTTTTCTTTGAAGCCGAAGAACTCTGTTCTTCTTAATACTGGCGAGCTTACTTTTTTCGGGTGTGAACAGAGTGTTCCACTCTAGCTGCGCGGGCGCGGACGAGTGCTGCGTCGTCTTCTTATTTGATAGGTGTCAGCGGGTGCAATACTGCCACCTGAGGCTGAGAGGTCAACCAGGTACTGGCGCTGGAGTATTTACGTGTCATGTTATCATAAGAGTCCTATTCATTTTAAACATTGTGGTTATCGCCAATACCGGTATATTGTCACACTCTAAATTAACACGATGTCGATATTTCATGCTTTGAATATCACGATTATCGTCAACACCGGTATATTGCGACACCCCTAATTTGATCCTTACATTAAAATATCTTACAGAATGAATCCTTACATACATAAAAATACTACAAGGATTCTCTTTCTTATAAAATGTTATTTAGTGTACTCCTTCTACATGTCTTAAGGTTTTGCAATATTTTCTACACTGTTTTCAAGTAGTATCTTCACAGATGAAGGAACTATAAGTGCTCTTTAAAGGGTTAGTTCACCCAAAAATTTAAATTCTGTCAGTAATTACTCACCCTCATGTTGTTCCAACCGCGTAAGACCTTCGTTCATCTTCGGAACACAAATTAAGATATTTTTTATGAAATCTGAGTGCTGGGTCACTCTCCATAGGCTGCTAGGTGGCCCAAACTTGCTGGCCCAGAAAAGTTAATCAAGAGAATCAAGAGATCGTTAATATAGCCCAAGTGACTGCAGTGGCTCAATCTTAAGTATTTCAAGCGACGAGAATACTTTTTGTGCGCAAAAACAAACAAAAATAACTACTTTATTCCACTATTCATTTCCTTCTCTCTGGGCCTCTAGTTGGTTCGCGTAGTGTTTTTGCGCTGCGCGTCACACACATGACCAGCGTCGGCCAATAGTGAGCGTACGTGGTGACGTGTAACACAGACGCGCTGCGCAAAAACACTACGAGGCCCAGAGAGAAGGAAATGAATAGTGGAATAAAGTCGTTATTTTTGTTTGTTTTTGCGCACAAAAAGTATTCTCGTCGCTTGATATACTTAAGATTGAGCCACTGTAGTCACTTGGACTATATTAACAATCTCTTTAATAACTTTTCTGGGCCAGCAAGTTTGGGCCACCTAGCAGCCTATGGAGAGTGACCCAGCACTCAGATTTCATCAAAAATATCTTAATTTGTGTTCCGAAGATGAACGAAGGTCTTACGCGGTTGGAACAACATGAGGGTGAGTAATTACTGACAGAATTTTCATTTTTGGGTGAACTAACCCTTTAATCTTCCATTTTCATATTATCTTCATTTTCCTTTAAAAAGGACTAGGATTTTTGTGGGGGAAAAACAACAACATTTCACACTACGAACGATTGTTATGATGTCATACGATATCGTCCCCATCAGAGCTTTGCATATCTCATCTTTGAACAATCAAAAACCACATTTAAAGTTAAAAATATAACTCATCCCATCTGAATAGCAGTTAAATACAACATTGACTACACATATAAGCCGTTTTTGGCATGAAAATTCATTTGGTTGATTTTAAATTAATTATTTTCCTTCTGAGGAACACATTAAATATTAAAAACAACATCCAGAATTAAAAATATGATCCATCTTACCCGAATATTAGTTGATTGAGTGTAGAGGATATCTATAGCATGATTTGAGGCATTAAAACTCGATATTTTGTTCTAAAATAAATATTTTCCCTCATGAAGAGGAAAACCACATTCCACACGACGAACGATGCTCGTGACGTCATCCGATGTCGTCGCCATGAGTTGAGTACTTTAAAAATGAATAACAACATGCACAACACAGATACAAAAATATGTTCACAACAGCATGATTAGGCACAACTCTGGCTACATGTACACACCATTCCCATGCAATTGTAACAAGAATTCGATTTTATATTGCCATTTTCCCTCGTGGACTGTGTTGTTTCATTGTCTCTCCACTCTTGCTCGACCATGTGCGGAGGAGAGAGTGACCTAATTACAATAAAACATCGTGTTAAACTTTTTTCACAAAAATCCTTTTATTCATATGTCCTTTCACTTATTTACTAACAATTCGCCGACTTGGATTTTTGTTTTGACAGTTTAAAGCTTAGTTTAGCCGTTTTTCAAAAAAAAAAAAACACTTTTTTCAACGGCAGTCTATTTAATGGGGCGCGCAATGCGCGCGCTCGCTCTCTCACACTTCACTTGTTGGATGTGCAGACACGACGATCGCTCTGTAGTATCGCATTTTAAAAAAAAGAACACTATTTAAGATAGATTCATTAGAAAGATATATTGTATATTATAAAATATATTCTTATTATATAAATATATAATATATTTCCCTGTATTTATATTTTTGTTTACATTTATTTACAAGCCTGTCTGAAGAAGGTATTACATATACCAAAACGTCGCGATAGGCTTGTTCTCCATTTTATTTTGATTGTTTACATTTATTCATCTGATTTATTTTTGGGATTTCACGAGATACTGTTAGGATGGATGTCTTTAGAGGCCGTGTGAGACAGAGAGATACTCCACGTTACAGACTCAGACTCTCCAGCAGTTCTCCAGCTCTGAAGAGAACAAACAGTCATTTTCCTCCAAAAGCACGTTTCTGTGCGAGCGAGACAGATTTCACTCCTAGACAAAGGGGAAGAAATGAAGTCAGAAATTCTCAAATGTTTTTTTTATTTATACTTTATTTAACCAGGAGAGAACCTCACTGAGATTAAAATCTCTTTTACAGGAGTGTCCTGGCCAAGATAGGCGGCCCACTTATTCAAACACACATATAACAATAAAACAATAAATTGGTATTAAAAATACAATCTCAGAAAAATGTGCAAGTCATAAAATCTTTCTCTAGCGCATGTGTAAGTGTTCTAAAATTGCTGAAAGACACCAAATGCTTCAGCCTCAATGTCATTTGGAGAGAATTCAATCTGTTGGTACAACATAATTAAAAGCAGTTTCACCTAACTTAGTTCTAGCTCGAGGTACATGCAGACTGTAATAAGACTGTGAACGCAATGAATAGTGACCTACTTTTTGCTTAAGCATACCACAAAGATAAGATGGTAAAAAAAAATAAAAAAAAATGCTTTTCTATATCAATAAGTACCAATGCATTTTCCTTCGTACAGCAAGAGAAGAACAAGAAACTCTGTTGTGATGTGTAGAAAATGTACAATTGGTAATAAATCTTATGGCACCGTGATACACAGCATCTAGGGATGCAAGAATATAAGAGGGAGCATGCTGATACACTACGTCCCCATAATCAAGAATCGGCAAGAAAGTCTAGACACAAGCTTCTTACTTGCATTAAATGAAAAGCAAGACTTGTTTCTAAAATAAAATCCTAATTACTTCTTTAATTTTTGTTTCAAGTAATTAATGTGTGAATTAAATTTTAATGTGTCATCAATTATGATGCCGAGGTATTTATACTCTGGCACTAATGTCATCAGTTTTCCTTGTAAAGTTCGAAGAACAATTTAATTATCTAAAGATTTTCTAGAATTGGAGAACCACATGAATTTAGTTTTCAACATTTAAAACCAGCTTTAAAATAAAAAACCTTGATTGGATAGTATCATAGTATCAAATACTGATTGTAAATCTCTGAGCTTCTTGTTTTGTAGGAGCAGAGCAATAGATGACAGTGTCGTCTGCATAAAAGTGAAACCTTGCTTTTTCAATATTAACATCAAGACAGTGTAAATATATATAGTAGATAAGTACCCAGTACAGATCCTTGGGGAACTCCCTTAACCACTTCCTTTGAGTCTGAATTGATACCTTGCACCTGCACACATTGGGTTCTTCCCTTTAACCCTCTGAGGTCTGAGCTGTTTTCTGGGCTCTGGAGGTGTTCTGACATGCTCTGACATTTGTGTTTTTTTCTGTTACTAGTGACATTTTCATGGCTAAAGTCTAATTACACTGTATTCAGCACAAACTCTGCTACAATAATATATCAGCAGCATGTATGTAAAAGTCTGTAGTTTTGAGATAATGACATTTATGCGTGGTTTGTGAAAATACAAAAAAAATTCTCACTGAAATAAGGCCATGAAACCCATACTGATTATTTCTTCACAAGACTTTTGAAAATTGTATGACATAGCCTAGAATATTTGCTCCAAAACTATGTGAAAATCACCCTGACTGCTCATTCAGATAAGACAATATATTGATTTAAAATTTCTAAGACGTGTTTTGTGTGACAAAGCCATATGCGAAGAGGCGTGATCATCTCATGAATATGTAAGCTTTTAACACCTGAGAAAGACAAAGACACTCCCCTAACTGCCCTATTAGGAGCGATCAGGCCCTGTCATTCAGAGCAACCTTGCACAAAGAATGAGGAGATTTTAAAAAGAATGGCTTTTAGATTGTTTGGATTTATTTACAACACAATCCAAAAATACAAATGACAAAAGAGCACATTGAAAACAATGATCCAAAGACAGAGACCTTTGTGCCATTCCTAAAAACATTGTACATACCTTTAATTTCCAAGGTGTTTGATTTTCACTTTACCATGTTCATGTACAGAGACTCATGTGAATGTTGAAGTCAGCAGGACTCAGTTGCATCTGGTCCCTGAAAGAAAAAAAAAAAAGAAAAAACTGTGAACATACTGATATCAAGAGAAACTATAGGGCTGCACGATTTTGGGAATGGATTTTAGATTTTTCTGGTTAATTTCTTTTTAAAATTCACAGAATAGGCCTACACACACACACACACACGTTTCCAACAATATATAATGAACACCAGGTTTGTTGTGCCTTGTAGGCATAGGCTACGCAGTGCTGCATAAAATAATAATAACAATAAATTAAATCTTCCAAAAGATTTCAAGAACAACTACGCTAGAGAAAAATATATTGATTATCATATGTTACTTCAAATGTTTCCATTCGTTATGATGAAATGAAATGAGATAATAGTAAAAACATAAAGCCTAATGTTTGGTGCATTTTTCCTTTCAAACGCAATCGTGCTCCAAAATATGATACATTAAAACCCACAGCGCGCTCCAAAATATGATACATTAAAACCCACAGCGCGCTCCAAAATATGATACATTCAAACGCCATCGCGCTCCAAAATATTAAACATTATGGTTATACATATCTATGTTTGAGCAGATATCCACAAACATTATTTAACAGGAAACACGAGTCTAAATAGTATAATATTCACCATATATCTAGCAACAGCTCAACTGCAATGTGAAGTTTATGCAACAATACCATAAACTAATAAGTAAGAATTTCTTACCTTACATCTTTCTTGTCTTCAAATCGCGTTCTTCTTCTGAGGTAAATCCATGTAAGCTCACAGCGTGTCTTCCAAACTCGACGAAAATCAGAGACTTGTGAAGTGTTTTGGTGTTTTGTGTTTGAGGTAACGAGGGCGTTCGCGTTCCATGTGGAGATTTGCATGTGAATCACTTTTGCGCGAGTGGGCGTGTCGAATTAAAAAGTAATTAGCAAGCGTTTGAGATACTGGACATCCTGTTGGTTTTATACAAATTACTTAAACAGAGAATATTTGTTTGCAGTTTGAATCCGATCATTTAAAAGTACACACTTAAATGTGTATAAAGGTATATGGCTCATAAATGTGTGAGAAGGATTCGCTGAGTTTTGTTTCAGTTTATAGACGTGCTCAAGAAAAAAAAGTTCACCGCGACGGAGAGTCAGAACGCACACCCTGTTTATTTTCTTTATTTTACAAAAGCACAATGTTTTGATTTGATTGTAAGTGGACACATACAAAAGTAGAAATATCACAGATTATTTTTTTATATTTCTTTTTTCTGTATAACCATAAATGACGGAGTAATTTAAGTTTATGTTGCTGCTATGTGAAAAAAATCCAGCAAAACGCGTCGGCGCGTTTCTCGACCTCAGAGGGTTAAATATGTTTTAAACCACGAGACTACATTGTATGACAATCCAACACTTCTAAGTCTATCTAACAATATATCATGGTCTACAGTGTCGAACACTTTAGATAAATCAATAAAAAGACATCCACAGTGTTGTTTTTCATCTAGGGACCCTACAAGGTCATTTAGAACTTTTAGGACAGCCGTAATAGTGCTGTGTTTTTTACGAAATCCTGATTGGTTGATAGTCAAAAGTTAATGAATCTGCAAATACTGTGTCAGTTGTTCACTGATAAATCTTTCCAAAAGTTTTGACAAAATACAAAGCTTCGAAATAGGTCTGTGGTTATCTGATGAAGTAGAGTCGCCCCCTTTTATCAAAGGAACGAATGCAGACTTCCAGATCTGTGGAATTTCATTGGTTGTTAAGGAAAGATTAACAGATGCGTCAATGGTGGTGAGATAATATCAGCCGCTAATTTTAAAAACAATGGTTCAATAAGATCAGGACCTGATGATTTATTTACGTCTAGGTCTTTTAATGCAGAGCAAACATCAGACGAGTTAATATGGTTAAAAACAAACTCTGTTGTCCATAGATTGTGCTCTGCATTAAGGAATTCAGAATTTACAGTAGTATAATTATTAATCTGAGACCCAGATGCAATAGTGACTATTAAAACAGTTTAGCATTTGTGATTTATCTACTACAGGGGTGCCCAATCCTGCTCCTGCCGATCGACTGTCCTGCACAGTTCATCTGAGCCAAGGGTTAGAGCCAAGATTTGGATATTACTATAACATCCGCATTTGTGTTTCTAGCCCAGATATGAACCACATCCAATTTAGGTAACAAACTACGGATGTTAATATGGATAAGACCCAGTCCTGACCTAGATTTTACTTCAGTTGGGGTAGTAAAAGTTGAGGCGCATGTATAATATGGCCCTGGGTTTGGCAATACGTTCCCAGACATTAGTAGCATGAGAACTATAAATCTCCACTAACAGATCATAAGGCTGTTTGTATTAAAATGTTGCTTTCTTCTGAAGCTAGTTGTAACAGGGGCTCTTCTTATTGGAAGATGAATAGCTCGCTACTTAACCATAATGAGGTTAAGTCAGAGCTGGAAAGAATTATTGAGTATTATTGGAGTAAAGCTAAACAAGAAAATTCATTTGGTACCAATTGGGAAGTGCTAAAGTTTGAAAGTGGGAAATATTTAAGAAAATATAGTTCTAATTTGGCTAAAACTGCTTAAAGATTTGGAAGTTGTCAGTGAAATTTTGTCTATTTACTAGGATTTTACCTGAAAATTTGTCAGATAGTCAAAGAGCATATTTAGTTGACTTGCAAATTAAGTTAAATGATTTTAAATTAAGAGCAGAAGGTGCTTTCATTAGGTCAAGGCAAAGGTGGCTAGAATTTGGAGAACAGATGTCATATTTTTTCAAACTTGAGAAAACTAGGGCTAAATACAATTCTATTTATCAACTAAATATTGAGGGGTCCGTGTCAGAAAATCCTAAAGAAATTTCCCAATATTGTTATAAATTTTACTCAAAACTCTATAGTTCTAAATTTAATGTAGCTGATTTAGATACTTTCTGTAAGCACCTTGGTTATGTTAATTCCATCAATCAGGATGAAAAAGTTTTTTGTGATTCACCAATTACTGTTGATGAGGTTAAGGAAGCAATTTTTCAGCTAAAATGTAACAAGTCGCCTGGTAACGACGGGATAACGGCTGAATTTTATAAGGAGATCATTTCCCCGTTCCTCCTCGAAGTGTACATAGAGAGCTTAAACTGCTCTGAGCTTACATCAAGTATGAAGCAGGGTGTCATTTGTTTAATACCTAAGCCTAAAAAGGACACACTTTCCTTGGACAACTGGAGACCCATCAGCCTTTTTAATAATGACTATAAAGTGTTTGCCCTTGTTTTCTCAAGCCGTTTCAAGTCGATTTTAAACTCAATTATTGACGAAAATCAATCAGGTTTTTTGAAAGGCCACCATATTTTCAATAATATTAGGCTTGTCTTTGACCTGATTGATTACTCTGATCTTATCGAGGATGACAGTTTAATTCTTTTTTTGGACTTTTTCAAGGCCTTTGACACTATTGAGCATCCTTTAATTTCACTACATCCAATCTGTATGTCACTCTTTCGAACTTATGCACAATGCATTTAACCATCGCTTTTAACGCTCTGCCGGATGTCGGATCTGCCGGATCAGATTACACTACAAGTATAATGGACAAGACTGCCGCCTGATGAACACCGTGACGTTAAGCCTGTGATCCAGGGGCTGAAGAGAGTTGAACCAGGAGGCAGTACCTATTGTCTGTGTCGTGTCTGTTCAGCCATGCATATTTTTAGTTCAATGATATATTGTCAATAAGAGAATGTATTGTTTGTGTTTAATAGTATTCTTGTAGTCTCTCATCCTCCTAGCATAGAGTCCAATGAGTCCAGTGCTCCAGTTATTCTGAAGATGAGAAGTGCATTCCACATGTACGTGGCAAAGAACGTTTCAGAATGCTAAAAGGGTAACCTTATCAATTTTATGGTCCTGGCTGAAGCTATTAGGCGGCCACATAACGGGGAGTTGGTTTCATACTTATTCAGTCGTGTCCATTTGTAGTTCACCTGTATGTTCCAGGTACAGGTGTAACATTGTTGGCAGGGTGTGGCCATATGATGGACAACAGACAACTCTCCTGCCTGCCTGATGAACACAGCAATGTGAACAACAGATGAAGCAAGTTGACGAAAGCGTTTATGGCAAGTACCAAGACCCACATGTATTTGATGAATGAGGCTCTTGTTGTTGTGCCCATATTTTAAGACTTCAAGACTTCAAGGGTCTTCTACTTTCAGCTTTGGCCTGACTACGCCTGCTCAGCAACGTGCACGACTGCTTCAACAAAAGCACCCACAGCAGTCGCAGGAAACGGCATTGATGTCGATAAATGGGATTATTTCGCCAGGGACTGCTATCATCTGGGAATCCATCCCCACAATTTGACGAACAACACAATGGCCACACAGCACGGTATCAAACTCTACTGTTCAATTAATATTGCATTATGGTCTGGGACCTTTGTCAAGTGGAGGAGTCTGTTCTCCCAGTACTTCTAAACTCTAGTATAGCACAGTCAATGTGCCAATTCTGTCTAGGGCAAAAACCTCTATACGAATGTGCAGTGCAACTCAACACAATGGCCACACACCAGGGTGTGGACACTTCCATGCTCCGTAAAGCCATCTGGAACTAGATCCAATGCAAGTTCGGGATTCGGTCAGTCTCTCCACTCACAGTTTCAGAAATATGTTGCAACATTGAATGTTTATTCATTCTACATTTCCAAGGGAAAGAACGTTTCAAGATGCTGAAGATGTCTCAGAGACTCCCCCGGGGCCTTCAAAGAAGCACAAAGCCTGAGGTGTGACTGTCAGAGGTAATGAAAGCACCTCAGAGAGCTTCACCCCTTCACCGGGCTCCTGGATGCAAACAGCCCAGGCTCCCACAGATACAGAGGAAAACAGTGTCAGTCAGACAACTTACAGTGGCAGAAAGGAAGATACTTCACTTCTGCGCTGGGCTTGTGGATACAGAGGCCCTGTGAGTCTCCAGAGGACAGACATGCTGTATAATGTACCAGCAAACAAGACTTTTGACCTATATACATTCTATATATGCATTTTATTTTATATACAAACTGAGTTTTATAGTTTTCATTGTTGTTGTTTTTTACTGCTGACAATTAGAGTGAGTCTACAGGAATAACATAGATGACACAGAAGCGGCTGGTGCAGGTTAACGTTACTGACGAACACGGCGACGTGAAGCCCGTGATCCAGTGGCTGAAGCATGAGAGCTGCCATTCTAATCTAGAATATATCTATAAACTTAGAGAATGTGGCGTTCGTGTCCTCAACTACCTCAACGACTAATCTTTCTTACTAATATTTCTTTCGTTCTAACTCCAAACTAAATTCAAATTTTGACAATAAATGTTAATTTTGTTTTTGTGTTTTTTTTAGAAAACGAGAAAAGGGGAGGACTTGTTATTGTGCAATTGTGTTTGATGTTCAATTACATTGAATTTAATTCATGTTTGTCCTTTCCTATTGAAAGCATTCTTTGAGCATAATGTATAAACTACTGGTGGGCAAAGTGTTAATAATTTGGCTATTTATACTGGATAATTGTAATGGTAGACTACTAAAAAGAAAAACATTTAATTAAACAATAGGTTAATGGAAATTGTATTTTATTAACAAGTTTAATCAAAGGTAACATTACAACACAAAATGGAATTTTTTGGCAAAAAAAAAAAAAAAAAGTTTTGCAGAGAGGAAATTGTCAGGGTGAATTCCTCATGGCTCCCCTGCCTCCCACTGCTTCAGTATCAGGGAAACCTGTGGAAGGTTGGAAGTCCACCCCTGCTTCTGGATCCAGGCCTCGATCCCAGTCCTAGACGGCTGATGCCGACCAAAGTGTTCTATAAAGACAAATCACGAGGAGCATTAGCCATTGTGGTGACATGTTTTATGAGATTTCACTAATTGTCCATCCCTGACACACAATTTTTGTTACAAAATGTATATATTGATGCTTACCAAGGACACGACGTTCACGGAGCTTGCGCTGCTCGCTACGCCAGCGGTCGTAGCAGTGCCGCTCGTGCTCGCCACACAGCTGGTGCCCGTCCAGAGTCACAGGGCAAGACTCAACCAGCATGTCAAATGCTGTCCGTTCATCCACCCTGTCCTGCCGGCTCGTGGACGCACCAGACCCACTTCTACAAGATCAATGAATAAACAATAAAGAAAGTGCCAATGAATGACTGCTTTGAGTAGCAACATTACAAATAATAATCATCTCGTTCATTAGATTTCATATTGTTTACCGTGTTTTTCCAGCAATGTCCTCAACCAGACGCTGAGCATCTGTCGTGGAGCTGTGAGGAACTGAAGATGGAGCAGGAAGGAGTGGAGGGATGTTCCTCACCACCAAGCCCTTCCTGTCCATTTCCTCTAACAAGCTAAGAAAGGAAAAACAGTGAATACACACACATTTGATGGAATATTGAGTATTGCACTGCAACAGGACAAAGCAGTGAGGCATAAAGGTTAATTACACACCTGGCAAGAGGATCAGCCGCTCCCAAAATGTCTCGAATCCTCTGGTACTCCCAGAAGCGCCCGGTGTGGGTGAAGTCAGCCATCTCCTTCTTGGCCTGCAGTACAGTGGCTTGGATGTCCTCCTCAGACCTTCCTCCCTTTAGGGAAGTCATTTTGAAGAGGGTCCAAGGCGCCATTCAAATGACGTTGAGTGGGACGCACTTCGTGGACGCTGCGCAGCGCCCCCTGGACGATTTATGCGGGGCCCCGTGACGCCCCTTCCAGATAGGGGCCGTCCCCAAGGTCCCCTGAGAGGTGGCCCCAAGACTCTAGACCCCCCAGGGGCCGCATGGGAGGGGCCAGAAGTTACCTCCCCAAAACCGCAGTTCGGGCATCGGCCACCAGGTGGCTCACCAACGTCCCACCCGCATCCTATTCGACGGGCGTCGAATAAGCAGGGGGTGGGCGTCCACGGAGTGCCTTAACGTCCCCCTTACAGCCTATTCACCCTTACCGGCTCCGCGCCATTGGCCGAACTCGCGGGGTGGGCGGGGCCGTCCACGGAGAGCCTATTTGTCCCCTTACAGCCTAAACGAAGCCAGGGGGCGGGGATCGATCCCGAAAACGCCCTCTGTCCACGGACAGCCTAAACGTCCCCCTTACAGCCTATAATTCATGCCTTTTGTCCACAAAGTGCCTATTGTGTCCCCTGACAGCCTATTCCTAGGCTGTCCGTGGAAATTGCATTAAAAGGAAATTTTTATAAATAAAGTGGTTATTGGTGGTCAAACCTACTGTACACCACTCAGGGGACACAGCACAACACACTGAAGTACATTTCACCCATTAATTGTGCAAAATTAGCATAAAATCATACTGTCCACGGGGAGCGTACAGGGGCTCCATCGAACCCTTCTTCTTCTGAGGAGGGAGGTCCTCCTCCTCCTCTTCCTCGTCCACCCCCACCTCCTCCGCCGCCCCCTATTCCAGTTCTTCCTCCTCCGCAGGAGTTTGATGAAGTAATGGAAATAATATAATATAGTATAGTATATTATTATTTTATAAATAATATAGCCTGTCAAACTTTTCTAGTTGCATTTGTTTTGTTCATTTTTTGTTTGATTTTTATTTTTCTCCAGTATTTCGCAGACGATGAGGAAGAGGATGACTGAGGGGGGGTTTTTTATATAAAAATTTGTAATAAACATTGTATATATCACTATGGTCTTCTCTTCTAATTTTCTTTTTAAAAATATAGTTTAAGCCCTCATTCCCATCTTTGAAACCGGCATAACTCAGGAACCAAAACAACTTGGGGCTCCATACTCCGGGTGTGTGGTGGACCTAAGGGTACCTTCCCATGCCCGAAGTATGGAGCTCCAAGTCAGTTTTGTTTCCTAGATAATACCGGACAAATCTGGACAGGAAGTGGCCGAATCTCGAAAACGAAGACGACTTGGGACTCCATACTCTGGGGGACATGGGGGTCCCACTGGTACCTTCCCATGCCCAGAGTATGGAGCTCTAAATCGGCTTGGTTCCCAATATACACCCGGTCAAAGTCCCATTTTTGACCGGGCATAACTCCAAAACCAAGCCGACTTGGAGTTCCATACTCCCGGGTTGTGGGGGGACCATGGGTGCCTCCCAACACCCGGAGTATGGAGCTCCAAGTCGGCGTGCTTTCTGAGATACACCCGGTCAAAGCTGGACCGGAAGTGGCCGTATCTCGGAAACGGAAGGGCCCAGGAGCTGGGGACGGTGGGGTCAGAAGGGGCCCTATGGGCCATCCCCATGCCCGGAGTTTGGAGTTCCAACTCGGCTTATCCCCCAAGATACATCCAGTTATACATAAGGGACTTTTGGACAAAACGCTCTCTATCTCGGAAAGGACGAGCCCCAGCGGATCCTCCTTTGGGGAGGTGAGGGGCCCCTAGGGACCCTCTCAGACCCCAGAGTCCCGAGCCTCTGGGACCCTTCCTTCTGAAGTGCACCCTTTCCTGTTGGGCCCCATATCTCGGACCGTGGGGGCGCTAGAGCCTCGGGCTAGGGCCCATTGGAGAGGGCCCCTGGGGACCCTACTTTGACCCGAGTTTGGTGTCGCTAGGCGGCCGGGTCCCCGAGTTATAGCCGTTCAAAGTACGCTGTCCGTGGACATTACATTAAAAGGTCATATTTCATAAATAAAGTGGTTATTGGTGCTCAAACCTACTGTACAGCCCTCAGGGGACACAGCACAACACACCGATGTACATTTCACCCATTAATTGTGCAAAATTAGCATAAAATCATACTGTCCACGGGGAGCCTACAGGGGCTCCATCGAATAACTTGCAGATGGGATGCTGTTTTCGACTTAGACATTTTCAGCGGGTGAATCCCTGTAAGGAATTGGGGATTTCAGCATATTTGCTGAAGGCCAGTGAGTAACTTATTAAGCTACAGGTGGGATGCTGATTATATTAATGGGTCACATTTCATAACTACAGTGCTTTTATGAGGTGAAACCTACTGTACACTACTCAGGGGACACAGACCCACACACTGATGTGCATTACAGCTATTAATTATGCATAATTTACATAAAATTCAACCGTCCACAGACAGCATATATGGGACCCGTTGGATAAGTTACAGGTGGGATGCTGTTTTCGACTTAGACATTTTCAGCGGGCGAATCCCTGTAAGGAATTGGGGATTTCAGCATATGTGCCGAAGGCCAGTGAGTAACTTATTAAGCTACAGGTGGGATGCTGAGTATATTAATGGGTCATATTTCATAACTACAGTGCTTTTATGAGGTGAAACCTACTGTACACCACTCAGGGGGCTTTGCTTGTGAGGACATGGCTTCGAACCCAGCTCAGACCACCTTATGGGATCACCCTGATGTCATGGTCCATCTGAAAACAATTTTGACCTAGACAGATAGGCTGCACATATTATTTGACTTAACGACTTTCATTTCTCTTATCTATCTAAATATTCTATATTAATAGGTCACACACACACACACACACACACACACACACACACACACACACACACACACACACACACAATTAAACAAGTCATTAATGTGTTGTCCACAGACTACACATTAATGACTTGTAAAATTTGTATGTGTGTGTGTGTGTTTGTGTGTGTGTGTGTAGAATTATTTATTTACATAGGTCATTGTGAATAATCAGATGTTTATAAACAATATGTGTTCTGATATAACTGATGTACATTATAGCTATTATGATTAATTATCCTTCAAATTAAATGTTAGATATAACTGATGTACATTATAGCTACTACTTATGAATAATTAGCCTTGAAATTAAATGTTAGAAATTTTGAGCAGCTGGATCTTTCAAATTTAATTTTTGCTGGATAATATTAAACTTTAACGCAGTAAATACAATAAATACCCTTTTAGGAAAAAAATGATGACAGACAAAAAGTGTAAATTCAAAAACAAGCAAGTATATTTATTAGAAAAAAAGCACACAAAGATATAATAACAATATAATAACAGATTAATAATATAGAAAAACAATAGATGAATAATATTTAAACAATAAAGAAAACACTAAAAACCACACTGAATTAAAAAAAGAAGAAAAAGGTCAAAAAAAAAAAAAAAACTGTTCATTTCTTTCTCCGGCGCTTTTCAATGGATCTCTTCACTTTCTTCGCCGCCTCTTTTGGCGAGATCAGCCTTGGTCTAAGCCTCGCCCTACGGCCCAGAGGAGTCAGGACCACCCTCAACTTCTTTTTCTCCACCTCAGCCGCCATTACTTTAGATCCTTGTTGCTCCTCCTGTCAAAGAAAATACATGGAGAACAATTTATCATTAGTCTGCAAATCAAGACAACATGTATGGATGTAGTCTCAGTACATGATATCACTTTACCTTATCGGACCCCAGAGTTGACACACCGGACTCCGGTACAGCATCTTCTGGGCTGGTGCTGCTAGACGTTATGTCTGAATCCTGTCTACTCTGCTTGCGGGGCTGAGGTGCCCTTTTCATGGGCCGCTTTCTCTTCTGCGGTGTCCTTGCTGGTGAGCGTTCCTCTCCTTGAAGCGCCGCCTGAAAGAGCATGCGGTGCTCCACGGCCTGCTTTACTGACAAGTTGGTGACGTAGAACTTGTCAGCCGTTCTAACGTCGTGGCACATGAAATTGGCCAACTTCTGCCGATCATCGTCCGCGTGCGTGAACTTGGCCTACAAACACAGAGGAAAAGAAGGGAAAAACAAAGGCAAATTGGTAACATAAAACAATACACAGTGATAACCAAAAATATGTGCTCATGTGAGAAGACACTTACATGGCTGGCGATCGACGTCCGGATGTCAGTGAAAGTCGGGCATCCAGGGAGGCCCATCTCCTTCCACGCCTCCTGGAAATAGCCATTTAGGTTTTTGCAGGGGTTGGGCTTGGATGTGAAAAAAAAGAATCTGGCATCCTCCCCGCCCGGCAGTTTGTCTTTTATGGAGAGAAACTTGTTCGCCCAGGCATATTCATAATCCAGGAGGGCAATCTGGGCTGGCCCGAAGGCTTTATTCGTCTTGTGGCTGCATACCTGATCACACACAACACACACACACACAAAATACAGTTAAGAACAGAACAGATAAATACAAGTCCCCAAAACATTTATGTATATAAATGACTCACGTTTATAACATGCGCCTTCTCATTTGAAGAATAACGTGCCCCCCGCACCTCCTGGATTGTCATGTTCGTTAGGACACCTCCCCTGTGGCCGTAGAGGGATGCCAGGAAGGCCGAAAAGTAGCCATAGAACCTCCATAAGTTCTTGTATGACGGGTCCCTCTCCAAACTCCCTAAAAACAACAACAACGAGTAAAAACGCAGCAATTAAATGGCAAATTATTTTTTACAGTTAACTCCTTGAGAGTACAAGTTGAAATGTTTGAATAAAAAAACTTACCCAGAAGTTCTGGGATGGCCTTAGATGCAAGGTCTTGGCACTTCAGGAGGGTCACCTTTGACAGAACGCGCTCCTCCTTCAGTGCCTTCACCGCCACCTGGTGCATGGCCACGCCCCTGCCCATGGTCTTCAGGACCCGGCGCATCTCCCGGCGCAGCCCGATCAGAACAGTGCGACTAAGACGGCAGGAGGTTGGAGGTGTTTCGGTAATGTAATCAAAAAACTGCGCCACGTTCTGGGCATAGTGCCTCACTGTTGTCTCCTTCATGTGGGACTGCCTTAGGAAAGATATCCACCTGGACACAGACCAAAAAAAACACAACAACATCAGAAATCAGTAAACACTCAGTTCAAAGTACCATCACATACGCAAACTGTCTTGAATTGCACAGATGGGCTGATCATGTACAGAATTAGGTTTGCACATGTACAGAATTAGGTTTGCAGCAAAGACAGTGCCGTTCTAGGTCCAAAGCAAAAACACCAAATTCGAAAATGCATCGCATCAGAAATCAATTTGACAGCTCAAAAATTTGACAGCTCAAAAAGACAGCTTTGACAGCTGGTTGAGTGCAGGTATAATCTCAAGTAACTCTCAGCAATTACATGTACAATTACTCAAAAGTATACGAGGAGTGTGAGGGTATATTTTTAAGCAAATGGTCAATAATTTGGAGTAAATCACTGCAATTACATGCACCGTTACTTAGAAATGTACTAGTGGTTGAGTGCAGGTATAATCTCAAGTAACTCACAGCAATTACATGTACAATTACTCAAAAATATACTAGGAGTGTGAGGGTATATTTCTAAGTAAATGGTCAAAGTTGAGTGTACAATGACATTTTCATAATAGATTGAAAGTTTAATCTTCAAGAAAGTCAATTTAAAAATAGTGCTGTTTCTAACAGCCTCTCTATCTCGGTCACATAAAACAAAGCAGTGCGGAATCAAGCAGTAATGTACAGGACCAGGTCCAAAACAAAAACACCATCACAAATCTATTTGTCAGCATACATCACAGCTGTTAAGAGCGCAACATTAGCCTTACAACTTCAGGACCACTGACAGCGCCGTTCTAAGTCCAAAGCAAAAAACACCAAGTTCAAAACTGCATCGCATCAGAAATCAATTTGACAGCTCCGTTCTACCGGTTAAACCAAATATTCAGAACACAAGAAAAACAAAACCTGCACGTGTATTCTGGACGTTTCATTCAGAAAGCACAGACTGTTGCTCAACATGTACAGTTACTTCAAATTATCAGCACACCCCGACTAGAATATTTTTAAGTAACTGTACATGTTGAGCAACAGTCTGTGCTTTCTGAATGAAACGTCCAGAATACACGTGCAGGTTTTGTTTTTCTTGTGTTCTGAATATTTGGTTTAACCGGTAGAACGGAGCTGTCAAATTGATTTCTGATGCGATGCAGTTTTGAACTTGGTGTTTTTTGCTTTGGACTTAGAACGGCGCTGTCAGTGGTCCTGAAGTTGTAAGGCTAATGTTGCGCTCTTAACAGCTGTGATGTATGCTGACAAATAGATTTGTGATGGTGTTTTTGTTTTGGACCTGGTCCTGTACATTACTGCTTGATTCCGCACTGCTTTGTTTTATGTGACCGAGATAGAGAGGCTGTTAGAAACAGCACTATTTTTAAATTGACTTTCTTGAAGATTAAACTTTCAATCTATTATGAAAATGTCATTGTACACTCAACTTTGACCATTTACTTAGAAATATACCCTCACACTCCTAGTATATTTTTGAGTAATTGTACATGTAATTGCTGTGAGTTACTTGAGATTATACCTGCACTCAACCACGAGTACATTTCTAAGTAACGGTGCATGTAATGGCAGTGATTTACTCCAAATTATTGACCATTTGCTTAAAAATATACCCTCACACTCCTAGTATATTTCTGAGTAATTGTACATGTAATTGCTGTGAGTTACTTGAGATTATACCTGCACTCAACCACGAGTACATTTCTAAGTAACGGTGCATGTAATGGCAGTGATTTACTCCAAATTATTGACCATTTGCTTAAAAATATACCCTCACACTCCTAGTATATTTTTGAGTAATTGTACATGTAATTGCTGTGAGTTACTTGAGATTATACCTGCACTCAACCGCTAGTACATTTTTAAGTAACGGTGCATGTAATTGCAGTGATTTACTCCAAATTATCAGCACACCCCGACTAGAATATTTTTGAGTAAATCACTGCAATTACATGCACCGTTACTTAAAAATGTACTAGCGGTTGAGTGCAGGTATAATCTCAAGTAACTCACAGCAATTACATGTACAATTACTCAAAAATATACTAGGAGTGTGAGGGTATATTTTACTGTATTTACTGTATATGGCTACAGTAGGGTCCTTGATAGGACCATGGAGGCCGCGCCGCCATGGCCACCTGAACTGTCTGGTCCACCTTGGCCACCTGAACTGTCTGGTCCACCCTGGCTTCCTGCACTGCCGGATCCGCCCTGGCTTCCTGCACTGCCGGATCCGCCCTGGCTTCCTGCACTGCCGGGTCCGCCCACGCCATGCCACGGCCCAGGTCCGCCCACGCCATGCCACGGCCCAGGTCCGCCCACGCCATGCCACGGCCCAGGTCCGCCCACGCCATGCCACGGCCCAGGTCCGCCCACGCCTTGCCACGGCCCAGGTCCGCCCACGCCATGCCACGTCCCATGTCCTGTCCCCCTGCACGGGCCTGGCCCACCATCCCTCCCCCATGACCTCCTCCACTCCACCACCCTCCTGGTCTTATCTTGTATTTTGGTTTTGTTGGGCGTCGGGAGACGCCCTTAGAGGGGGGGATTCTGTCACGTTTTGGGTTTGTTCTTGTCATGTTTCTGTGTCATGTCTTGTTTCCATGTCTGTCATGTGATTCCCTGTTTGTCATGTGATCCTGCCATGTCTTGTCATTGGTTAATTGTCTGATCATTGTTCACAGGTGTCATTAGTCTGTGTATTTAAGCCCTCATGTTTGCCATGTGTCTTTGTCAAGTATTGTTTCCTGTAGTCTGCTGATGTAACCACTAAGTAAGTTCATGTTTCTGAGATTGTTTTCGCCACGCCTTGCCATGTTCTTTTGTTTCTATGTCTGATTCTGATTTTCATTAAACTGCATTTGGGTTCTACATACGCTTGCTTCAGTGGACTTAGTTACAGGTGGACTTGAGGTTTGCAACCGGGGGACGGAGGATGGCTGGGTGTCAGAGGCTGGCTGGGTGTCAGAGGCTGGCTGGGTGTCAGAGGGCAGCTGGGTGTCTGAGGGATCGTCGTGGGTGGAGGGTGGAGTGGGCTCGTCAGGGTCCACACTCTCTAACTCTGGCCCAAGGGATGAGAGGATTTGTCTCGTAAGCTGCTTGACTTTGGCTGCCCCCGTTGCTGAAGACTTTCTTTTCAGCAACCGGTACCGTCGGGTAACATTTTTGAGGGCACTTGAAAGGGTGTCAATTTTCTGATTCATATCGACAATCTGTGCCCTCATCTTCGCTACACGGCGGTTGCAAGAAGGATTACCACAGTCCTCGTCATCCGAATCATTCTCAAACACCGGCACCACATCTTCATCCATCCAGGGGTGTTCAGCATCTTTCAGGTCGAGGGTGGAGACCATTGGCACCTCCGGCTGAGATGCCCTCAAAGCACTCAATTTCTCCAACACTTTTACCCGCTTGCTGGACATCATGTATCCTTTCCTGGCTGCTGTGGATAATTCACAATGAGACTTCATGTGACGGTCCAGGCGAGTTGTGTCCTTGCCACAGCCAGGCACTGGACAGCGTCCTTGGCGGATGTTTATCCGTCCAGACTCCAAAGAGAGGAGTAATTTCCTTTCTTCTACATTTTTAACATTATGGAACACTTTTAAGTGTTGGCCTAGTCGTGCAAACAAACGGCAACACAACGGGCACGATTCGACAGGCATGGCTGATAAAATCAGAATAAAGAGATTGCTGAATTCAGGATACGCGTACTGCTGATGCTGAAGGTTCAGGGATCTAGAGATTTGTGTCAGTAAAAACTCTGAACAGAGGACTTGTCTCATGAGTACACTCCCATAATTTGACGATAACTTAAAGGAAGTTACAGTGCAATTACTTTAAAATTGACTAGGGTTGTGAAGGTACAATTTCAAGTAATACGATAACTTAAAGGAAGTTACAGTGCAATTACTTTAAAATTGACTAGGGTTGTGAAGGTACTATTTCAAGTAATCCACTGTTATTACATGCAAAATTACTTAAAGATATACTCGCAGGTGCGTACTGATAATTTAAAGTAAATCAATGCAACTACATGCACCTTACTTCAAAATTTACTAGTGGGGGTCTGCGGGTATAATTTAAAGTAATTCACAACAATTACATAGTATCTTACTCTAAATGATTCTATGTTCAATCACTCTGTTCAATTTTGAAGTGAGTCACTCTTTAAGTATATTTTCAAGTAAGACACTGTTTAATTAAAAATTACTTTAAGTCATACCCTCACAGCTATTACATAGTGACTGGATGATTTGTCGATCTAAAAAACTATTTTGATAGTGACAATAAGGGGCCCTTTTAATTAAGTTAACGGGTGGAACAATGTTTGTACTTTTGGACAGGGACATATATATATATATATATATATATATATATACACAGTACCAGTCAAAAGTTTGGAAACATTACTATTTTTAATGTTTTTGAAAGAAGTCTCTTATGCTCATCAAGCCTGCAGTTAAACAAAAAAAAAACAGTAATATTAAGAAATATTATTACAATTTAAAATAATGGTTCTCTTTTTTTAATATATTTTAAAATGTAATTTATTTTTGTGATGCAAAGCTGAATTTTCATCAGCAAGTACTCCAGTCTTTGGTGTCTTATGATCCTTCAGAAATCATTCTAATATGATGATTTGATACTCAGTATTCCAACAAAATATATTAAACAGTTTCCATCATTGATAATAACTAAGTTTAACTAAATTATACATAAGGGAATTTTGGACAAAACGGTCTATATCTCGGAAAGGACGAGCCCCAGCGGGTCGTCCTTCGGCGTGGTGAGGGTCCCCCAGGGGACCTCTCAGACCCCAGAGTCCCGAGCCTCTGGGACCCTTCCTTCCGAAGTGCACCCTTTCCTGTTGGGCCCCATATCTCGGACCGTGGGGGCGCTAGAAGCTCGGGCTAGGGCCCGTTGGAGAGGGCCCCTCGGGACCTTACTTTGACCCGAGTTTGGTGTCGCTAGGCGGCCGGGTCCCCGAGTTATAGCCGTTCAAAGTTTGGAGCCCACCTGCAGATTATTTGACAGAGCCCCTGTACGCTGTCCGTGGACATTACATTAAAAGGTCATATTTCATAAATAAAGTGGTTATTGGTGCTCAAACCTACTGTACAGCCCTCAGGGGACACAGACCCACACACTGATGTACATTACAGCTATTAATTATGCATAATTTGCATAAAATTCAACCGTCCACGGGGAGCGTACAGGGGTCCTGTCAAATAAGTTACAGGTGGGATGCTGAGTTTGACCGGGTGTATCTTGGGAACGAAGCCGACTTGGGGCTCCATACTCTGTGGTCATGGGGGGCCCATGGGTACCTCCCCACACCCGGAGTTTGGAGCTCCAAGTCGGCGTGCTTTCTGAGATACACCCGGTCAAAGCTGGACAGGAAGTGGCCGTATCTCGGAACTGGAAGGTCCCAGGAGCTGGGGACGGTGGGGTCAGAAGGGGCCCTAAGGGCCCTCCTCATGCCCAGAGTTTGGAGCTCCAACTCGGCTTAACTCCCAAGATACACCCGTTTATACATAAGGGACTTTTGGACAAAACGGTCGATATCTCGAAAAGGACGGGTCCCAGCGGATCGTCCTTCGGGGTGGTGAGGGGCCCCTAGGGGCCCTCTCAGACCCCAGAGTCCCGAGCCGCTGGGACCCTTCCTTCCGAAGTGCACCCTTTCCTGTTGGGCCCCGTATCTCGGACCGTGGGGGCGCTGGAGCCTCGGGCTAGGGCCCGTTGGAGAGGGCCCCTAGGGACCCTACATTGACCCGAGTTTGGTGTTGCTAGGCGGCCGGGTCCCCGAGTTATAGCCGTTCAAAGTTCGGAGCCCACCTGTAACTTATTCGACGGAGCCCCTGTACGCTGTCCTTGGACATTACATTAAAAGGTCATATTTTATAAATAAAGTGGTTATTTGTGGTCAAACCTACTGTACACCACTCAGGGGACACAATACAACACACTGATGTACATTTCACCCATTAATTGTGCAAAATTTGCATAAATTCATACTGTCCACGGACAGCGCAAAGGGGCCATGTCAATTAAGTTACTCTGGGTTACGGGGGACACCATAGGCACTTTGTGGACGACTTCAGCACATATAGGCTGTTAGGGGACACCATAGCCCCTTCGTTGACAAATTCCGCTCATATAGGCTGTTAGGGGACACCATAGGCACTTCGTGGACGACTTCCGCACATATAGGCTGTTAGGGGACACCCTAGGCACTTCATGGATGACTTCCGCACATATAGGCTGTCAGGGGACACCATAAGCACTTTGTGGACAAAGGGATGAATTATAGGCTGGAAGGGGACAAATAGGCTTTCCGTGGACAGCCCCGCCCACCCCGCGACTTCAGCCAATGGCGTGGTGCGGGTAGGCGGGAAATAGGCTGTAAGGGGGACGTTTAGGCTGTCCGTGGACAGGGGGCGTGTCCGGGATTGATCCCCGCCCCCTGGCTTAATTTAGGCTGGAAGGGGACAAATAGGCTCTCTGTGGACAGCCCCGCGTCTTCGGCCAATGGCGTGGTGCGGGTAGGCGGGAGATAGGCTGTCCGCGGACAGGGGGCGTGTCCGGGATCGATCCCCGCCCCCTGGCTTCATATAGGCTGTCAGGGGACACCCTAGGCACTTTGTGGACAAAGGGATGAAGAATAGGCTGTCAGGGCACACTCTAGGCACTTCGTGGACAAGAGGAAGACTACGGTAGGGATAGGCTGTCAGGGGACACCATAGGTGCTTCGTGGACAAAGGGATGAAGAATAGGCTGTCAGGGGACACCCTAGGCACTTCGTGGACAAGAGGAAGACTACGGTAGGGATAGGCTGTCAGGGGACACCATAGGCGCTTCGTGGACAAAGGGATGAAGAGTAGGCTGTCAGGGGACACCTAACGCACTTCGTGGACGAAAGGATGAAGAATAGGCTGTTAGGGGGATGGTATAGGCAGTTCGTGGACATAGGGGCCCCGTGGACTTCGTAGGCCATCTGTGGACACCACCGTGGAGCGAGGTCGCCCCCTAAAGGTGTCCATCAAGGGCCCTATGGGAAATGCCACGCATTACTACGCATTACCCCTCAAAAACGCAAAGTGTCCATTTCGTCATTAACCTAAGCGGCAAATGGGCGTCCATTTGGAGCAGAGATCCCTCCGAGTGCTTACGCGTCCAATGGCAACTTAAATGAATGGGAAGATTTCCACGAACAGCCTAATTTCCCTTCCGTGCATGCAGGCCGTCCTGAGATGCCCAGGAAGAGTGCGCGGAGCCTTCCTGCAGATCGGGCAGAGGAAGTAAATCCTGCTGTGGTACTTTCTGTACAAAAAACAAAACAAAAAAGAGGTTATTTTACCACATACAAGTTAAATGAAATGTAGTCAACTTAGTCTGCAGCATAGTAAAGAAGCACCACTTTGCAAAAACAACTACACAATTTCTTTACAAAATGTAAAATAAAATACATTTTTTAGAGCCAAGAAGCAAATATGAATTCTTTCACTTTTTTTTCTAGATCTGCACACCCTGCCTGGCCTTAAACCTTTGTGCAACACACACCACTATCCACAATTGGCAAAGGGATGTTTAAATTGGATTTATCTCTTCAGAAAATACCAAAATACATAATATTTATCTGGTAAATGATTATAGATTTTTAAGACTTTTTAGATATCTGGAGTATCCCCAATACAGCATTACTGTTAAAGGTACTTCAGTTAAGTAAAATTCAGTTAGGTCTTTCGACAAACAAAGACAGCAGCAAAGACAAGGCAGCTTTACACAGCTAATGTAATAATAGACAGGAATCACTTACCCTTCAGAAGCCATTTCAAGTTCTTTTAGAAATAAACAGTTATATGTTCTCAAACAATTGGTGAAATCCAGATGTCCTCCAGCTGACTGTTTGAAACTGTGTGTGTGTGTCTCTAGACCAGGGTATCATACACCTGAGTCTGTATTCAAACTAGCCAATGAGGTCGCAGTATTACACACAACCCCCTGCTAGGTGAGAATGGCCCATCAATGTATGGGCCAGCTGAAAAACTGGTTTGAGTCGGCTATCTCAGAAAAAGATGCTTTTATAAGTTTCAAATTAGTTAAAAATAAGTAAATGTGACTAAATATTTGTAAACTGAACATAATGAGCTTCATTTTGATAGGAAACGCATGAAAAAAGCTTGAGATTTAAAAACAAAACAAAAAAAACACTGCATGCAAGGAAGAGAGCCTTCTTACAATGAGAGGGCCATACGTTGATGGGCCATTCTCACCT
This sequence comes from Leuciscus idus, assembly GCA_021554675.1. NCBI lineage: Eukaryota > Metazoa > Chordata > Actinopteri > Cypriniformes > Leuciscidae > Leuciscus > Leuciscus idus. The sequence continues at coordinate 511,333 of CM038629.1, forward strand.
GGCAGGGGGTTGTGTGTAATACTGCGACCTCATTGGCTAGTTTGAATACAGACTCAGGTTTATGATACCCTGGTAATAGAGAGACACTAGTTTGTTTCAAACTATCCTGCTGGAGGACATCTTTGTTTTGCTTTGACTTGGACTTCATTTGACTTTGTTTGATACTGTTGCAGAGGCTGAACAAGCTCAGAAGAGGCCAGGCTTGTTTGTTTAACTGTATGTGCTTATGTTATTTGTGTTTCATTCAGAGGATGTTTCCTTAATTTAGAGAATTATTATATTCAAGAATAATCATTGGTCAGAGGTCATTGTGGTGGTTACCATGCTTCTAATGGCGGTCACAAAGATTTCTGTGTGAATACTTTGAACACTTTTTTGAATGAACAATGTCATTAGTATCTTTGTAAACTGAGCTTTATTTTGATTAAAAAAACACATGAAACATTTTACTGAGATTCAAAGAAAAAAACTTAAAAAATGTAACAGAAAGAAAAGGAAAACACTGCATGCACAGAGATACATAACAGTGTTTGCCACTCTTTTTTCTTTTCTTTATTTTACATTTTTTATACCATTAGAACAGGCCAGTTGCATTTGAATTGGGGTTTGTATCTCATCAAAAGAACAAACCTATGTTAACAATGTTTCAAAGCAAAGTAATTGGGTTTTTAAAGTTTTAAAAGTTGAACCTGAGCCCCATGGAGATGTTAATAGGACAGGCCCTGTTCTGCTGCATATTTAGAGTTTTCATATCTCTTTTTTTTAAATCATGTCTCATTCTTTCAGATCATTGTTTAAAAAATGTATTCTATATAATGTCATTTTGTCTTGAAGGTCTACCGTTGTGCACTGCTTGCTGTGCCAGAAGCCCCAGGACAACCTCTCTGTTCATCTGGCCAGGGTGTGCATGAAGAAAAGCACGCCTGAGGAAAGAGCAGCCGAGGTTCAGAAAGCCAAGGCTTCGGGCAGAGAGTGGGTCCGCAGCAACAGGACCTGGGACTTCGAGCAACTCTGTGTGCTCCTGCCTGACAGACGCTCTCGGCTCAACATGGTCAAGGAGATTCTCCAACGTGTTTTTTATCACGAACCAGCCCCGGGAGTCTGAGAGTGACCTGGACGAAGAAGCTGCTGCTGCTCCGTCTGATCTTCCTCAAATGCAAGTGCAATTCTTAAATGCTTAAGCTGAAATGCTTAAATGTAAATGCTTTTCTTACTTAGTATTTTTATCAATAACTTTAATAGTCTTGTCTGTTATGTTTAATCCACACAGCCGGGTCGTTCAGAGGGCTCCTGGCATTAAAGACTGCCAGAAGATTTTGAGAGTGGCAAAGTCGGGCATGCTCAGGATCCAGAGGGAACTGCAGGTGGGCAGAGAGCTCTCCAACACCAACAAGACGCTCTGCCGTTATTACTGCGAGGCACTCTTGGTGTTCGTCCACATGCAGAGTGGCTGAACAGGACCGAGCTGGGTGACAGGGTTGTGATCGGCATACAGAGGGAGACAACCTCGAGTATACAGATCGCTCTGACCCAAGAGGAGCAAGCTGTAAGTTTTACTATGATACAAACTGTTGATTGCTTACCACCAGTGTTTTACATTTAATAACTCATTGGTCTTTTTTCGTAGTGCTTGGAGCTGTACTTCACATCCATCAGGCCTGAGAACATTCAGCCGGAAAAACTCTGCAAGAGTTTCTTTGTCTCGTCGTCCGGCGTGGATGTTGCACGATACATGCATCCGTCCACCTCCTCTACAACACCCGTGCTTACATGTTTTTTACCACATTTGCAAAGATTTTATTTACTCTTTTTTGTTAATTACCATTATGTATGTTTCTTTGTATATAGTTTTGTGTATTTCTGTTGTCCACTTTAATACATTTTATACATTTTTCATAAAATACAGTTGTGTTCTTTTAACACACATAGGCGAAATTCCCAAATCGTTAAAGCTCCAATATGTAACAATTTTGTAATAAAATTTCCGAAAATAACTTGCACAGTGTGTTATATTTCCTCCAGTTGTGTACTTACAATATCTCAAAAGTCTCCAAAGATTTTTTATTTCAGAGAAATTCCGATTTTAAATAACTGTCCGTCCCGGAAAAGAAATGTCGCCTCTCAGTGACGCAATATCCGCACTATCCTTTTTTTCCGATGTGGACCATGTGATATTCCACCACACCGGAACATCACATGGTCAAATGCGGAAGTGGTGGTTATAGCGTTATAGCCATAGACTGTATGGTTATAGCTGTTATGGATCACGATTACTCTTTGGCGAGTATTGAAGTGCCAACAAAACGAAAGCGTCCATATTCGGATACACGCAGACTGTGTGACAAACGGAGGAATAAAACCCGGATAAATATCGGCCAGGCGTTTTTGAGATAGAGAGAGCTGCGCGACAATCTTGGACTTGACAGAGACTCTGCTCTCGCGAGTGTATTGATAGACAGGTAAGCAAATCAATCTTTTTTTTATTGTACAAGTAACATAATAGTTACAGTAAAGATGATTTTAATAGATATGAATTAATGACAAATAGCTGTAAGTTGTAACGGGATAATATACTGTAGCATAACATTTCACGTTCCTTGCAGTTCATTAATTATGATGACATAAAATACGATCAGACATACAGGTAATACAAAAACGAATAAATTACCTCATCCGTGATCATGATTCATTAATTCCATTTAGATACATCGCTAGATGGTGAAAACGCATTAAAAACGACATCTCCCATCGTCACCTCCTTCATAGCGTCATCAAGCTTCGCCTTTGTTATTGTTGGAAACTGCGCCCTCTTGTGGTCAATTTTTTACATATTGGAGCTTTAAAGGAATTCAACAGCTTAAAACTCTGACTTTTTAAAATTAATTTAATATTAACTTCCTCAGTAGTATTAATAGTTTTAAACCATTCTGTATGTTTATTGTATATAGGTTTGTGTATTTCTGTTGTCCATTTTCTTTCATAAAACAAAGTTATCAAGTTTAACTAGCAGCAGCTTTAGCAGGGCCACTAGCATAGCATATCAATGGTCTTTCTCTCTATGTGTGTGTGTGTGTGTGAGAGAGAGTTGGGGGAGGTGTGCATAAATACACACAGAAGCACTTAGTAAGTTTAGGCTCAGATTAAAATACAGGTATTTTCTGTTTGCATCTAAAAAATAAATAAAGACTGAAAACTAGATATGGGTGGTCAATAAAACATTGCTAAACAATTGTACTGTATACTGGCTATGTTGGAAATATATTTTAAAAATGAGAAGAGTAGACCATAATGATATATAAAATATTAATTTTTATTTAAAACAAATAATCAGTCATCCTCCTCTTCTTCGTTGTCTGCAAAATATTGAAGAGAAATAAAAATCAAATGAAAAATGAATAACACAATTGCAACTATGGACATATTCAATGTAGGCTTTCAAACTCTATTACCTCATCAAAATCCTCCTCATGAGGAAGAGGTAGTGGAGGAGATAGGGGCGGATGGTTGGGGCTGTTGGGAGGAGGAGGAAGAGGAGGAATATGACCTCCTCCCACGATCTCCTCCGATGAGGATGTGTGCTCGCTGTCCTGCAAAATATTGATTGCCTTGGGGAAGAAAAAAACATTGAAAACATAAATGAAATGTGAATTATTACCACAAGCTTTAATTTGTTATAAATCAAGTTAATAAAGATGAAGATTTGGCCGAATGACAAAGCTTTTTATATGAATACTTATTTCTACTAACCACATCACTTGCTCCTGAAGTCACCACACCGCTGTCCTTGTGTCTTTGTGCACACACTGAAACAAAGAAAAACATATACATAGGCTATTATTACTATTATTAAACACAAAGAGTCTTCACGCCACATTTATTATTTTTATTTGAAAGACTCTTATGATCATCAAGCCTTGATCAGAAATACAGCATTCTAGGGAGTTTTTTAGGCAAACATAGGCTGTAGTTTTAAAGTATATTTGGATACCCAAATCTATTTTATGTTTCATCCACCTGGATATTTTATATTGATATATTGATGTATTTTATATTGATATATTGAACTAAGTTCCATTTTTATTTATGTATTACTAGTGTTAACTGATGTATACAAATAAAAATAACTACATTTATTCAAAATAAAAAATTACTCACTCCAAACTTTTGAATGATAGTGTATAAGTGTTACAAAAGATGTCCTGCACTTTTGACCAAATGAATGCCGGCTTGATGAGCATAATAGACTTCTTTCCAGAACATTAATAATAGTAAGGGTTAGTAAAACAAAACCAAACCATTTACTCACCTGAGAAACTGTTCTTTACTATAATAGATGTTGTTTTTCTCAGCCTGACCCTAAACTTTCACACCTTTCCAGGGGGCTGGGGTAAGCCGAGTTCTGATTGGCTGGTTTCAATACAAACTCAGGTTAGGATTAAGAGTTAGGGTCATTTCGGGTCATCCCCTGCAACAGGTAACTGTTATCATCTGGAGATCCCGAATTGCTTTAGACGAAATCACTGTTTTTTCTTGTAAAAAACTGATAATTCATCTCAAAACTTGAAATGGCTTCTGAAGGGTGAGTAATTTCTAACTATTATTACATTAGTTGTGTTAAGATGCCTTGTTTTTGTTTGTTAAAAGTCCAGATATCTAAAAAGTGTTAAAAATCAATAATCATTTACTAGGTAAGTTTTATGTATTCGGTTGTTTTCTGAAGAGATAAATCAAATTTCAATCTCCCTTTGCCATTTGGGGATAGTGCAAAAAAAAAAAAAATCAAACATTTCTTAAAACAAGATCCATTTACTTTAGTAGTAAAATAACATAAGATATTTTGTCCTGTTAAGTGAGTTGATGCTTAAAACAAGCAAAATGATCTGCCAATGAGGTAAGAAAAATACTGTTAATTCGAACAGAAACAATTTTTTTTTTCTTACCCCCATTGGCAGATAATTTTACTTGTTTTAAAGTAAAAAAAAATACGATATTATGTCTTGTTTTCTGGTGAAATAAATAAAAAAGTACTTTTTGAAAATTTATTTCACCAGAAAACAAGACATAATATCATATTTCATTTTCATTACTACTTTAGTAAATGGATCTTGATTGAATAAATGTTTGATATTTGGACTGGAAACAAGACAAAAATATTTTTGTGGTTGTTTCTTGCAAAGTGGTGCTTTACTATGCTGCAGACTACATTGACTACATTTCATTTAACTTGTATGTGGTAAAATAACCTTTTTTGTTGTTGTTCATACAGAAAGTACCACAGCAGGCTTTACTTCCTCTGCCCGATCTGCAGAAAGGCTCCGCGCACTCTTCCTGGGCATCTCAGGACGGCCTGCAGGGAAGGACTGAGGAGGACATCCAAGCCACTGTACTGCAGGCCAAGAAGGAGATGGCCGACTTCACCCACACCGGGCGCTAGGGCTGTAGTACTCGAGTCCGGACTCGAGACCGCTTTTCTATGGTCTCGGACTCACTGGTATTCGGACTCAGACTTGTCTCGGTCTCGGCCACTGGTCTTGCCAAATATGGTTTTTGGTCTCGACCGAGTCCAGGTGTCTTTATTATGTTCCCAGTAATCACACATACGTCGCCGCGATATTAAAACAAAATATTATTGGAGGGAAAGTGAAACACTGGCCACCTAATAACTATGGGCATTTCGGCTCTTTTTCGTGAGCCGGCTCGTTTCACTCAGCTCACTGAAAAGAGCCGGCTCTTTTGACTCACAAACAGCTCTTTAAAAAATAAATGTTTAAATAAACTCGCTGAAAGTCCACCGCTAGTGCAACGTGAATATTCACATTTTTAATTGTCCATAACACCCCGAGAACTAGCCTGCTTGCCTTGCACATCTAATTAATGGGCAAAGTTTTCCGACTTTTTTTCTTACCTTTCTTTCTTTGCGTATTCCACGAGTGGTAGGCTCCAATGACTGGCTGTTTTAAAATATAGCTAATATCAAAATAAAATAACCCAGCTCATAACTTGCAGGTTTGCTTAATGGCAAACTTTTTTCATTTGATTGCTTCAGCCGCCACCCGCCCGAATTTAATTAAAATATTATTTTTCGTCACGTCGTCCGCCCGATTCGCGGTTTATCCGCATCTCTTCTGTGTGTGTGCGTGTGTGTCTGTGAGTTGGCTCGGCCCTCCCTCATGCAGTTTAATTGGTTGACATCGCGTGTATGATTGACAGGAACATAATGTAAGGCTGATCAGACAGTCGAAACGAATGTGTGTGCTCCTTTAGGCCTATATAATTATTATTTTTTTGTTATTCTTTGAATTAGTCAATTATTTTAAATAAAATTAAAATGATTCATTATTTCATTATTACGTAATGATTTAATTTCTATAGGCTAGCCTATATTTTTTTAGCAGACTTTTTTTTTTCCTGTCCTGGACTCGGTCTTGACTCGGACTCTAACCTCTTTGGACTCGGTCTTGACTTGGACTCGACTAGTCCTGGTCTTGTCTTGGACTCGACAAAGGTGGTCTTGACTACAGCCCTACCGGGCGCTTCTGGGAGTACCAGAGGATTCGGGAGATTTTGGGAGCGGCTGATCCTCTTGCCAGGTGTGTAATTAACCTTTATGCCTCACTGCTTTGTCCTGTTGCAGTGCAATACTCAATATTCCATCAAATGTGTGTGTATTCACTGTTTTTCCTTTCTTAGCTTGTTAGAGGAAATGGACAGGAAGGGCTTGGTGGTGAGGAACATCCCTCCACTCCGTCCTGCTCCATCTTCAGTTCCTCACAGCTCCACGACAGATGCGCAGCGTCTGGTTGAGGACATTGCTGGAAAAACACGGTAAACAATCTGAAATCTAGTGAACGAGATGATTATTATTTGTAATGTTGCTACTCAAAGCAGTCCTTCATTGGCACTTTCTTTATTGTTTCTTCATTGATATTCTAGACCTGGGTCTGCTGCATCCACGAGCAGAGAGCAGAGGGTGGATGCGTCTGACGGGCCTCCTCCAAAAAGGGTACGGGATCCATATGACTGTTTCGTAATGCTCCACAGGCTTCCCTAACACTGAGGCAGTGGGAGCCTTACGGGAGCGTTCAAGTGGACTCTCTTATCAGAGACCTTGTCCAAGAACAGTGACGTCCACCTCCTCTACAACACCCGAGCGTACGTGTTTGGACCATAGTTGCTCCAGCAGGAGCGTCTGCAAAGATTTTATTTACTTTTTCGTTAATTACCATTCTGTATGTTTCGTGTGTATAGTTTTGTGTATTTATGTTGTCCACTCTAATAAATGTGATACATTTTTCATAAAATACAGTTGTTGTCAAGTTTAACTACAAAAAAACTGATTTAATTTCAGCGAAGGTGTGCATAACTACACACAGAAGCACTTATAGTAAGTTTAGGCTCAGATTAAAAGAGGTATTTTCTGTTTGTATCTAAACAAATAAAGACTGAAAACTAGATATTGATGGTCAATAAAACATGGCTAAAACAATAAAGCTGGTGATGGCCTTAGGATTGCACTGTATACTGCTTTAAGGCCAGGCAGGGTGTGCAGATCTAGAAAAAAAGTGAAAGAATACACATTTTGACTCTAAAATTGTTATTTTATTTCACATTTTGTAAAACATTTTTGTGGCTAAAGTGGTGCTTCTTTACTATGCTGCAGACTAAGTCATATTACACGTTGACTAATGGGTAACTGACAAATTATAAAGTATACTAATTACACTAATTTTACTCTTGAACATAGTAATATAAAATGCATCACTAATTGGAAATATATTTTTTAAAAATGGGTAAAAAGGGTATAAAAATAAAAAAGCTATGATAAAGCTATCCCCGCTATGATAACAGTAACTTTCTCAAATGTTTACAGAACAAGCGGGAACTCAGTGTGCCTGTATCTTTCTCTCTTTAGGCCGCCACGTTAGGGAGGGGGTCCGCGAACAGCCTGCTAGGCACTCGGTGGTAGGAGGTAAGTGGACCGCTGCGCGACGCCCCCTAGTTTTTTTTTTTCGGGGCCCGGCCGACCGCGCCGGGCCAGAGGGGGGCCCCTGCGGGGCGGGCCAGAGGCGTCGCCTCGGGCCCAGGGGCGTCGGCGGCCCCGCGGGAGCTCGACGAAATTCGGCCGATTCGCCCGCAATCTGGGCATCGGCCACAGGGGGGCGACACCCGGCCACCTGCAATCGTTTCGACGCGCGCCGAATAGGTTGCAGGCCCCCTGACCGCCTTTTCGGCAGATTCCCTGACCACACCCGCCGACCACGAAGCGCCCGTTCGTCCCACTGAGCGCCCGTGACCGCCCCCGACCACGCCCACTGACACGAACAGCCTATTCGTCCCCCTAACCGCCAGTTTGACCAGGAAGCGCCCGACCGCCCGTGACCGCCCCCTGACCACGCCCACTGACCACGAACGGCCTATTCGTCCCCCTAACCGCCCGTGTGACCACGAAGTGCCCGTTCGTCCCCCTGACCGCCTGTGTGACCACGAACGGCTTATTCGTCCCACTGACCGCCTATGTGACCACGAAGTGCCCGTTCGTCCCCCTGACCGCCAGTGTGACCACGGACAGCCTATTCGTCCCACTGACCGCCTATTTGACCACGAACGGCCTCTTAGTCCACGGCCGATCTAGGTGACAGCCCGTGGCCCCGCCCACTGACCACGAACAGCCTATTCGTCCCACTGACCGCCTATTTGACCACGAACGGCCTGTTCGTCCACGGCCAATCTAAGTGACAGCCCGTTGCCCTGCTTACTGACCACGAACAGCCTATTCGTCCCCCTGACCTCCTGTGTGACCACGAATGGCCTATGTGTCCCATCGGCATAACTATGCATCATTAGACTTAAAATGTCATGTCCACGGAAAGCCTATCTGGATCATGTCAAATAAGCTATAGTTGGTATGTTTTGGACAAATAGATGAGACAGACAAAACCATCATTTTAAAATTTTAATTTTTGAACCATAATTCGATGAACATTTATTTAACATGATTTATAAAAGTACAAATTGAACAGAACAAAGGACAGTAAAACAGAAATATATTTGAAAATACAATATGTAAAACATAAATACAATATATATATAATATATAAAACGAAATAAATATAAAACTATGGCATAAAATATTTGAACTATATACATTTATACAAACTATTTACAAATCAAGCAGGTCGCTGAGGTCGACAGTGCACAAGTCTGTGTTGTCCTGCAGAACTTGGCAAATGAAAAAAAGAAAAGGGAAACAAAGAAAAACGATAAAAAAATAAATAACACAACAACAAAACTTGGTTTCATGCATGTAAACTTATCACATATTACTTACCTTGTGCACCTGAAGACGCCTGAAAACACTGCTCATACTCGCTTACCTCCCTGAATAACTCGTCTAAGAAGAACAAGAAAAAGTTCTTTTTTTTTTATTAATGTCCTGTTCATGGAGAAAAACAATACAGTACAAGTTTAAACAATTGTTCACCTGATACCTACCGAGGCTTTGCGCTTCTTTGGGTGGCTCATTGTTCTCCATAAGAAGGGCTACAATCAAAAATAAAAAAAAGTTATTAATGTGTTGTTCTTGTATAAACAGCATAATTACATGTTGATCACTTACCCAGAAAGCTTGGAGCCCCTTCCATTTCAAACTCGTCTACAATAAACACACACACACACACACACACACACACACACACACACACACACAGACTCAATAGTTTGATCAACACCTTGTAAAAAATATGTTATACTCCCATTGCAAGAAAATCATTCAAAACCTACCCAGCAATTGGAGGCACTCCTCTGGGATAGGCAGAGGGGTCTCTACAGGGCCATCCAGAGCTGACAGGACTGGAGGGTCAAGTTGTTGACCGTTGTTCAGTTTTTGTAGCTGTTCCTCTGCTAGCTCTTTCTTTAACTGTTTGGTCAACAACTTGACCCTTTTTCCCTGAAGAGAGTTTTATTCAAAACATTTTTTAAATGAATTCACAAAAACAAGTATGCTAGTTTGAGATTAGACTTACTTAAAATCGGGCCATCCAGAGCTGACAGTGTCGCTCCACATTTTCAAAAATGATGTCACACTCAGGACACCTGATGTTCCTTAGCTTTATTCTACCCCTGGCAAGTTTCAGCAATATTTTCCTTTCCTCTGAATTTTCTATTTGGTGCTGTGACCTCAGGTGGTGCCTTAGGTGCATAACTTTTGATGGGCACAACGGGCAAGTCAGTAGCATCTTTGACAAATGGAAACAAAGTTAGTTCAGTTTGAACTTCTAGAAACATGATATGACCTATTAATGCATTGTCCACGGACAGCTTACAGGGACCCTGTAATATAAGTTGCAAGTGGGCCCTTCCTGTGCCCAACTGTAACTTATTCGACAGGGTCCCTGTAAGCTGTCCGTGGACATGTGACAGCTTACAGGGACCCTGTCGAATAAGTTGCAAGTGGGCCCTTCCTGTGCCCAACTGTAACTTAAGTGACGGGACCTCTGTAGTCTGAAATATTCTCAAAATAACACTTTGAAATTACCTTGTCGAAGGGGGTGGCAGCAGCTGTTTACACCGTATGACTGAAATGAAGTTTAAGGGTTAGGGTCGCTTTTTACATATTCATAAAAAAAATAATAATAATTGCATTTTCAAAAAATATTTAAAATGTATTAATAAAAGGAAAATTACAAGGGATAAAGTTAAACATATCCACGCACAGTAGAGATCATAAACATGCATTTTTATTTCATAAACACTTAAAATAAAATAAAAAATATTAAAATTTAAAATAAAACTGTAATAACAACCTGTCCAGTCTGACCATGGAAAGCCTATTAAGCTGTAGCTGGGATGATACACTCCCTTTTCAGGTAAGTGTACAGTAAATTACTTTAAATTGCACTCCATTTTCAGGTAAGTCTACAGTAAATTACTTTAAATTGCACTCCATTTTCAGGTAAGTGTACATTATATTACTTAAAATTGCACTCCAATTTCAGGTAAGTGTACAGTACAGGTTTTAAGGGAGCGAGTCGACCCCTAGTCAGTCCACACTAGACCACCACCAAGCGAGTCTGCGAGCCCGTTGTCTGCTGTCCAGTCGTGGAAAGATGCCCATCGAAACGTGCCCGATCTGTTTGCGCTCTTACGCCCGCCTCGGCCAGCACCTGGTCGTCACCCACGGCGTCAAGAACAAGGAGGAGAGGAAGCTCCTCCTTGCCATGGAGTCGGGGCGAGTGAACGCCCGTGCAGGCCTCTGCCCGGTTCCGGCGTGCAACAAATTCTCCAACCGCCTCGACCGCCATATCCGTACACACTCTGAGGTCTCGGTGGGGGTGCAGGACGAAGCGCTCCGCTTCTGCAAGAGGAGAGTGTGTCTTTCCAAGCTGACTGCCCTGAGGGCCTCCAACCCGGCCGTACCTATGGTCTCCACCCTCGACCTGGAGGAGCAGCAGCTCATGGAGGAGGACCCGTCGTGCCCCCAAGACCCAGAGGACCTGGAGGAGGAGGAGTGCGAAAAGGCAGGCTGCAAACAAGTAAAGAGCCTCCTCAGAACTCAGGTGGCCGACCTGATCAAGCAAGTCGACACCCTAAGTGAGACGCTCAGAATGGTCACCGGGCGTTATCGAATCCTCAAGAGGAGGTCGACCTCCTTGGGCTCGACCCGCATCGGGCAGGTGGCCCAAAGGCTCCTCTCCTCTCTCGGCCCGGAAGAAGAGGAGCGCGGTCCCGTGGAAGAGGACGTCAAGTCTTCCCCCGAGGTGCCCTCTGCCGTTCAGCAGCCCCCTGCCTTGCCCGAGGAGAAACCTGAGGGAGACGGGGAGAAGCCTTCCACGAGTCGGCAGCCGCAGGACGTCGAGGAAGATCAACCCCATTACCCCGACCACGTGGTGGTGCTGAGTGAGTGTGACGCTTTTATCTGTTTTATCTTTTTAACTTGTGGCTGTGCTAACACTAACTCTTGCATTGTCCACGGACAGCTTACAGGGACCCTGTAATATAAGTTGCAAGTGGGCCCTTCCTGTGCCCAACTGTAACTTATTCGACAGGGTCCCTGTAAGCTGTCCGTGGACAATGCACTACTTCCTCTGTTCTCACTTTTTTCTCTCTTTCTCTTTTTGCAGACGAGATTGTAGAGGAGTACAGGCGGCACAGGGAAGGCCCAGACCCTGGCACCAAGTTGAAAGAAAACGTTGGCTGTCAGGTGTACCGCATCAAGAAATTTCTGGCGGTCATGTCGAGGGGCAAGAAAAACCTGGCCGACTTCCGCTTCCTGGACGACACTGCCAGGATACACAGGTGAGTAGCTTTTCTCCCGTCGTGGGCTCAGTTTGAAAACAATCTATCGCCTCTGTAACCATTCTTGTCTTCTCGCAGTTGGGTCAGCTCCCTCCGACAGGCCAAAATGGCGGTGACCACCATCCAGCACTACGTGCTGAACGTCGGCTGCTTCATGCGGTTCCTTTCCGAAACCCCTCCGCAGTCCTGCCGCCTCTCCAGAAAAGCCCTGGTCGGCCTTCGCAGGGAGATGGGGAGCCTGAGGAAGTCCCTGAAGAGGGGCTTGGCCGTCCACCAGACGGCGGTCGCTTGCCAAGGCCACCCTTTTGAGGTGCCGGGAGCTCGCGGCCAAGGCCATCCCCGAGCTACTGGGTAAGTTGTCTTTTACCTTCTCCCCGACTCGAGGTACTCACCTGTTGCCGAACGAACGTTTGAACCTTGACGTTGTGCTTCTCTCCCGTCTTTAGACCTCCTGGAGAAGGAGCCCAGCCTGAAGAACCTGTGGAGGTTTTACGGGCACTTTGCGGCACTGCTCTCCTGCATTTACGGCCACAGAGGGGGTGTTTTTCAGAATATCACCATCCATGGAGCTCCAGGAGTCTGGGGCGTCCAGCCCCGAGTCCAGCGAGGTAAGTTGGCTACCTTTGACTTGCAGTGAACCTAGCGTGTTATAATCGTTTGCAACATCACGATCGCTTGCTCACCATGTCTTTGTGTGTACGCATTTGTTTTACCTTGCACAGCACGGGGAGGAGGAGGCCTCGGAGAAGGGATCCCAAGACGAGCAGGAGCCACAGGAACCGAGCACCCCCCCCAGAAAGTACCCTGCACGGAGAGGCAAGGCGACGGTGCTGCTGACTCCATTGAAGTCGCTGGGCTCGAGCCAGAAGCTTGTGTCACCGCTGAAGGTCAAAAAGGCCATCTTCTCTGCGAGCTCCACGACGCTCGTTGGGATCAACCGCCGAAAGAAGGCCGCAGAAAAGGTAAAGGCGGCCATGAACAGGCGAAGAAAACCAAAATAGGCGTTGCCTTCATCGTTTGCTCCGGTTGGTTGGGTTTTTTTAGAGAGATTTTGAGTTTTTACCCTTGTTCCAGTGTTCGCTTTTTTGAGAGACTTTTTTTTTTTTAACCCTTGTTCCAGTGTTCGATTTTTGAGAGACTTTTTTTTTTTACCCTTGTTCCATTGTTCGTTTTTTGAGAGACTTTTTTTTTTTTTTTTTATCCTGTTCCAGCGTTCGTTTTTTGAGACTTTTTTTTTTTTAATCCCCTTGCAGTGTTCGTTTTTTTGTTTTAAATAAAGTTGTTTTTGTTGGTTGAAGTTTTAACTTCTTGTCTGTCTTTTTTTTCCAAGTATTATTGTGAAAATTGAATTAGAGATTTTATTCAATTGGTTCAAACTGGTTAAAGGGTTAATTGATCTGAACGTGTAATCAAACCATGTGTAATTAATTTGTTATAACACCTATGTCCACTGACAGCTTATAGGGGCCCTGTCAAATACCTGATATTGTGTAGATGCACATTAATCACACTAAAGAAGCCCCACACTTTATTCTCTCAAAGTTTGAAGCAGATGGTAAAATCTCAAGTGGGGTTGGCTGCTAAATAAGTTAACAAACAACAGCAACTAATAATAGCCCTATACTGTTTCATCCCTGCTGATACATAATTAGCATTATTAGTCTTCTCTGTTATATAATTATTGAAGCAGATTACCATAATAAATACTGTTTTTTTTACATTACTTCAGTGTGCCATCTCTTTTTTAAAACCCTGTTTTATTTTAATTACAAGCTCAATGTGCAATGTTTTTTAATCATGTTTAATTTTTTTTCTTCTTGCTCCGACTTTAAACAGTAAATTAGCTAACCCCATTAACACAGAATACCCCAAACAGGCTGTAATAGGAGAGGTGGTTACTGTGTAAATCGTATTATACATGTGGTGTCTGCAGGGCATGGCGAAGCATGATTAGAGTCTTTTTGATCCAGGATCCTACTCTCGTTTCACTAATTTCCTCTGAAATGTTTCAAAGAGCCACCAAAATGTTGCTGCTCCTTTTTTTTCCCACCGCCAGCTTAATTTCAGTCCTAGTGATGTCTCCTCAGCCTCCAATGCAGATAATGCTGGGATGGATTACCATGATTTAGAGAAAAACAGCTCCATTGTGGACTAAATTAGTTTGACAGAGAATTTAAGTTCTTGGACTATGAAGCGTTTATTGATATTTAAAATTATTTAAAATAGGATCGTTGAGAATTACACTAAAATATTTTGTGAGGTAAACTAATAATATGCTTCATGTGGTAAATAAACTTAATCTAAATACTACATTAGGTTGCACAAACAAAAATGAACTTTTAAAAAATAAATTTGAATTACTTTATAAAATAAAGTTTAATCATTTCTTGGAGTGATTTATAAAAGCTATCGTTCTTTCATTCATTCATTCATTTAATCTTTTATTTGATTCTGTTTAAAAGTGTTACCCTGCAGTTTGGTTTACAAATGTGCAAGAGAAAGACTGAATACATACATCTATACATATTTTTCTCTCCCCCTGCTTCTTCTCTGTTCTTTCATTTTACTTCCTCTTGCACTCCCCCTTTTCCTGTTTCGATGGCCTCCTAGGGTGTTGTCACTGGGCATTGGTCTGCACTGCCAAAAGATCCCCTGCGAGAAGTCAAACTTTCCTTAATGGCTTTCAATGAATAAAAACTACCCTATTAAAATGCAATTCAGTGGCAATGAAAGCAGTAAGTGAAACAGCCGGCAAGCAGCAGAAGCGTTGTGTATTCTGGGACATTGGGGCCACATTAATTTTTGCTCTGTGATGTCCGTCCCATGTGCACATTAGCATGGGTTGCACTGTAATCTGTCTTGTAGGGAGGCTAGTGTCTCTAGTGGATAAGGATGTCTGTGGGAGATTGGGCCATTATTTAAAGGGCCAGCGTGGTGTTTGATGTCACCCCCTTTTTTACCTTGCACCATCAAAGCTTTACCAAGCATTATTGCTTATGTGGTACTTACATGACAGGAGAAGTCCTCTAATAAATAATGATCTTGTTCAGGATGGTTCTTTGAGGAGATAACTAAAGAGAGTGTTATCTCACAAACTCAAACTGCCAGAAAGTTTCTCTATAGTTGGCGCAGCTAGGATTCATTTATATTTTTTCCTAAAAAGGTGTTTCAGAAAGCATTCATTCAAAAATATGAGACAGTCTTTGATCTTATGTGTGTTTAGATAATCCCATTTGTTTTTGTTTTTTTACTCTGAATATGTGGCAGTTTTGCAATGGATTGCAAACTTTTAACTTTTCCAGGTGGAGCGATTATGGTTACATTTTCCATATTTGTCTGTTTTGATTTCATTAAAGAGGACAGGGCTTCACCTGCACTTCTGGTTTCATCCTCATAAAAGGAAACGAACACACCAAGCATTGGGAATAAAAAAACCTTTCTTTGCAGATTGTGTTCACAGAAAGTGCCAAGGTTGTTGGTTGTTTGTTTGTTTTGTGACAAGCCAAGCCAATGCCCAGCGGACGTTTACCCAGCCTCGCGCAGACACCTCTTGTACCGCACTGGATAAATCTTCCTCCAGGCAAAGTGTCTTGGGTACAATTTACAAAATCAACCTCGCTGTAATTAACATCTGGCATTTTTCCTAAGTAACCGCTCTCACTGAACGTGTGCCCAGCAAACTCGCAGCATGTGCAGAAACAACCACAAGACATCACAACGATTAAGAAGCGATTTGGGTTTGGAAATGATCTGGACTAGAATGAAAAGTGCCTGCGAGGGAGGGATGAGGCAATGTGATGATGTATAAGTAACATGTGCTGTGCTGTGAAAATAGCAGAGTGTTAGCTCTTAGCAGTCGCGTTAGCCAAGACCAGAGGCCAGTAATGGGGCCGACACTGAGGTTATGCTCTTTTCCACAAGCTGGTGTTGAAAAATGTGTTCCCATTTTTTTCCTATTTATATTCACTACTGTCAAAAATTTGGGGTCAGTGCGATTTATTTGATTTGACTTTTTAAAATAAATTAATACTTTTATCCAACAAGGACACACTAAATTGATCAAAAGTGACAGTAACGAAATTTTACGATGTTAAAAAAAGATTTCTATTTCAAATTAATGGTTTATCAAAGAATCCTGAAAAATTTGACCAAATAAGCAAAATAATGATTTCTGCAGGAGCATGTGAAACTGAAGACTAAAGTAATGATGCTGAAAATTCAGCTTTGCCATCAGAGGATTAAATTAGATTTTAAAATCTAGTACAATAGAAAACTTGCATAATATTTCACAATTTCTTTATGTATTTTGATCAAATAAATAATATTCATAGTATATTAGCTAATTAAGTATTTTAATTCTTATGTCTTTGTGTTTTTTTGCCACGCAGTTTCCTTCCATCTTTAAACACAAGCGGTACGAGGGCCTGATGCACACCTCCACCCCCTTTGAGCAGGTGGCATATGGGACCAAGCACTTCCGAGAGGAGCACGAGGAGTACCTCCAGGGGAAAAAGGTACACGTTTCGCTAGCATGCACATGTAGAACTGCCAAAACGCATTGTGTGCTGGCATTTCTCTGAAAAAGGGAGATGGGATCTGTGATGGTGATGGGGGGGGTGAACCCACGCACCCCCACCAAAACAACCTCCATGTTGAGCGTCGCAAATTTGTCAAATTTGACAGCAATTTAATAAATACCCACAAGTAAATGAGGAGAAAAGGCTTTCTCCCCCCCTCAAAGTCCTCACATTAGGTAATTGACTGTGTCTCTGCTGAAGGCCGTTCATGGATGAGAGTTCTTTATTGGCTCTTACCAGCAGGCACTACCCTCTGCATCCAGCGCAATTGCCCAGAAATACCTCCTCCGGAATGAAATAAATAAGAGCCCCTACTGCTGACACCGCTCATGTATGCTTGGTTGATACTAGATGTGGCGCCACGGTTCCACTCTGTGTTTTAATTGTTATCTCAATGGCATAAAAAAAATTTTACCTTTTTTTTTTTAAACAGAGAACAGAATTCATCAGGTCATTCCCAGAATACATCAGACACTGGTCTAGTTTAACTATATCCAAGCCATTCCGTAATACGTCACAGGTTAAAAGACGTGGTACATGCTTCTCTCTGATACTTTTGGAAAGTGGCCCAGTATGTCTTGATTTATACCGTGATAGTCTGAGGCTGGTGACAGTAATGAAGACTCAGCATAACGAGCCTGCCTATGATCAGCATAATTGATGTGGCAGAGGACACCATTTTAAGGATTATCACTGATCCATAGCTGAACAGGAGGCAAACCCTCAGCCTCAGGGGTGATTCCCCACCAAGAAGAGCTTTACCACACTAACACGTAGACCACACTGTTCAAAAGTTTGGGGTTAGTAAGATTTTTTTATTTTTTTTATTAACACTTTTATTCAGCAAGTACACATTCAATTGATCAAAAGTGACAGTAAAGACATTTATAATGTTACAAAAGACTTCTATTTTAAGTTAACGCTGTTCTTTGGAACTTTTTTCTATTCATCAAGATCCTGAAAAAAGGTCATATTAAGGAAAATATTAAATCACACAACTGTTTTCAACATTAATAATATATTATAAGATAACAAATTCTTGAGCACCAATCAGCAGCATTAGAACGATTTCTGAAGGATCATGTGACACTGAAGACTGGAGTAATGATGCTGAAAAATCAGCTTTGCCATCACAGGAACAACATTTTTATTATATATATATACTGTTTATATATGGGTGATTCTTTAACTATGGTACTTTTCTTGTCCCTGGACGAAATAATAAAATCTAAAAAACATCTCTTCTTTTTTGTTTTTGCCACACTTACTTCACCCCAAGGGGAACTTACAAAAAATGTATCATGGCTCAATCATTCTTTTTATTATATAATATGAGGCCTTTTATGCATGGTTTTTACTGTTTTCCCTCTGTCCCTAAGTCAGACTTTGTACCTTCAACCTCGCTTAATTCTAAATTAAATATTTAAATAATGTAGATTAAGTACAAATGATAAAATAATGTCTAATTCAATTATACATATTATATATTGCAATATTTATTTACATTTTCCTATATTTTTCATAAGTAGAACCCTTGTCCCTTGGGTTCACTGTCATTTCCACCACACTGTACAAAATAGAATCCTGGGATCATTGTTTTAGGGTTGTATACTTAGTAACCATAGCAACATAAACCCCACAGTGGAACACAAGGCTGGGTGAAAGGGTGACCTCTTTAGGGCTAATGAAAAGAAGAAAAATCAAGGTAAATATGACTAAAACTGAGAGTATGTTTATTAGTCGTCATTTCCAAACGGCTCATATTTCACATGGACGTACAAATAACTGGATAAATTTAATTTAATCATGTGTAATTTGTGTATATTTAATGCTAACTCTAAAACTAATATTAGCAGGCTAACATAGCATGATATTTTAGAGAGAAAAGGGGGAAATGTCATTTCCACCACGGTGTTCATTGTGGTGGTAAAGACAGGTTGTGGTGGAAATGACATTGTTCGTGCTAAACAGCAAATTATTTGGGCTATAATACTATTTATAATACTATTTGCATGGGTTTTGATGGCTTAGTTGCACATCAGCCTCTTCATTGGACCCTGGTGCATCATCCTATACATTGCAACCAAGTGGCAAGCCGTTGTGTTTTGATTTTTTCCCCCTCCAAGCCAAGATGACCAATGGTCAGTCAGAAATGCCAAGATGCTCTGGAATATCCACCCATTCCTTCTATCCTAGGAGAATCTTGTAGGTAAAAAAAATATATTGCAGCATCAAGCAATATCTAATGAGTCCTAGCACAGTTACATTTTCCAAGTTTTGATTTTAGAAAAATCTGATTAATCATCTGTCCACTATAGTGGACCTCATGCATCAATGGCTATATTTCAGCTACAGTTCATACTTATACTGTGAATATTGTTTTTGAAAATACTTAATTTGCAGTGACTTTTTTGACTGTAAATAAATGTTTTTGTATTATTAGAATGTAATTTTCATTGACATCAAAAAAGTAATGATTAGGTAATGCACATTAATTGTAGTTAATTACTTGTTAGATCAAAAAATAATCTGATTAGGTAATGCATGTTACTTGTAACACATTACTTTACTTGTAACATCAAAAGTACTCTGAATGCGTTATGCATGTTACTTGTAATGCGTTACCCCCAACACTGATCATTTCAGATGAGATTGAAAAAAACGTATCGCTAGGTTTTCTCAGAGGAGAGCTATGATAGACATGTGTCCGTCTTGAACATAATCAGAATTCTCAGCTAATAAGGGTAAATCTCCATACTCTGGTGCACTGGAGGGAGCATCTGAGTGGTTTCCACAGTTGTACTTTGACAGGCTGTAGAAAATTCAGATGGAATCACGTCTTCCTGTTCTGATATAAAAGACACGCGAAGTGCAACTTGTATGAAGTTCAATTGCCTTTGCAATATTTCACATTTATATATTTTTTGTATATATTTTAGTTTTCACATGATTTGATATAATTTTATTGATTAGTTTGTTAAATACATCTGTTTAATTATTGTATTACGGTATGTTTAATACAGTATCTCTTCAGTTTAAACTATAAACGCATAAAACTAAAAACTCATTAAACTCAAACTATAAACTCAAGTGGACATCTGAAAATCTCTTTGAAAAATGTGTAAAAAAAACACAGTCCTAGTTCAGCATGTAGAAAGCAGTGAAGAAATGATTTGCTGATTTTTAACACATATTCATGTTTTTTTCATTTTTTGGATTGTTTTTCATTTAAAAATATTGATATGTTTTTGTTCACTAATGCTGTTGCTTATTGATTTGCTCTGGGTCACCACATAGAGCAGTAGAAAAATAGTTTTTAATTGGAAGTTGCCTATCTATGTCATTTCCGCCACACACTGTCTTTTCCGCCACGCCATGTCATTTCCACCACAACACATATTTTAAAGTAAAACATATAAAAAACATACAATCAAAACAACTTTATTCAGTGGTGTTGATAATTGTGCAGTTATGGGTAAGATATGTGTATACACTTTGAGAAATACATGATTTTGAGCTATGATAAGTAAATGAAATGTTCCAGTGATCTAGTTTTAGGTGTTTTTTAGTGTAAACATTGTAAAATCTTTACAGTTACATTTCTGAAAAAAAAAATAAATTACAAATTTGATCAGAGATGCGTGTGCTATTTAATCAAATATATTTATAACAGAAGATATTTAATTATTTTCTCTTCAAAACACATGTTTTGCTATGTGATGGAAATGACGGTTTTCTTGGACTGTCAGATAAAAATGGCAATATATATATATATATATTATTCAATACAAATCATCACAGCCAACTTAAGGGAAGGTTTCTAGACAGATTGAGAAACCAACTGATACTAAAAAAACTGTTTGTAGAAATGTTTTTATTTTCTGAAACTGTCTAGCTCAAAGAGTACCATAGTTGAAGAATTACCCATATATTAGTGGTGTCAACGATAATCGATTCGGCGATGCATCGCAATGCGGGGCATGCACGATTCAGCATCGATGCGGCAAAGGGCCATAATCGATTATGTCACTGTTTTAGGGGTGTAACGGTACGCGTATTCGTATTAAACCGTTCGGTCCAAGGCACGCATTTTCAAACCGAACGGTTATTTCAAATGTAAGCGCGTCGCGAGCGCGCTCATAATGTAGACGCTGGCGCGACCACAACATCAAATGGCAAACGCAATGTAAGCGGAACGAAACTGAGCTACTCGTGACGGACTGTTTATCAGTTTGGACCAAAGCAGCGCGAGCCGATCTTATACTACACAGCGCTAAGAGATCCTGTTAAGAAAGCATTTGAATTCGCCACTAAAGTAATAACATCGCTGCGAGATCTAATGAGAAACATTTCTCCGTTATTAATAGATCAAACAGCGCTGACGTGGAAACCAGGAAGAAACATTGTGACATGAATGAACTATACAGTGTCCACAGATCAGCAACATTCACCATGGATTTGCTGTAGTAACACTAACTGCAACTTTGGAAGTTTGGCAGGAATAGTAGGCTATAATGCTTTCAAGTAACGTTATGTCGGATTTATTTCGACATTATGAATAACATTGCTGCCCTCAAATGTTAATCTGAACTAAAATAAACATTTGTTTATAAGCACAAAATATTAGCCTACATTTAATTTTTTCCAAGGAGCTGTTTTGTTTTATATGCTCGGATGCTCCTAAGAAGAGTCAATTATAGCTCCATCATTGCTCAAAGAAAAAAATATCATACTTTATGATGTTAGTTTTAAATAAAAAAAGAATAAAAAAAAAAAAAGGAAATTTCTCTGGCATTTCTTTCTTTTTGCTGTATCGAAAACGTACCGAATCGTGACAAGTGTATCGTATTGAACCGAATCATGAATTTTGTGAACCGTTACACCCCTACACTGTTTATTTTCTGGCCTCGAGTTGGACAATAAAGTTGAAATTTAATTTCAAATGGTTCTCAAGCAGAGAGAAGAGAAACATTTCTCACTCAAAGCACTGAAAGCAGTGATTTATGTTTTCTTTTTCAGGTTTGAAAATGCCATATCCAATACCCTGTACCATTCAATTTTATTTTTTTTAATTACATTTATATCAAAGATACAGGAGAGTGATAATACACACATAGCAGCCAATAAAATCTGTTGTTCAATATCTGACTGCTTGTATTGCCTCATGACTGATGAAAAATTTGCCTTGTGTGCAGTAGAATTTTGATGCATCGCAATGCATCGTAGAATCGAATTGAATCGAATCGTTACCTGGTGAATCGTAATCGAATCGAATTGTGAGGGCAGTGCCAATGCACACCCCTACCATATATATAAAATATATCATATATATCATATATATATATATATATATATATATATATATATATATATATATATAAATATATCATATATATATATATATATATATATATATATATATGTGACTGTGTCTATTTGTGTGGATGGAATCACACGGCGAGGCGGTGGATGGTTACTCAAGATCTCTTTACTGAGCCTGGAACAGACAGACTGGGACCAAAAGCTGGTTTAAGGACAGTGCATCACGCATCAATGTTGCTCATAGATCAGCAGCGAGAGATGTGAAACTCTGCTGAATATACATTTTTACAAAGTGATCATATAGTGGAATTTAACTCAAAATGAAGTACAAATAAAGTACAAATCACTGTGTCTGTTCTCATTTCTCATAAATTCACAAATACAGAGAAACTAAATTTAAACAACCATCATTTTGTATATTTTTGTATAAAATGGAATACAGAAGGAAAAGAACGGCCACCTAAAATGGCGCAGTTACACAGTTCAGCACGTGCGAGCACATGAGAGCACATAGCACATGTGATAATGCTAACACTCAGTTCAACTAATATATTCTTACACAGAACATGACAAATCCGAATATAAAACATACCTGGGACAAACAGGACCAAAAGCTGGTTTAAGGACAGTGCATCACGCATCAATGTTGCTCATAGATCTTAAATGAAATCAGAGATTCGGAGTTCACAAGCAGGTTAACACACACACAAACACACACACACACACACACACACACAGTTTCAAACAGTCAGCTGGAGGACATCTGGAGTTCAACAATCAGGCATGAAAACTCCTCACCTTTCGGCGAAATTCGAGCGAGCAGGAACAGTGCAGTGTTATTCATTGCGCGGCTCGCGAGCCTCATGTGGCTCGCCAAGCTTTAATTTGTGGCTCACATGGCGATAAATAATACGGTGATATGATGCATTCACTAGAGATATTTCATAAAAACATTAATAACAAGTAGGGCTTTAACATAACCCGTTAAAAACTCAAAGTGTCAGCTCTATTACAAATAATTTCGATCGGACTGAAAGGGGTGGTTTATCGAGAGAACGTGAAAAAACTCGATCGATTGAAAACCGAAACTGAAAGGACGACGTATGACGCGCTGAACGAGCTGTTCTCCTGATGAATAAAGTGTCATATAAATGAGTATCCTTTCATTCTATAATTCTCCTTTCACTCAGCATCTGTGAAGTGAAGCAGGACAACGGCTCACCAGTCCTTGTTTCAGATTATCATACAGACGACTGGTTTGGGGCATTTTTAATGCGTGATAAATAGTAGTAGTAAATAGTTTTTTTCTCTGACACCCGATGAAACACGTAGATCATCGGCCCATTGGTTCTTTTCTTGATTGACACTGGGCTAGCCCAATCAAATCTTTAATGTGAAGTATAGAAATATACTCTTTCAAGTATAGAAATTAGTACAAAACTAATTATGAAAGTTTCCTTTATTTTTCAGTGCATTTGTTTTACAATATATGGCTATTACTATCATGGGATTAATATTATAACTATTATTGTAGTAGTAATGTAGACAGACACTGTAACTAAAAGAGTTTTGAATTTTTCTTTGTTTAATTTGCACCAGATTGATGAATTTAACATTAAAAAGCACAAAATTTTCTTACGGGGGAGCATGCCCCCGAACCCCCCTAGAGTGGCAGAGGTGTGTGTGGGGGGGGGGATTCATCACTGTGGGGTATAGTTAAATTCTATTAATAAATGAGAATTTTGTACTTATTTCAGCTGTCCGTGTTAACTCTGTCCGGGGGGGGGGGATATGCCGCATCCTTCTCACCTTTTTTACCCCTGACCTGTTTTCATGCCTGAACAATTGTTTGAGAACATATAATTCATTTTTGCATCTTGGCTCTAAAAAAAAATAAATGTATTTTACATTTTGTGGTAATGTAGTAAAATAACCTCTCTTTTTTTTTTGTACAGAAAGTACAGGATTTACTTCCTCTGCCCGATCTGCAGGAAGGCTCCGTGTACTCTTCCTGGGCATCTCAGGACGCTGTGCATGCAGGGAAGGACTGAGGAGGACATCCAAGCCACTGTGATCAAGGCCAAGAAGGAGATGGCCGACTTCACCCACACCGGGCGCTTCTGGGAGTACCAGAGGATTCTGGGAGCGGCTGATCCTCTTGCCAGGTGTGTTATTAACCTTTATGGCTCACAGCTTTGTCCTGTTGCTGTACAATACTCAATATTCCATCAAATGTGTGTGTATTCACTGTTTTTCCTTTCTTAGGAAGTTTTGACTGCACATATTTGAAAAAAAAACATAGGCCTACTTTAAGATGCTTCTTCAGATTTGAGGTGGAGTCTTTGGATGACGCTGAAAGGAGGTTGGTTGCTGGCAAGCAGAGGTTACACTGCACAGTTGAATTTCCAAGATAGAAACGCATTCTTGCCCTGACTCTGTTGTTTCGGCTCCATCTCTACCTCTAGCTCCCGCATCTCCTCTTCGGACTCCATTAATGGATTGTGACTGGTCACAAACCGTGCATTTTTTCGTTTTCATATTGGGGCTTCTGGGAAATGCATGGAGTTGCCTTAATTTATTTAGAGTGAATAAACTCGTGAAACAGAGAAGTATCGTCATGCAATCCATTGATTTCAACAATGTAACTGTATTCTAAATACCAACTATTTATATTGTAACTGTAACGGAATACAGTTACTTCATAATTTGTATTCTGAATACGTAACGCCGGCACATGTATTCCGTCACTTCCCAACACTGCTGACAGGAATGTAGTAAGTAGGCAGTTCAAGGCTATTTTATTCACATTAAACATCGGGTGAAGCTTACGCTCATGACTGTATATAATGTAACTTGTCTCAGAGATTTCTTTTGTTTGTTTACAGTGCTGAATTCGACATTATCAAACAAGTGTTGGGCGACAACATGGACATGTATTCAAAGGTCACAAACACACACTTGGACCCCAAGTATGCCAGGTTGTGTTTCAGATCATCAGGGAGTGCCTTGTTGCAAAAGCAAGGGCTCTAGAAAATTGAATTTTGACACTATTTGACACAATTACACTATGTGCTGCAAACTGTTCACTGTACTGTATTGTTAACTGTTAAATCACTGCAAAAAATGCAATTAAACAATATTTTTTGGTTAAATCTGTTTATTATTATTATTATTTAGCGCTTGTATCTTCTTGTTTTGCGCTTTTTGTAAAGCTCTCGTTTGGCTTGCTCTATCCGCTGGCGATAAGCATGAAGTGCATGTATTTTTTGTTTTCTTGACACAATGCCAAAATGATTGAAAGCCACTGTGTGTGCCCTCTTCACTGTAGTGTACAGGTCACTACTATACATGTAATTTTCTGGTTTGCTCCACTCCAGTAAATCTGTCAACATAGACTGAAGTTGAACTTGAGCATTGACATTTGTTGGCACAAACAGATTTTCGCTTCCAGCAGTGGGACATGTAGTGGGACATGTAGAATGTGAATTGTTGGTGGTTTGCAGCCAGTCAGCAACGTGTAAGCACACACACTTTTGACCGTAACTGTTGACAGCACAGGTACAAAAGGCATGGTCACCAGTAAATACAAATGTGGCACTTAGATCACTGGGGTGAACAGTGATGAAATCACCATCAGCGTGGTACTGTTTTTTGGCAACAATATCTCCAGCCATGTCAGCACGTATCTGTGCAATATCAATACATTTCTGTGCTTCAGTGTATGCTGATACAATATGTGTGCATACATTTCCCTTATCATACAATCCACAGTCACACTGCATCTTGACTAGATCCACAGTGTTCAAAGTTGAATCTGAGTTGGGGCCTGCCCCTGTTTGCACAGAGCACTTTCCTTGCTCATTTATCAGGATCTGCTGTCCCACTGTGTTCTTGGCTGCTGTAGATGTTGATGCTGACGAGGAGACCCTTAGTCTTCCTGCATCTGCCAAGTCGTCCAGGTAGCTACATTAAAGGAGAACTCCGGTAAATTTTAACATTGAGCTCATTTTTTTGTACATTTGGAGTGCTGTCAGTACAGAGAACAACAAAAATCGGTGTTGCCTACACCTTGTTATCCTCTTTTTAAAATTTGCACCCTGTTGACTTCAATGGGGCAAGTTTTAAACCTGCTTTAAGCCTCTTAACATCCTTGATGTGTCATTACAAGTGCACAGGTCATGTGAGTGATTCCTTCAGTGCACATACCTGTATTTACATCCTGTTTTCGGTCGAAGTCCACAGTAGTCGATTGTCGAGTTCACACACGTGATCATAGGTAACTAAGCAACAGTGGAGAACTTGACAATCGACTACTGTGGACTTCGACCGAAAACAGGAAGTAAATGAATAAATTCGAATCGGTACTACCATGTTAATGCACATTAATATAAAATAACATAATTTAATGCATACTTTTCCATTTGTAATGAACATTTTCTCGTCATATGTCTTATTAACAAAAACTACAGCAATGTCACATCTGCAGACTAATCGGCCATCTAGACAAACTTGAACACGTGACAAAGCGCAGGACAGACGAATATATACATTTGTAACTAATTTCATGTCTCCAAAGGCCCTTAAATCTAAAAAAAAAAAAAGTATCACACCTACAACTCCTGCTAGACGAACTAATTAACTCTATAAATACGTCTTGACGTGTTAAACTACATACGTTTATTTGTAAGTCATGTATTTAAACTACTCTAAAGTTAATAAACACAATATTGCTTTATTTTAATTAATATTCATAAAAACGTTCTTACACAAAACCTAAAATATAATGACATTTTTAAAACAAAGTAAGACTAATAAATGAACAGTCCTTTCATTTCTCTAGTAATCAAATACACTCATAAATGTAGGCCTAGACCATCATATTTAAGTTTTTCCCCATACATTTAATGCAATGACGTATGCTATTATTTTGACATGAACACTCTTTTCAACACAATACAACTAAAATATAATTTTCCAACGTTTCTGTCTTTCAGTAGCCTAATTCATAACAATAAGAATGACAACGGTTTTAACATACTAGCTATGTATTTCTTTATGTTAACATATTCACACTTGTTTAAAATAAAAAACAAAACAAAAAAACAATAAGAGATTACAAAACAACTGGTCTGTCTAGCCTGGTCTGACTTCTGATGAACGTAGGTTATAAAAGAGTCAACAATTCACCTTGTATCACAGTCGGCTACTTGACAGCTCATCATGGCATCCGGACCAAAGAAAATTAAACTGGACAACGACACGTGTAACAGGATACATGCACAATGTGTCTATAGTTAAACAATTAGCATAAAAAAAACTAGATATTTTAATGCATTATTACAACAGGATACATGCACAATGTGTCTATAGTTAAACAATTAGCATAAAAAAACCTAGATATTTTAATGCATTATTACAAGTTGATCACAATGACTTCTATCAAGTTGCCGTTTTTTGCGTAGAGAAAAGAATTGTTTTTATCCGAGCGCAAAACTGCAAATCTGCGGTTAAATTGACTGGAATCTCCAAAGAACCAAGTAAGTAGCCTATTTAATCAACTTTCTATGATTTGTACGTATGCTACTTATTCTCTTACAAACAGTATATGTATGTCTTATTGTATTATCTCTTCTTCTTAGGTTGTTCAGGTGAAGGCTTGGGCATTGTATGCGGACGCAGAACCAACCTGACTGTGGTCAACGACCTACAGTTTCCCGTTCAGAGACCCTCCAAACAAGTGCAAACAAACCGTAGAGGAGGTCAAGAAAATGTCAGAAAAGCAACATGTAAGTTCTTAATGTATATTATATTAAATTATACTTCATACCTACTGTATTTGATCTGCTATTTTAATTAATGATTTTTCTTCTTTATATTTTGTCAGGTTGGTGTACTCACTGCAAGAATAGCGCACCTGGCCGTGGGAACAGAAAGCGTGGATATCCAACGGAGGCAGCTGGAAACTCAGAGCGCTCGAGTGGAGGACGTCACGGGCAGAATACGGCTGCAGGTCTGGGAAGCTCAAACTGGATTACTTTCTTGGGGCAAATCCTACCAGTTCACCTGCTTGAGCACCAGGGAATTTAATGGAGAACTCTTTCTGACAACTAAAGAAAGTCAAATGGAAGAAATCCCATCCTTGCCTGGCCTTGGTGACATAACTCCTTATGAACAAAAAGAAGAACCAGTGACATCTGTATACGGTGTCATTAACCGGGCCGAGGTCGCTGTGTCCTGCAGCTGCGGGAACTGCAAGTTTTGGCAGTCGGAGTTTCGTCCGAAGAACAAATTCCATCGTTGCAAAAAATGCAACATGCTTCAGAAACCGGCCATGAGCAAGTCCACTGCCACTGCACACTTCACTCTTTTCAGAGATTTCGGGGAGAGTATCTTCACCATCCACAATTCTGTCCTGCAAAAAAAAATTCGAGCCTTGACCTCACTAATCTTTGAAGATGGACAGGACATGGAAGAGTACTTCCTTGAATGTGGTTCATTGAAAGTGGACATTCAAAACGACAATGTCCTGGCGATTGTAAAAGTCCCAGAGGAAACTGAAGCTCCACCAGCATCCTCTCCACAATCGCCCGCAGCTGAAATAGCTGTGACTGAAGGTATACCCAAGTAGTTCTTAATTACGTTAAACAACGTTCATTTTATTTAAACGCCCAGTGCAATTTAAACACCCTAAAATGGCAATTACACTGGAGAGGCAGGAGATTCAGTTTCATATTTTATACAAATAAATGTAGGCTACTGTATTGTAAAATAGTCAATTGAAGTATGTAATATCTCCAATAACGTCTAATTGTGGACTTGCATGGTCAGATTTGAGCGCTCAACCTGTCATCTGCGCTTCCTCTACAAGTGACGTCACTCACAATCGACACCTGCTCTCCGCTGCCTTCGACGCCTAAGAACAGCTCCTAACCTCATTCAAAAATAATTGACGCAAGTATATATATATATAATTTTTAATCTATGATATACGAAAATATGTTCGTCTTAGTTACTTGCACAGATTACTCTTTGTATTAGGCGTAACATTAACAACATAGCCTAATTAGCCATCCATGAAACCATCAACCCAGTCTCACGGCAGTTTGTGAAATGGTCATGTAATTTAATCTATTGATTCGTGACACGGACACGTTTATTTAGTTATTTTCGTAATATCAATAATATCAGCATGTTTTTTAAACTAATGTGTTTCAATGGGAAGCATCTTTCGTGATCACAGCACGATTCTTTCTGCCTGTCGGGCTGCAGCAGAGAAGCTGTTTAACCCCCTGAGGTCGACGGTATCGCCGGCGATACCAGCTCGCTTTTTTTTTTATCAGTGTAAAAGAAACTCATAAATACTCTGTTGACTTTGATTTTCCATAGGAGTTTCATACATCAATCGATTCTGTTAAATGTGTATTATTTTTGTGTATACTCACAATAAAAACAAAGTGTTGAGCTTTTCGCCAAATAAAGAAAAATAAACACAAAGCGAGTTCTGCCTTCTCTCTGTCCGTGTAGTCCATTCTGAAACGCGTCCGAAAATGAATCATAACTCAGCGAATACTTCTCACACAGGCACGTGAGATATGTCTTTATGAAGCTTGAAATCTCTTCTTTTAAATGAAGTAATTCAATGTTTTCAACTCATGTAATCCCTTTGAAAGCAAGGAGAGGTACCGTTTTTCCTTCTCCCTTCATTATCTCTAAATGAGCTGAGGCCGCCCCGCCCCCGGCGCGATTCACATGTAAATAGTTTACATGATCTAGTATGCAGCGCACCCGCCCCCCGATCAATGCCATAAAAACACAGTTTGTTCATCAGACTTACTGATAGTTCATCGCGTTTTGAATATGACACGCTTCTCCGGTAATAAACACGCCCTTCAGATGATTCTGGACAGCGAGGAAGAATGCACCTTTTCCTCGACGACGAACGGCAGCATTTTGAAGAGCGAATTCCGCCGAGGACACAATTTCGGAGTAAGTTTTACTTTAAAGTCTTTTGTCTTTTATTTTTCGTGTTCGAATTTATGAGGAAAAAACAATATTACGTGACAGTTCTCCATTATGGACGCGAGCGCTCTAAAAAAAGCACTAAAAGACTTTCAAACTTTCACAGAGACCTCAAAACAGAAAGTACAAATCCTTTCTTTAAAACGAATTTCGTTTTGTATCAATTGTATCTTAATTTTAATAATTTTTTCATTAACAAATTTCCTGGATTTAAAGTAAATATAGGCTAGCAATCACAACATAAGGTGCTTGAACTGGAGATCATCATGAACCAGACCGTAGCCTACTCGCCTCACATGTCTAAAAAATTTGAAATATATTTACAGAAAGCTGGTTCTAAACAAAACCATCCAAAACACTAGCCTACTGCGAAGATCGCGAGTCAATAGCCTATCGTCAATCTTCATCTTTGCCAGAAGTTAAATTTAAATCGCGTGTGTGAATGATGATGTTGTTTTAGCAAACTGTATTGCTACTGAGATGAGTAAAAATCGACTGAAATATGAATACATAGATAAAATGTAGGCCTATAATCATTTTTTTTTTACAAAGAAAGAGTACACTTGAAATATTGTTGAAATTGTAATTATTGTTGTAATTGTAACATTTTTAATAAAATAGCAAAACATATTTACAAGAGAGATGTAAGCAAAATCTTAAATGGTCAATATAAGTCTTCTTCTAAATACATCTTTTGTCCTTGCATTGTGGCTCAGTCAGTGTCACACCTGAGTGAATGGCTCATCATTATGCAGAGTGGGTGGGACATTGTATTCTAAGGTGTAAACCACTCCTCGTTCACGCCCCCCTCGCATATTGGCTTTCCAAGCAAAACCTGTTTTACATCAATTTAAATCAATGTATGGTTTTATGTGAACGATAAAGCAAGACTATTTTCACATAATTTTGAAGAAAAAACTCTAGGCGAGGACATCCATTAGTCAAAAGTCTTATTGACACATATTTACTATGTGTTTTGTGGCCTTATTTCAGAAATTTTATTTTTTATTTTTTTCAATAACCATGCATAAACATTATTCTCTCAAAAATGAAAACATGTACATACACGTGGCTCACATATTATGGTAGCCCTGTTTGTGCTTTATAGAGTGAATTTACACCTTTGCCATTAATATGTTTATAAGCAACTGAAAAAAGCACAAATGTCAGGGCATGTCAGAACACATCTCAATTTAGATCTATTTTTCAAGTATTTTGAAATGCCTGCAATAACAATATTGTGCATATTACAACAATATTGTGCATATTACCACAATTTCTCAAATTACCAGTATACATATCTACTATCTCAATTACTTTATAAATATATGAATATTTTAATAGAAAAAATTACTTTGCTTTTGCAAATGTTTTTTCCCTTTATTACTTAAGCTGTTATTAAACAATTAACATATTGTACTTCAATTATTTTTTTCATTACAGATCACCAAACTGGAGGCATCCATCTTCACAATGGACATTTCCACTACCACAGTCACCATCAGGGAGAATGACTGCGAGCTGAAGACCTGCTGTCTGGCAGATGCAACTGGCACCATCTTGCTGTCTTCATGGGACACACAAATTAGCCTTGTAGATGTTGGCAAAACTTACATTTTCACCAATTTATCCACTAGACAATTTAATGAAAAGATCACACTCACCACTACAAGTGCAACCACTATAACCCCTACCCACAAAAAAATACCACTGATGACAACCAAAGTCCTCCACCCACACTACACACAATAACCGCAGACATCATTGGTGCAGCGATCACAATAAAAAAACAGTGCCCCAAGTGTCATACCGCCCAACATGCCTTGACCAAAAATTAAAATTTTCATCGGTGCACTACATGCAAAATCCTTCGTAAAGGTACAAGCTATATCACTAAATGTAGTAGGTTTGTCACAATTAAAAGAGAAAGAGAAAAAAAAAAAGTTCTGCGTCAGATTAAACTGAGAAGGGTCATAGCACTTGCATTTTGTTGTCCTACTGTTAGTTTAACTGCTTCTATTGTTCTCATTTGTAAGTCGCTTTGGATAAAAGCGTCTGCTAAATGAATAAATGTAAATGTAAAAATGAGGAAGTTTCTCTCTCTATAACAAATTCACCACTTACAAAGTTCATCAACATAGAAAACAACATTAGCACTATGGACAGTCAGGACATTGAGGAGTACTTTATCTCAAACGGCCCACTCACACTCACATTTACAGATAATAATCAAATAATAGACCTACTACACACAACCAAACAAAGCACGGATGACATCTGCGACAGTGATGAAGAACTGACCTCAATAATGATAGACATCCCAGAAGAAAAAACTCAAACCCCCGACACACAAGAGAACATGGCAAAAGAACATAAAGCAATCTAACAAGCACACAGACACACTTTACCACACACAATGCAATACATGTTTATAAACCATTTTTATTTACACTAACTTTTTTGTTTACAATTTAACTAACAAACAAAATTTGCTAAAATAGATTTTTTCACAGTCATTACACAAATGTTTATAAACCTTATTTGATTTAAATGCATGTTCAGATTTATTTAATCTATAATAACTTATAAGTAAACGTAAAATATGTATGTAAATAGTTCACATTTATCCAATTTAAGGTCCAATTTACAAAAAAAAATTTCAATTTTACATTATTGCTGATTTCCTTTATTTGTTTAATGAAAACATTAAGCAATGTTACTGTACTACACAGATTTGTACAAAAAATGTTTGTAATGCTTAATTTTTATTGATTGCTTCTGACATAACCAACTTGTTTTATACTGTTAAACCACATCTTAAAGGAGAACTCAATTTTAACATTAAGCTCATTTTTTTGTAAATTTGGAGTGCTGTCAGTACAGAGAACAACGACAAAAATCAGCCTTTTAGCCTCTTAACATCCTTGATGTGTCATTACAAGTGCACAGGTCATGTGAGTGATTCCTTTAGAGTGATCACGGGTGAATCTGACTGCAGTAGATGTGAAAGATATGGATAAAAATGATGTTTATTCAGCCAGTGCACATACCACCTGTATTTACTTACCGTTTTCGGTCGAATGCTTAGTTACCTACTCGACAATCGACTATGAAAAAATTAGCTCAATGTTAAAATTGACCGGAGTTCTCCTTTAACTACTTAATACATTAAAGTGTCTAATGATAAATGTCAAACTTGTGTACTTCAAATTCTTTCAACTCTTTACCTATTAAAAAACATATATATATATATATATATATATATATATATATATAAAATATTTTTTTTTTTTTTTTTTAAGCATGCGTTATAGACTTAATAAAAGCATCATAAACTACAATTTTAGAAATATATATTCAACGATAACCAGTACATAAAATGTACGTATGGGAACAAATATGTAAACAATCTCAAGACTCTGCAGTCAGTACAAATACTGTAAGTGACATGTGCCTAAAAAAACTTAATAGCCGACAGAATAATGACATACATGGACAGCATGTATTCAAACCATTTATGAGCCACACAAGACATTGCTGACAGAGTATCACTCTAGAGCAGGGGTCGGCACCAGGCTCCTATAATGAAAGATGAAATTTAAAAAAGGGTGCAGCTTGGTTTTTCTGTTTTAAAGAAAAAAAGCAGAAATAGCTGTATTTTGTTTTCCAAATGTATTGTTGTCATCAAATAATAGTATTAGAAAACTGGACAACATTTCCGATATTTATTTGTACGTTTATTGTATTTCATAAATAAACACAATAATAGGCCTATAATAATAAATTAAATTAAAGCTGCAAGCAGCATTTATTGGGGTTCAAGCATTTAAGGCCTTTAAGCACATAAGCATTCAAAGACATTAAGTTTTATTGATAATTATTAATCTAAGGAGTTCAGAGAATTGTACTGCATTGGTTTGGGTCCGATCGGGCGAAAAACCTAGGACTAGTTCGCAAAAGTAGGTTTTTAACATAATAGCAAATATTTGATGAACGATTTGATTGACAACAGTGGTTCTTGAGGCAAAGTTAATCAGTATGCGGAGATCTAACAAATGATATGCATTTTGTGATGAAATTTGTAACACCACGTGATTACAGTGCCTTAAAACTTGTTAGGGCCAACTAGTGGGCGATTTCTTTAAAAAAATGTACAGACCTCTAGGGCTTGCACACTGAGTTTTGTTGTGATCGGACTCAGTTAACCTTGTTTGATAGGTGCTCAAACTTCATTGGCTGATGGCGGCCATGTTTTTTCGAGATACACCAATATCCTTTTAAACATACATGGAACCTTGCTGAAAGACACTGCATATTAAATTTCAAGTCAATCGGAAAAACGGTCAGGTGTTTATACATTTTTTTGTTGTTGTTATAGTGCCACCATGTGGCCAATCGATGCGATTTTTTTAATGTGACCCCAGACTGACCTCCTACACATGTGTACCGAGTTCGGTAAAGGCAGCTTATTTACTTGTCGAGTTGTAGCCATTTTAGTCATATAGGCTCCTGCTACAACGTTAATTTTGCACCCCCTAGCAAACGTGAATCGAAATTTCTATTTATTTTTTAATAATTATTGATATTCAGACTCCAGAGAACATTTTTGCACTGTTTTGGTTCCAAATTAGCGAAAAACCAGGGACAAGTTGGCAAAAGTAGCTTTTTGACAAAGTTCAAAATGGCAAGCTTTGTGCAAAATCAGCACTTTGTGCTTGAACCCCTAATAATAAAAATCAGTACAATTACAATAGGGTTTCAGAACTTTGTGCTTGAACCCCTAATAATAAAAATCAGTACAATTACCCGCTACCCGCTGAAAACATTATTAGAACTTTGAAGATGGCGCCTGTGTGTTTGGCTTGCCGTCTGCTGCTCTCGTGTTTTCTTCTCTGTCTATCTGATGTGTCGTTTACCTGCTGTACGCGGCTAGTGTACGCCCGTCAAGCTCTTCTGGACATCCGCATCTCTGTTGGGGATTCGCTCGCGGACTTTCACACCGTGGACGTGGAATGCCCCCTTCGCAAACCGTACGAGCCTCCCCGAGCCATCTTCCTGCACGATATCTGCCGATGGCCTCTAAACCGTGCGGAGAAAGCGAAGGAGAAAACGAGGAAGCCGCGGAGGTTACATGACGAAGCTGAAAGCTTATTTACAAGCTGACATTTCGTTTGGATTTTATGTTGATCACAGAATCATGGATAAAGGTCGGTGATTTAACTCTCTTCTCAGAACTGGTTCCAGCAAACTGTACATTTTTTAACTCTCCTCGCCCTAATGGACGCGGGGGTGGGATTATAACTATTTTAAATAACTCTCTCTCCTCATGCTGCCGGCTGGTCCCTGCAACGGCCTTCTCCAGCTTTGAAACCTAGATTGGAATGGTCCCATCTGTATAGGGATGATATACCGCCCTCCACTCTCCACTAAGGATTTTATACAGCAATTTACTGAGTTCATTGGCAACATTGCCACAAACTATGATCGCTTCCTTTTGGTGGGCGATTTTAATATTCATGTCTGTTGTCATTCAAATTCCCTGTCGCAGGAGTTTCTGGACTTAATAGATGCTTTTAACCTACGGCAGTGGGTCAAAAACTCTACCCACATTCAGGGCCACACATTGGACCTTGTGTTATCTTACGGGATTGATGTCACTGATATTGAATTCTCTGATTTTCCTCTCTCTGATCACAAGCCTATTTTTTCTCACTGTCTCTTCTGGAGCTTTCTCAACCCACTATTGGTCCTGTCATGTCGCGGTTCTATTCTCCACAGTTTAACACAAACTTCGACCTGTGCTTTACTGAACTATGCTCTCACTTGCATTTGGTCCAACCATTATCTGACCTGGATGCAGACCAGCATCTTAGTCTTTTAAATTCTGCTTGGCTTAAAGTAGCAAATGTGACTGCTCCTCTTAAGTCTCACAAACCCAAACCAAAATCAGATATGTGGCAAAATTCTGACATTCGTTACCATAGACAAAATTGTAGAAAGGCCGAACGCAAATGGAAACGGGACAGAGGCAAATTGTCTCCTTCCGCATGTTCAAAGACTCTCTTACAGCATACCAGAATGTTGATAAATCAGCTAAAGCCGCATACTTCTCAAACTTTATTGAGTCCAATCACTCTAACCCTAAGGTCTTGTTTTCTGTCATTCATTCTGTTTTAAATCCATCTGTTCAATTGTCTGTTGCCGCAGATGCTCTATGTGAAGACTTCCAGAGATTTTTTATTAGCAAAATCACTAAATTAAGGATCAGTATCTGCCCTAAATTAACTCTTCCCCCTATTATGCCAAACCTGTGTTTGGGAGGCTTTTGATCCCATTAACCTCCAGACACTGAAGGATGTGAGCGCCAAGCTCAAACCTTCATTCTGCTCAAGTGACATCATTCACCCGAGATTTTTAAAATGAATCATCAACTCGGTGGGTCCAGGTATGGTATCTCTTATTAACAAGTGTCTGAACACTGGATCTGTTCCGGCCAATCTCAAAGTGGCTACGGTCACTCCTCTGCTCAAGAATCCTTCACTGGATCCCTCTGTTTTAAAAATTACCGGCCCATCTCTGTACTACCTTTCATTTCCAAGTTGTTGGAGAAAATCGTGTTGGATCAACTCCAAACCTTTTTTGTCAGATAACTGTATATGTGAGGTTTTTCAATCTGGGTTTAGGACTGCCCACAGCACTGAGTCCGCTCTCCTGCGAGTGCTAAACGACATTTATATCTCTACTGACTCTGGAGACACTATGGTTCTAGTTCTCCTTGATCTGTCGGCGGCTTTTGACTCTGTTAGCTAGACTGGAGATGTGGGTGGGCATAAAAGGCTCTGTCTTGTCATGATTCCAGTCTTACCTTTCTGATAGAAAGTTTTTAGTAAAGATGGGAAACTTCTCCAGCTCCATGGCACCTCTTAGCTGTGGTCTTCCACAGGGCTCCATTTTGGCTCCCTCTCTATTTTCCCTCTACATGCTACCGCTGGGTTCGATTTTTAGGAAACACTGTGTATCATTTCACTTTTATGCAGACGACACCCAAATTTACATTCCAATCAAGCGCAATAATCCTGCAGCATTAAACTCTCTTCTGCTATGCTTAGAGGAGGTGAAGGCATGGTTGACTCAAAATTTCCTATCTCTTAAAGATGATAAGACCGAGGTCATTGTTTTCAGCCCGAGTGAAAGGTCCCAGTGTACATGTCCAGACTTGGGGAGTTTATCTCCCTTTAAATCTACTGGAGCGCAGAACTTAGGTGTTCTTGTTGACCAGTCTTTAAAGTTTGATAAACACATCTCATCTGTAATCAGTTCCGGTTTCTACCAACTTCTACACCACAATTATGCTGGAGGATATGTGGGCATACTGATGTTGATCATTTATATCAGGGGTGTCAAACTCATTTTCACTGAGGGCCACTTCAGCATTATGGCTGCCCTCAAAGGGCCGGTTGTAACTGTAAGACTTTTAAAATGTTAATATATTGTCTGTTTATTTGATTATTACTTATTTAAGTTACAAATAGTGTATATGCATTTGCAGGGGTGTTTCTAGGTTTTAAAAACATCAGGGGATGAGCCCGAAACATCAGGGGCTGGGTAAAATAATTTGATACAGAGAATAATGTATTATATATCCAGGGGCAAACTGCCTAAAAAATTCAGCCTTGGCACTGTAGCCACACCAGCACACATTACCACACAGTCATGCATATTCAAATGTGAGGTAGTTAGGGGGGTTCGGGGACATGCTCCCCCGGGAAAATTTGGATTTCTCGGACCTACATATGTGCATTTTAAGGTGTTTAAAGGCCAAAAATTTGGATAACAATAGCTTTAAAAGCATGTCAGTGGGCAGTAGCATGAATTATTTGTCAAGATAACAGATTCTTAAACATGAGAATGAGGATAAATGTTGCAATGAATGATCCACACTTCAAAATGGAAATGCAAAATGTTTCTGCTTATTGTTGACAATACACAATCACATATTCCAAACAGGAATGGCCTTAAATGAGAAATCTTTCAAGGATTATTTTGCATAGATGTTACATTTCAATCAAAAACCAGTGCAATCTTTTTGTGTCCAGAGGCAAATGAGCAATTTATATTACCATTAAAGATTGGTTTCAGCAACTTGTTTCTTTCCTGAGTTAATGTTTTTGGCACTAATCAGTTTAAAGTTCAATTGTTCACTCATAAAGACAGTCACTTATCGCCACCTACTGGCTTAATGATGCAAGTGGCGCAAACACAGACAAGCGGAGTGATACAAATGGTGAATAATACTGGTACATATTATATTAAATATTATGTAATATATTTAATATATTTAAATAAATATATTATTATATTAAAATAATATAAAATATCAATATATTATTATTCAATCAGTTCTATGCAGCAGAATCAGATTTAACAGATTTATTTTTTGACCAATTGTCAAAATAAAGTATAGTCCTACAAAGCTATTTTTTATCAGAGCATGAGCAGAGCAGGGAGAACGAGAGGATCGTGTGATTCGTGTAATTTTATCAGTGTTGCCCAGCACGGCTATACACACCATGTTACTTACAGCACAGTAAGAAACGATGCCAGAGAAATTTCATGTCGGCACGTTTTTTTTTTTTGCGGACTTTGCCTTTCCGGTGAGCGTGAGCAGAGCTCGCAACACAAACACACACACACGGAGGTTGCTTGCGGAACATTGAGCAGAACGCGCTGTGAACACGGAGCGGAGAGCACAGCGCGCACACACAGCAGAACGCGCTTATAAGTTATGCATCTTCGGAAGCGGACTCGCACGCAAAGTCATTTAACACGCTGAGCCAGAGTCAAACCATCGCCGAACACGGAGGGGCGCCGGCTTTTTAGTATCTTTCTGCCAAAAAACGAAAATGTTATTTTCGGCCGAAAATTTTCGCCAGCCTAAATTTCGTTGCATCCCTAATTTAAAAAAAAATCCATATGCTCTCGCGGGCCATATAAAATAATGTGGCGGGCCGGATTAGGCCCGCGGGCCTTGAGTTTGACACATGTGATTTATATGTATACTGGATTTGCCCAAAAATATGACCTTTCTGGAACATGGTGTTGATGGAGATCCAAAAGATTTTAGGTTATAAAATATAAAGAAATTTCAATATATTGTATCTGAGAAATACTATACACAATCAGTGTTGAAAGGAGATGTATATCTTGTTAATATATTGAGTGTAGCATGTAAGAATAGTATTATAAGGTATTGGTACAAGCCGGACACCTCCTTACTTGGAGAATGGATAGAAATTGTTAAAGAAATATATAATATGGAAGAAATTACTTTTATTTTGAGACTTAAAAAGGACTTATTTCTAAAATACTGGAAGAAATGGATTGGGTACTGCAATGTAAACAATCAATGATTATATGTAAAACTATGCTTGATTTTGAAGAGAATGCATACCCCCTGTTCTATTGTTTGTTTTTTTTAATGTTGAAAACTTGAAAAAATCCAATAAAAATCCATTAAAAACAAACAAACAAATTTTTGCATATTGTTTGATGTTTTTGCAATGTGATTTAGTAGTATTGATATCACACCACATACAGGACATGGGGATATTGTACATTGGATTTATTTATAACATCTTACACCTTGTGCAAGAACTCAGTCAAATACTCAGCGAGTATGCAGAATAATCATTAAAACAGAAATGTAGTAAACGTGGATGAAACTTAGAGGATTTGTGAACATTGTTTCTGTGATTGCAGACCAAGTCTCTGTTGATACTTGAAATGGTCACTCCGTGACTTCAACAATTTTCTATAGATATGTGAACATGAACTTGGGGAATACTAGAGATACCATTCTGTCGACACACAGAACACCCGTAGAGTTACTCACAGGTGATGTGTGGAATCTTCTCCGTAGATTTAGACAATAGCTGGAAGCACTCCATGAAGACATGCAGAGTTGTGCTCAGATGACAGTTGGGGATATTTGCAAACGTAATATGGAAGCTCTCTGTAGATCATTTCTGTTGATATGTGGTTAAGTATTTATTGGATGCTTGGATAACACTCCATGGATAGAAGCATAACACTTTGTGGATATGTGGATAACACTAGATAACATAGAAATAAAATAGATAACACTTTGTAGATAACTATGTAGATAACTCTCTGTAGACTTGTGAATGACTCTCTGTTGACACGTAGACAACTCTCCGTAAAAACGTGGATAACAGGGGAAACAGTGATATTTGTTTAGTTATCAAACAATAATGATATGTCTTCAATTGGACTTGAAAGGTGATTCAGGAATTTCCTCATCTTTGTTTTTGTTTTTTTTGGTGGGGCAGAACAGTCAGAATCCTTTTTTCTTTTCTGTGATGAGGATGGGATTTCTGGTTCTGCAGTGGTTTCAGCAGATGGTGGATTTTCGTGTGGATTTTCTTCCAGTTCTGGGGTGGGTTTCCCGAAAGCATCGTTGGCCAACTATGGTCGCAAGTTCCGTCGTTACCAATAGAGTTCAATGGACATTGCGATGAACTTGCGACCATAGTTGGCCAACGATGCTTTCGGGAAACGCACCCCTGGAGAGAGGCAGTTTGATGTTCATTTATTGATGTTATGAAGAGGTCAGAAGTATAGCTTATATCAAAAGTTTTGCAATTTAGCAGCAGCTCTTCCATGTCTTGCTCATCCATGTGGGAAATGTCTGCTTTTTGCTGTATTGTTTTGTTTAACAGGGAGTTGGCGATTTTGAGGTCAACTTCTTTGTTTTTGATGAGGAATGTGAGGATTCCGTGGCATTTTGTAGTGTATTTGTTTGATTTTCTGAGAAATTGACATTTGTTGCATCGGTGGAATTCAACTTTTGTGTTTAAGTTGGGTTGAGGAGAGAGGCATTTGGAACACTGTTTCAGTACCTTTATTTTTGCACGTTCTAAAGGTGCAGTCAAGTGCAGGAGTGTGGTATTTTCGACGGCAGCTTGAGGGTACTGGTAGTTTGAATGGCACTGGTGTGGCCAATGTGGTAATGGCCGTGTTGCGTGTTGTTGTTAGGTTTTTTTCCCCTTGATATATTCTTGTTGCCAGATCAGTAAAGTTGTATGAATTGTTGCACTGAATTAAGTCAATGTGTGACTCCCAAAGTGCAAGTTTGATGGTATCTGTATTGTCTGTATATAAAATACTATTTTTGTTAAAAATAAAGTCATCAACTAAGATGTTAAGATTGGCTATATTCAAACTAATGAATACATATGGTAAAATGTAGAACTCTATTATTGATAATATTAATCGGAAGAATGATATAAAATATTTAAATATTGCATTAATAATAAAATCAAAGAAATACATTTTAAAATTTTGCATACCATTTACCCTGTTAAATCATTAATTGCAAGATATTCTGATGATGATTTATGTTCTTTTTGTAAAAGTGGGAAAGAGGTGTTGACGCATTTGTTTTTTGAATGCAAAATTACCCAAAGATTCTGGAAGGAATTGGCAGAATTTATCTTTAATTTTGTGAAAATTAAATATTATTTTACATTAAAGGATATTATTGTGTATTATGAAAACAATGTTAACAAAGGTCTTGAATACATTGTTAATTTATTTATACTTTTGGCCAAATTTTATATTCATAAGCAAAAATATTTAAAATTCATCCCCTTTATTTAAGCTATTTAAATTAGAATTTGATTGCTTCATATCTTCTTTGAAATTGTTAAAAAACAAAAAGTCATTAACATGTGTGAAATATTATTTTTGGATCCCCCTGCTACCAATTAATGTTTATCATTGCCTTGTGATGTTGTATGCTATGTCTGTTATTTGTACTGCAATAAAAAAAATAACAATAATAATAAAATAAAAAAATCATCTTTGAACAATCAAAACCCACATTTAAAGTTAAAAATATAACTCATCCCATCTGAATATCAGTTAAATACAACATTGACTACATTTCATTGGCATGGAAATTCATTTGGTTGATTTTAAATGAATTATTTTCCTTCTGAGGAACACCCCAGCTAACACAGTTACGTTGTGAAGACGTAACCGGACCGGACCATATTCGTCGTAGCGACATACCACATAACGTTCCAGCGACGTAACTTTGTGATTCCTGTATTCGTCGTGGCGACGTTATAGTGGTACGTCGCTGGAACGTGGCTGGTACTTCCTAACGACCAAAATACAACGTCCACATTTATTTTTAATATACTTCTCACCTTTAGTCCTGGGAATTAAGATGTGCTTGATCCATAACCTCGAAATCCACATAGAACTTATAAACTCAAACATTTCATTCTCTGCTGTAAAACCTTATAAATTCTAATAGGGAATTGTGTACTATCGTTTCCAGTTAATACATTTAGGGATCAATACATATAATGGAAACAAATACAAACCCCTATTAAATTCTAAATAGAAAATGGCCCAAAAACCACACTGTATTCATTTATAATCAGAATTTATTCAGTGCTACTTTGTACAATTACTAAGCCAATACATTTTGAACATTAACGATTTTTAACCATGTAAAGTGTTAACAAGTTATGAGTGCAGAAATGTAACATCAATTAATTAATCAAAAAACATAATCAATGAATAATGTAACCAACTATTAAAACGTATTCTTTTTATTGAAAAAAGTGTTGTATCATCAGGGGTGTAGTTAAATAATAATCAATACTCTTATTGATACTACTCTTTATAATTTGGTGGAAAAACAATAAAGACCTTAAAAAAAAAAAAAAGATTCAGCAGTTTCTTTATTATTAATTTTATTTGCAGAAATAGGTTCAATTGTTTCCTGAGTGTCCTGTGAGGCTCCTGCTACAAATGTCTGGTGGTAATGTGCTTCATTGCTTCACTACCAGTAGCTAAACCTGAACAATGCGAATATTACCAAAGATCTATAGTCCTTGAGCTTCTCTGAAGCTAACAAATAAAAAAAAATATTGTTAGTAAAGAGTAAAGATATGTAAAAAATGTAAATAATTCTCTCCAGTATTATTTCACCCACCCAAATATACATCAAGAGTTTTTTGTTCAAGAAAATGAGCATGATGACTTTCTCAGAGAGAATCTGAGACCTCTCATTCCTGACTGTGTCCCAGCTCGGCCAGCTGTGGTAAACGCTCCTTCAGACAGTGTTGAGGAGGCAGAGGGAGATGATGGAGAGCTGTGGGAGAAGAGGAAGAGTGTCTTTCTTACCCCACCAGCGGAGGGCAGGGTCTTCTGAGGCACGGATAGGAGGAGGGTCTCGCTCTATATATTCACTGGAAGCTGAAAAATAAATTGTACCATGCTATTGTAGTCAGGTTTATAGCTTTTTGTTAGAAAGGTATAAGAAAATTGTCTAACTTACGTGTTCCTCCTCCTCCTCCTCCTCTTCCTTATCCCGGGCTGCACTGTCACCTCATCGTCCTTCTAGGCAGCTAAAACAGAGGAGAACTTTATTAATGTTGCTAATCTACAGATTTTAATGCTTTTGAAAGTCATTTATGCTCACCAAGGCTGCATTTATTTGAGCGAAAATACAGTAAAAACTGTAATATTGTAAACTTTTATTACAATTTAAATAACTGTTTTCTATGTGAATATATGTTAAAATGTAATTTATTCCTTGTGATCAAAGCTACATTTTCAGCATAATTGTGTGAATATATAGTGAAGATCAGTCTTCAATGTCACATGATCCTTCAGAAATCATTCTAATATGATGATTTGATGCTCAAAAAACATTTATATTACATTCTAACATTTCTAATACTATCCAGTCAAGTAAGTGACGTCATCGATTAACAGCAAATACATTTATCAGTTGGTTAAATTAATTAGCCAACTTCCAATCACCCATTCAACTGCCAGCAAATCCTTTACAAAACTAACAAAAAATCTCACCTACACATAAAGATGTGATTAAAAGCCCAAACTTTTATAAACAAGAGCTTAGGTTAGCCTGACAGTTAACGTTA
The DNA here is from genome assembly GCA_021554675.1 of Leuciscus idus. Classification (NCBI taxonomy): domain Eukaryota; kingdom Metazoa; phylum Chordata; class Actinopteri; order Cypriniformes; family Leuciscidae; genus Leuciscus; species Leuciscus idus. The sequence goes on from CM038629.1 coordinate 555,530, forward strand.
GCGCTAACAGTAACAGTTAACGTTACGTTACCTCTTCAGAACACGGTTGAGATGCTAACGGAGTTTTTCGAAGACACTAAACTATTTCTATGAAGTAACGTAAAATTTTCAATAGATGTGTGTCAATAACACGTAAGAAAAATGTCAGGAACAGTAGTGTGTATTATTTGTGTGATTTTAGATTAAACTCACCTGAAAGTAGTGAAAACAACAGCGAGAGATGGATTTCTGCTTTTTGTCAGTTGCAGTGGTCCTGCGCCGTTTCCATGGCAACCGCTCCAGTGTTTGGAAGCGACTCGCATGTTCAACGCGCACGCCCATATCAGCCAAGCAGCATTTACATAAATAAACATCTAACACTAGGCTACATTAATAAAAATCTCATGAATTTAAAACTCATTTTGAAGCTCGACCCGCTCATATGTGCAAAATGCCGCCACTCCACGTGAAGTGTCACTTTTATTTAAGATTTTGTATTGTTGTTTTTACTTTTTACTAACACTCAACCTCCTTAATAATAATAAAAAAAACAACTACGATTACTTGTAATGCAATTTTCTGGAAAGTTATCTGCGGACCAGATGGGAAAAAATGGAACTTTACCACGACGTCCTCACAACGTTCTCCATGGGATAAACTAGCGACGTCTTTTGAGGACATGCCCACAACGTTTCTGGAACGTTAGCCAAGATTCTAAAAAATGGAACTTTACCACGACGTCCTCACAACGTTGTCATAAAGTAATGTCACGCTGACCAAATGACGACTAACTGACGACGTCGTCACAACGTACTGTGTTAGCTGGGACATTAACAATTAAAAACAACATCCAGAATAAAAATATGATCCATCTTACCCGAATATTAGTTGATTGAGATGTTAAGGATATGTATAGTATGATTCGAGGCATTAAAAATCGATATTTTGATTTTAAACAAATATTTTCCCTCATGACGAGGAAAACCACATTCCACACGACGAACGATGGTCGTGACGTCATCCGATGTCGTCGCCATGAGTTGAGTGCTTTAAACATTAATAACAACATGCACAACACAGATACAAAAATATGTTCACACCAGCATGATTAGGCACAACCCTGGCTACATGTACATACCATTCCCATGCGATTGTAACAAGAACTCGATTTTATATCGCCATTTTCCCTCGTGGACTCTGTTGTTTCATTGTCTCTCCACTCTTGCTCGACCATGTGCGGAGGAGAGAGTGACCTAATTACACTAAAACATCGTGTAACTCTTTAATTTGAACTTTTTTCACAAGAATCCTTTTATACATCTGTCCTTTCACTTATTTACTTTCAATTCGCCGACTTGGATTTTTGTTTTGACTGTTTAAAGCTTAAGTTTAGCCGTTTTTCGGGATTTTTTTTTCTCAACAGCAGTCTATTTAAGGGGGGCGCGCAATGCGCGCGCTCACTCTCTCGCACTTCTTCACTGGTTGGATGTGCAGACACGACGATCGCTCTGTAGTATCGAGTTTAAAAAAGAACACTATTCAAGACAGATTGATTAGAAAAATATATTGTATAAAATATCTTCTTATTATATAAGTATATATTTCCCTTTATTTAGCTTTTTTGTTTACATTTATTTTTCAAGCTTGCCTGAAGAAGGTATTACGGAAACGTCGCGATATGCTTGTTCTCCATTTTATTTTGTTCTGATATATTTTTGGGATTTCATGAGATACTGTTAGAATGGATGTCTTTAGAGGCTGTGTGAGACACAGAAGCTCTCCACGTTACAGACTCAGACTCTCCAGCAGTTCTCCAGCTCTGAAGAGAACAAACAGTCATCATTTTCCTCCAAATGCACGTTTCCGTGCGAGTGTAACAGGTCAAAGAATGACAAATATTTTTTCAACATTTTATCTTTTATTTTCTATTGTTTGTGAGTTTATTTCACCAAAATACTGTATTGTTCAGTTATGTCATGGTAGCTTATAGGTATAGAGCATCACAGTCCCGCCCACAGCCCGAGAGCGCTTAGGTGCCGGAAATAAATTTCCCATTAATTTCTCCCATTGACGTTTTGGAAAATCCGTATTTAAAGAGTTTTAGAGCATGTCTGAGGATAACCAGCTACGGCTGAACTCATAGGCATACAACATATCGTTTCGAGTGAAAAAACGATGAGAAAATCCAAAAAAAGTCAAAGGTACAAGACTGTGTACATATTTTCATTTCCGAGCGAAGGAACTACTCATCCCATAAACCACCGCGCCTCACTGAAGTCGACTGAAGCATTCAAACAAAATAACAAAAAAGAAAGAAAGAAAATTACAATTATTTTGTGAAAAGACATTAATCTGTGTTTAATGAGATGGTTTAGCGTGTGTGTTCAGTGTGTAGTTTGTGTGTTTATTTCAAAGCCCTTTATGACACAGGGACACTCTGCTACACACTGATGATGGCTTAGGTCGAAACGCTTCTGTGTTGACATGGTTACAATAAAATTAATGAAATTATACCTTGAGAGTGTGGTTTTTCGTCTTTATTTTTGACAACTTTTTTATTACTCGCAGTTTCGCACCCATAAATGATTTGGAGTTGAGCGCGCCTGTTCTCAATATTATTACAGGACACTCTGCTGAAAGGACAGGTTGAAGATGTTTTTGTTCAAAGGTTCCAAAACATGTAGCATGCATTCTAGCCTACTTTACAATTATTTGTAATGTCTAGCATGTTGTGTTGTGTGTGGACGTGTTTATGAAACTGCCGGTAGCCGGGTCACCAACAGCCTGCAAGGTTTAATAGTTTTGGCGGTCCACGGCGTTCTGCTCATCAGTTTCAGCGGCCCACGGCCCAATATTTTATTTTCTGATTTTTGAATGTGATTAAATGTTGAGTCTGCATTCTACGTGATTGAGAGAGACTGATTCTGATTCGAGGATCGAATTCTGCATTTTTGCTCTTTTTGAAACTTAACAGCTGAATAAAGTGCCTTGAGGAAAGTCAGTGTCCTGTCATTAGTGCACCAGAACGCAACGCAGTAGTCGGCGAAGTGCAGACCGCGCCGGCTACACGAGCGAGACAGATTTCACTCACTTTTTAAATAAATGAAATTATTTTTAAAAACACGAGACATACAAAACGCAGTCTTTATTCTTAAGCATATCTGTGGTGTTTATTAACTTCTCATCACAGATGCACTTCTGATGGACGGTTATTACAGATGAGCGATCGTATCACAGATTACATCATGTTATCATGGGAACAAACGCTCATCTAATAACATATTATTAGTTATTGTATCATAACTCCTCACCTCTGATGTTACACACATACAGAATCTTATCCACAAAATAAAGTTTGTATTTTCCTCCGTGTTTATAATAATTGACTGACAACAAACTCATGCAACGGTGACACACGAGCAGGGCGCGCGCATGAACACACACACACACGAACACACACACACACAGAATCTATTTTACGGACTAAAAAATAAATTGGTGCTTAAAGCCTGATGTAAAGTTTTTCAAGAAAGACTTTGAATGACAACACTTGCCTAAAAACATTTTAAAAACAGAAAAAATATGCTCTATATATTTCCAGAGTCGATTGATTTTAATTATTTAACCAAACGTTTTTATTTTAGTTAATGTAAATAAAATGTATTTATTTTATGTATTACTATCTCTGTAACGGTCACCAGCTGGAGTGCCCTTGAGAGCCACCAGAGGGCACTCCACACCAGACTCTCATGTTCACTCACAGACTATATCATATTCACCTGTATCTCATTATCTTGTTTAGTTCACCCCATATAAGCCTGGTTCACCCCATCACTCACTGTGAAGTTTTGTTTGTGTCACCCTCATTTGAGCATTCTCCCTGGTTTTCATGTGTCTTGTTTTTTTGGATTTTTTGTCCTGTTCCCTGGATTACTCTTTTGCCTCTGACCCCTGCCGGGTTTGTTTGTTTATTTGTTTGTTTGTTTTTACGGACTGCCTGCCTGTGTTTGATTTATGATTGCTCCTTAAATAAAAGCTGCATTTGGATCAACCTTCGTGTCTCGGAGCAGTTCGTGACAATCTTTTTATCATTTTTTTACACTTTCTTTTAAGCCCATTTTAAATTTCATGAAGGAAACCATAAACATTTGATCCAACTGAAACACAATAAATGGATTTCAATAATCAAGCAGAGAAATACTAAAGTCAGAGCTTTGAACTATTAGGTTAACTTTTGATCAGGGAGAAAAAAAACAAGGGAAAAAAACACTTAAACACATTTGAAACACTCACTTTATTTATTCTTTATTTTTCTGTTGTGATGTTTTATGCATGCAAATATTTTAATCTTAAAATATAAAAAAAAAAAAAAGAGAAAGAGCCTACAAAGAGCCTATTATGTTCATATAGCATGCGTTTCTATCTCCTGTGGTTGATATTGCACCATGTCTTAAAGGATTAGTTCATTCCAGGTTGTTTCTCCATATAGAGGACTACTGTAGGGCGAGCAAAAAAAAAAAGGAATATAGTTTATAACAGGGATGGGCAACTTCGGTCCTGGAGGGCCACTGTCCTACAGAGTTTAGCTTCAACCCTAATCAAACACACCTGAACAAGCTAATCAAGGTCCTCAGGATTACTAGAAAGTTACAGGCAGGTGATTTTTTTCAGGGTTGGAGCTAAACTCTGTAGGACAGTGGCCCTCCAGGACCGAAGTTGCCCATCCCTGGTTTATAACCACAAATGCACGTCTTGCATTAGCTCTGTGATGCGCCACGCATTATGTAATCAGGTTGAAAGGTCACGCGTTTTTCGGTTCAAATGTAGGGAAGGGCGAAAAACTCCCATCTCTTTCTTCTCCAACTTCAAAATCGTCTGATATCGTTGTTTTCCCTTATATATATATATATATATATATTCATTCATTTATTTATTTAATAAATGCCGTTTGATTTAGTCTGCACGTTCACTTTGTAAATATTGGATGGTACTTTCGCCCGCTTGACCTTTCAACCTGATGACGTAATGTGTGGCGCATCACAGCTAGTGCAAGACCAGCATTTGTGGTTAAAAGTATATAAATGTTTATGTAAGCAATAAGGCATGAGAGGCTGTGCTGTATCGTGAATAAGTAACAGCTGAAGGGCGTTGTTAGGCACGACGCAAAGCACTTGCCTGAGTACCTTATTGCCTTTATAAAACGGTTGCCACACAATACAACTATTAAAGCCAAAAACATGTATCTATGCAACTTTCATGAAGTAAAATCACTAAAAGCATTCCTTCCGCTGGAAAAAATAGTCCCTGACCGTAAACAGCAACAAAAGTTACATGCATTATTATTTCGCCAATAGATGGCGGGAAAGACCGTCTTTATGAGTGAGTCAATCAGTAGAGAAGACTTTTACATTGAAAGGAATCAAACTTGTGAACACGGAGAAGGAAGACGCAACTAACAGATGACTATGGGCACGGAAAAAAACCCTTAACTGTTTAAAGGACAAGATATCGCAGCGGACATTCAAACGGATTTTTTTAAAATTATGAATATGACTGACCTGAAGGAAAATGCTATATCTACTGTAAATGCAGGTACACTCGCTTACTCGATCTCTCACAATACGTTACTCTAATGCTTCAATGAACAATATCGATTAGATCAAGAGTGGTTGCTAGGGGTGTTGTGTAGTGATACATAGAACCGTTGGGTGAAGCGGTCATAGCCGTGTTTTATATAACACAATATACATAATATATATCACAATAGCTGTGAATAAAGCACAGCTATTGACCAATCAGAATCAAGGATAGGAACTAACGTTTTATAATTTGTTCTAAAATGTCCGCTGGTTTGTCTAGATAAGACTCTTATTCCTCGGGTGGATTGTGTCGAGACTATGAAGCTGCACTGAAACTCACATCTGGACCTTCGACCCGTTGAAGACCCTATATGGAAAAACATCCTGGAATGTTTTCCTCAAAAATATCTTGGATGACGTGGGGGAGAGTAAATTATCAGGACATTTTAATTCTGAAGTGAACTACTGTAAGTTCAGAGGGTTCAGCCAATCTGATAGGCTGTGTGATGAACCACAGGACAAATCTTCAGGATAGATGTTCCGGCCTCACCGTTATAGCCTTTTACTGCAGACATAACAAGGGGCTTCGCAACCTCCTGATAGAGATGAGCGGTGGTCTCCGCAGCACTGAACACTCGCCACTGCAATCACTGGAAGATCCACTGAAGCTCAACTCACCAAACCTGAAGCGCTTGGTAGGAGCGCCATTTTTGTCAGGATGAACGATGAACTGCTTTTCCGCCCTCCAAAATTCCTGCACAGGGATGGAATTTGCAATCTCCTCCGGAATCTCCTCTCTGAAAACATCAGGATTATCAGTACATTTATGTTGAAACGCTGAAAATCAACTTTAAGTATGGAATAAATAAGCTGTATGGAGACTGACAGACTGTCGCTCATTGTAACTGTTACGACCTGTGTTTGTTTATTGTTTTGTTGCTGTTTTCATTCGTTTTGCTGTTCCGTGTTTTCTTTTGATTACAAGCAGGTGATCTCATGAGGAGCTGTAAGAAGGCCATTGGTCGTCTAGTTGGGGCGTCACCTTCATAAGGACGCTGCTGGCACTCGTCTGGGAGCTCACTTTGGTCCGGTCGCATGTGGGTTGAGAGCTCCGGAATCCCTCCTCCGGCCGATGATCAACCTTGTTTTCGTATTAGTGATTTTCTTTAGTTTAAGTGACCAGATGTGCATATAATCTTTTGAATCGGTTGTTATGTCCATGCCACTAGCTACACCGTGTGGTAATGTCTGAACTGGTCCTGTTTTAAAACCATAATAGAGTGGAGCGTGTAGGGGTGTCCTGCCTTATTTATTTTTAAACCGTTTGACCTCTGTTTATGACAGGGAGTCAGGTTAGTTAAATGTATTTTCTTTTGATATTCGATTAGGTTAGTTATGTTTTTTCTTTTTCTTTGTTTATTCGTTTTGTTTGTTGTTTTGGCCTTTGGGACACCCTGAAGAGATGCTCTTTTCATTCATCACTCTACAATAAATTTATTATCCTTTGCTACATCTGTGTTTTTGTTGTTGATTATCGACCGGAGTGATGCGTGCTGGGATTCCTTTCCACAACCCAACTAATTATTTATTGCGCCTCTTTAGTGTTTTATATTCCCCTAGAGGCGGGGCGTAATAGTAACCAAACAGTTGATGGACCCCATTGACTTCCATAGCAGAAAAAATAAATGACTATGGAAGTCAATAGGGATAACGTTACATCAACTATTTGGTTATATACATTCTTCAAAATATCATATTTGTGTTCAGCAGAAGAAAGGCATTCATACAGGTTTGTAACAACATGAGGACGAGTAAATGACGACATTATTTTCATTTTGATTTATTTCGTTTATTTTCATTTTGATGTGAACTATTCCTTTGAGACTGGTCATAACTTTGTCATAAAGCATATAAGTTAGTAGTATGGTATAATTTGAACCTATGATTACCAGCTAGTTGGTCAAATTAATATTGAAGCTTGATTCCGCCAATAGAAAAAAAAAAAAAGTAGGCCTAACTGGGACTTTTTTTCTCACAATTGCATGATATAAACTCACAATTGTGTTTTTTAAAAAAAAATTTAACTCAGAATTGTACTTTATAATCTTACAATTTTTAAATAAGTCAAAATTGCAAGATACAAACTCGCAATTGAAAGATAAAAAGTCGCAATTATCTTTTAAAATGTTTTATTCAGTGGCGGAAAAAAGCTTCCATGGGTTAACGTTAGTTCTTAAGACACAGTCTGGCCTCTGGTAAACCAGTGGTATGTGTAACGTTAGATATGTTATTAATGAAGTGTTCATAATCAGTTTTTAGAAAACCACAATGTAGACGAATATGTGCGTCGTGGAGCTGGTAAGCCATCCCTTACAATAGGTCCAAAGCCAGCCACTCAAGTTGGTGCTTCAGATAGAAGAGAGTCATCATCAAGGTTTGATGCTGTCAGCAGCACGCCTCATCTTAATCATCATGATCGCACTGATTCTTCTACAGAAAGCCTGCACAAAGTGCTACAGCATCAAAACGAAGTCACTGAGATGCTCATTAAACAATTAGACCCGGGGGTTGGAAACAACATGTATGCTGCAGGGCCGTAGCACGCAGCACATGTGTTGCACGGCCACTATGGCCACTTTTCTTTGTTTATTTCAACAAAACTCGCATTGGCCTACGTATGTCAACCTCATATGATGCACTTTTATTGATTTTTGACATATTTCCAATTTTGTCAAAAAGGGGTCAGCACATATGCTTGCACAATGCAAATGCTGCTGCGCCCATTGCTCTTATTTCCCGGGGATTTAAAAGGTGTGCATGCCTTCATGCCATTCGATATCCCTTTAGTCTCTAATAAATGTAAGTTGAGGACATATTTTTAATTTTTTCTCCCATCGCCTCACCGAAGTGCAGCATATGTGCTGCGGGCCTGTCTTTTAGGGTAACGTTTTCGGATTAAAGGGTGAGCCCCCTCTCATCTTCCTCGTCAACGTGTTAGTCTGCGAACGTGTCCACGGCTGTGACACAAAATGGCCTGCACAAGTCTGACCGCTGGACGTGCAGCACATAGGCTGCAGTATCTTTTCAACCATATTTTTTGGTGGTTGGAACCCTGATAAAACTGTAAATTAAACCTGGATGAAACTATAAACCCGGATAAAATTGCATAACTAACTGGCCACATACAGTGGTCTACCAGTGTGCAGATTTGAATGGCAGTGTGTTCCTTGTGAAAATGAGATTTTCTGCATGAAAATTGTGCCAAAAGCAGAGAATTGTGTGTAGTGTTTTGAAAAAAAAAGTGTTTTATAACTGCAATTTGCCCCACCAGCAGTTTACACATGAAACCAGTCAGTGCCAAAATTGTATCATTTATTTTACAGTAAAAAAAAAAACGCTCAACTCTTCTCCAAAATGGTAACCACCTTGAACCACCTTGGTTCTAATAATTCCATGTAATTGAACAATACACAATTGCACAATATCAAGTCCGCCCCATTTCTCGTTCCCTGTTCATGTGACAGAAAAATCTTCTCTTCCCATTCTGCATTTATACTTTCATATTGATGTACAAACAGTATAAGACATTAAATTACGTTGCATTTTGCTGTTGCACAAAAGTCACCAGTTTAAAGGCCGGTTTTAACAAATGCTCAACTCTTCTCCAAAATGGTAACTTCTTGAAATGGTTCTAATAATTCCAATGTAATTGTTAATAACTGACATAAACGTCCTCTTCGCAGACAATAAACACAATTGCACAATATCAAGTCCTCCCCTTTTCTCGTTTTCTCAAAAAAAGCACGTAATTTTAACATTTATTCTCTCTTAATTCAACCATACGCAGAGCATGCTGGTGACTAGATCAGAATGAATTAGAATGAATGAACGATCGTGACGTCACCGCTCGCCCACTGAACTGTGCAAAAACACCACTCAAAAGGTGCTCGCCGAATCCGTTAAGTTTTCGCTGAGATATTTGTGTGTTTTAGCAGTCTTGTAACATTGACGGCGCGGCCATGTTTTATTTTGATGCAATGCACTCTGGGATATGACGTCTTTGTTTGTACCGCGCTGCTGTTCATGTAGACAGAAAAAACTTCACTTCTCATAATGCAAATGCATTGCAACAAAAACAAACATGTCGGTGCCCTGTTCAGTTATTCTAATACCAGGGCTGCCAACTCTCACGCATTGAGCGTGAGACTCACGCAATTGACACTTTTCACACGCTCTCACGCCACACATCCATTTTCTCACGCACAGAAAAATTGCGGAGCAAAGAGGTACTTTTAATATTAAACTAATTTTCAGCTCTTAGATTCCGTCAACTTTATTACGAAATTCAGACAAAAATACGTTTGGCGCTTGTAAATGTGACGTGACAGATCGCTGAGCGCCTCAGTTCAAGTGCACGTGAACCGATCACCTGTTACTTTTTTATTTAAAGACGCCGTACAACTTACCGAAAGTATACATAATATCAACCAATTAGTGTTTTTCAACCACGGAAAGAGGTCAATATATAATAGCAGGAGAACAATTATGTCACATAACGTTACAATTACCTCAGGAAAGCCATTTAATGACCATATAGCATGCTAATTGAATAGACAAAATAGCTAGAGAGGAGATTTTGCTTGTTTAAAAGCACTATATTATATTTTTACTTATGTCATTAAATAACTGTTATTATAACAAAAACTGCATTATATTTATTTCATTTGTTATTTTTAACCTTTAATAATACCAGATTAGGCCCTCTATTTTTACAGCATTAGGTGAGATTATTTTTTTAAATAAAATTGAAAATAAACATGTATCCAAATTAGTCAATATTGAATCAAAATCGGAATCAAATCACACGAATGGAATTGAAATCTTGAAATTTTTGTCAAGCAATAATAAAAACTGAATCCTACCAGTCACTGTACAATGTAAACATTGTAACATGTTGTCACTAAACTTCATAAAATTCTATTTAGTTACCAAATGTTTTGACAACCCCCCCCCCCCCCCAAACAAAATAAAAATCTCACTCCAAGCTAAACTCAAAAGTTGGCAGCCCTGTAATATAATAATGGGTCGCGGGAGATTTTGTATGGGTCGCCAAGTCGAGCACTATTTTTCAGTGTGCTATAAACGCGTTCTCATCCTAGGGCGTCATATACTGACACTTTTGACATTTCGTCCACATGCAACGCACATGGCACCCTTTAGCGTCAATATGAGACGCACAGGTTATGGGTAGGTTTAGGTCTGGGGTAGGGGTAGGGTTAGACCGCTAGGAGGCGCCTTCTGGCCCATATCTATCTGCGTCTCATATTGATGCTAAAGGGTGCCATGTGCGTTGCATGTGGACGAAATGTCAAAAGCGTCAGTATATGACGCCTTGGGACTTTGTCTCATTAAGTATAAATTGTGTACACTGTAATGATGATAATATAAAAACAATGAGATGCCCTGTCAACTCTTCCTTTCTCATTTCACCTCTGCATTTTACTTATTGTCAACAACAGGTAAATAAATAAAATTGTGCTTTGTCAAATATCTGTATCTCTTTTAAATAGTGTGGTGAGATCTGGTATTACTCCCTCTTTCCTGATTAACCCCAAGTATCAATGTGTCAAGGTGGTCTTTTGCTGTCAGGTCAGAATAAGTATCACTCCCTCATTAGCTTGTTATAATTTATACCAGTAAATCTAGGTGTAGTCCCTACACTCCCAGGAAACAATAATAATCAACATTTACTAGACATATGAATAAAATTCATGCTTACCATCCAGCAGAATCGCTCTTGGAATCCTTGTTTTCTTTGTTTATAAAAGGATTAATAAATTGCTCTGACTCTTGCTTTTTAGAACTGTTTGTAATAGCTGAAGTGAAAACTTAACAGTGATTGTCTTTTAGAAATAAAAATTTATTTATACAAAAGATTAAAACACTGGTTATACAAAAATTAAAACTCGTAGCAAATCAAAAGAAAATGTTACAGGTTATAAAACTTCAGCTTATTCAAGCTCAACAGGGCAGTCCTGTATGAGTGAATATTACAAAGGCTAATTACCTTGAAGCAGTTCAAGCAATTGGAGTAAATACGAACTTGTTCTCATCCGAGGTTTTTCAAGTTACAAAAATACAGCAGAGCAAATTAAACCAAAAGAAATTCAGCTAGGATTAAACTAGAAGAGATTTGATTTCTCTCTAGGGATGCAATCGACATCAAAATCAAGAATGCAGCAACCAACAGTCAAAAATGCAGTCATATTTATACGGAACTGAGGTACATTGTTCTAATACAGTTTCTTGGGTTTTTTCCAGAGGATCTAAGTCTCATGACTGAGTCTTGCAACATCAACCGTCTCTTGCTTCGGCTGGGGTTTTCGCTGATAGCTCTGTTTCCCATATATGGGCATTCTTGCGTCCTTTCCGTCCTCTGCGCTTTGGACTTCTATGTATGTGTGTGCGTGCATATGTATCTGGAAGTGTATTTGTAGGTTCGCAATACCTATTAAAATTCACACATCCTGCCACAATAGTTAAGTGGAAGCTTAACTGACCTTAAAAATGGTCATACATATTTTGTTAATGCATAAATTCTCTTCGTGATATATGAACTATATGGGCCTAATGTTTATTGGGTCACAAGTATTTATCGACTTTAAAATGTGGGTCCCCAGAAAAAAAGTTTGGGAAACACTGCTGTAATACATTCCACATGTACGTGACAAGAGGGTGAGAAGAGCCTTCAGGAGTGCCAGGCAGCAACCAATGAGCTCTCTCGTCTGCACGCACAGTAAGTATTAACAGCAGTCCATAAATATCTGTTGGATTAGCATTAAACTAATAACGGATTTGTGCATTTATTAAACGAATCAGTCTCTAGAAAATTTACCCCATTGCAGCTACAAACTGCCCAACATCAAGAGCCAGCAGATACGCAGGACCGTGGAGACAGATCTGGCTGCAAACTTCTCAGAGGAGCAGAAGGCGTGAAATTAGAAGTTCTTTTTTCCCCTTCCTTCTTTCTACGACGAGATATACACCGAAAAGTAAGATACAGCAGGGCCAAATGTTTAATAGACATATATTTTTGTATTTAGCCATCTGTGCTCCACCCTGTGTTCGATGGTACTCAGTTGCCCAGAGCAAGCCCGAAGTTGCCTTAAGTCCGGATGAAGCTGAGCAGCTTGGAGACGAAGACCAGCACACGGACGTCTCCCAGTACGGAAGCGCAACCAGGTATGGCACCTTAATCTTTAAAATTGAAGTGAAGTGCACCTTAAACTATACTTTGACTTCTTTCATGTTTTTAAGACATTTAAAAATCTTTGCTTAACAGCTTGGGGACGAAAGTGACGACCATGTTCCCTCTCAACCTTGCATTATCTGGCAAAAGTGAGGATGAAGAGAAGCAGCTTGGGAGAACCTCCACTGCAGTATTCGGAGAGACTTCTGGCAGGTGTGACATGCACTTCAGACATGTGCGACATGAGTTGTTTATAATAATTGCCATTTTGTGTTATGCACCATTTATGTGTTTGTGTGGTTGCTACATTGGTTCCTGTCAATTTTAGGGAGATGCCATTCTAACCCCAAGGAGAAGATCAGGGAGATGCTCTGGCCTTCTGGATACAGACAGCCCAGGCCCTGTGGAGAGAGAGAGCGCAGCCACGCAGATTTTTATTTTAATCTTAAAAGATAAGCCGGCCTTTAAACTTATTTCCTATTGATGTGCTACAGCAAAAGACATTTCAGCGACAATAGATCACATTGTCTTTTACTGTAGCACATCGATAGGAAATCAGTTTAACCCTGTCTGAGCAGTCTGAGCTGTTTTCTGGGCCCTGGAGGTGTTCTGACATGCTCTGACATTTGTGCTTTTTTCAGTTATTTATAAACATGTTAATGGCAAAGGTGTAAATTCACTCTATATAGCACAAACAGGGCTACCAAAATATCTGATCAACATGCATATATATGTTTGAATTTTTAAGAGAATAATGTTTATGCGTGGTTATTGGAAAAAATAAAAATGAAAGTTGCAGAAATAAGACCTCAAAACACATACTAAATATGTGTAAATAAGACTTTTGACTAATGAATTTTGTAGCTTTGAGTTCTGGCTTCAAAATGATGTGAAAATCATCCTGCCTAATCGTTCTTATAAAACAGTACATTGATTTGAACTTTCTAAAACATTTTTTTTGTCAGAAGAGGTTTATGCATGGGAGAGGTGGCCCATCAATATTAACCCCCTGGGGTCGACGGTATCGCCAGCGATACCAGCTGGCTTTTTTCAGTTCAGTTCAAAAGAGATAAATTTTGCTCTGTGGACTTTGATATTACAAGCAAGTTTCATACATCAATCGATTCTGTTAAATGTGTATTCTTTTTGTGTATACTCACAATAAAAACAAAGTGTTGTGCTTTTTGCCAAATAAAGAAAAATAAACGTGATGCGAGTTCTGCCTTCTCTCTGTCAGTGAAGTCCATTCTGAAACGCGTCCGAAAATGAACTGTAACTCAGCGAATACTCAGTCAAACAGACATACAGATACACAGATACAGATTCTCTTCTTTAAATTAATTAATTTATATAAAAAACAAATATTCTCATCTTGTGAAATCTGTATTAAAAGAGAGCGATTCCAGTCGAGCTCATTACAACTGATTCAAATGTAATGTGACTCCGCCCACGGAGAGCGCGCTATTCAAACGCAAATTACTGAGGCAAACCTGTGAACGCCCCCCATATCAGCTCGAGAAAACACAAGTTTATCAGATCATTGTAACCTACGTGTTTACACCATCTGGCAGTGCTGTGAGGAATAATAATAATGGAAAATCTACCTCAAAGTGCGAGTATTGCAGGAGAGAGGATCCGAATATGTAGTAAGTTTTTTTTCCTTCTCAAGTGAATCGCGTTTCTGTGATGAATGAACGGCAGCCACAGAGATGCGCGCTGTTTACCACAGCTCGCAAAAAGACAGTTTAAATTTAAATTGCGTCTCTGTGTGAATGAATGATGATGTTTTAGCAAACTGTATTGCTATACTGAGTTGAGTAAAAATCGACAGAAATATGTTGAAATAAAATGTAGGCTATTTGTATAAGCAACATATTAAACTGAAAATTAACATTTATATGCCCTAATATTTCATAAAAACAACGTTACAGTCAGGCGTTTCTGTGTGTGAATGAATGTTTCAGTTTTAGCAAACTGTATTGCTTTACTGAGTAAAAATCGACTGAAATATGTTGAAATAAAATGTATTTATAAGCAACGTATTAAACTGCAAATTAACATTTATATTTCTAATAATAAAAATGAAAGACCTATGTTACAGACATATGAAAGACAACATTTCGTTGATTAGTTTTGGATAGATTATACATTTTTACTGTAAAATATCTGCCACCTCAAATAAGCTTTTGTTTGCCAATATTTGCTCATGTTAAATATAGTATGTTTTGTCAAAAATAATCAAATAATCAATCAAATCCTTAACTTTGAAATATGTATGATAAAATGTATACTTTAGTTTTTACTAAGAAAGATTACACTTGAATTGTTGTTGTAATTGTAACCTTTTTAATAAAAAAATATATTTACAAGGTAGATGTAAACAAACTATTAAAAGGTAAATATAAGCCTTTTCTTTAAATAATTTTTAATGTGTTGTATTAGTGATAAATTTGGGGAGAGGATAAATATTCCAAAACTGAAAATACAGTATGAGAATTAACTGCACAATTACTAGACATGTTTTCCTTGGATATTATAGGCCAAATTGCAAGCACAATATGTGGAAAAATAAAAAAAGAATTGAGATGCTTCCAACTGTTGCTCTTGCATTCTTGTGGCTCAGTGACTCATCTGAATGAATGGCTCATTAAGTATGCGGGCCCCATTGTCTCCAGGTGTGAACCACTAAATATGCATGATCGTTGACGCCCACTCCGCATATTGCCTTTCCAAACAGAAAGTGCTTTGCAAAATTTAAATCAATGTATTGTGTTCTGTGAATGATAAGGCAGGATGATTTTCACATCATTTTGAAGAAAAAACACTAGGTGATGACATCCATTAGACAACAGTCTTATTGGCACATATTTAAAATGTGTTTTATGGCCTTATTTCAGAAACTTTAGTTTTTAGTTTTTTCAATAACCATGAATAAACATTATTCTCTCAAAAATGCAGACATGTACATTCTTGTTGCTCACATATTATGGTAGCCCTGTTTGTGCTAAATAGTGTGTAATTTTTTTTTGCCATTAATATGTTTATAAGCAACTGAAAAAAGCACAAATGTCAGGGCATGTCAGAACATCTCAAGGACCTAGGGTGACCAGACGTCCCGAAAAATTCAGGACAGTCCCAAAATCTAAGCTGCTGTCCCGAATCCCGAATCCTGCTCTAATTGTCCCGAAAATTATACTGAAGCAAAATCTTAATCCCGAAACCCACCGAAAATTATACTAAAGCAAAATCTTAAATAGTTATTGTCTGATAAAACATAAAAAACTGTCCGTGGAGCGAGGTTGAGTCATCCCGCTGGCTGCTCATTGGCTGCAGCATCTTGTTTTTTTTTTGTTTTTTTTTTTTTTTAGATATACCGTAGGCGCACATTAAGATATGCACTGATAAGCTAATTTTCATTCATGAAATTGACATGGCTGGTGTACCGGAACCCCAACACGCTGCAAAAAAGCTAAAACGTCTCTGCAGGTACCGGGAGGAGTGGGTGGGCAGGTATCCATGGATTGCAAAAGCCCTACATGATGAAAGTAAAGCGTTCTGCAAAGTGTGTAGGAAAGAGTTTGGTGTCTCTCACGGGGGGGAGGCAGATGTTAGGCTGCATGCTAGCAGCAAATTACACTGTACCAACACCGCGACAGTACAGACCAACACGTTGGTCTCGTCCTTCTTTAAGAAGCAGGATGATTCCATGTATAATAAAATAGCTGCTGCTGAGCTGACCTCCGTGTTCCACTGTGTGGCCCACCAACAATCATACAGATCACTTGACTGTGCGATGAAGTTAACACCAAAACTGTACTCTGATTCGGGCATAGCTAAACTCGTTAGCTGCGGTCGCACAAAAGCTGAAGCACTGGTCACAAACGTTCTGGCACCCCTCGCATCTGACTTCTCCCAATGCCTCGAGTCTTAAGATATATTCTTTTCCATTTCAACCGATGCCTCTAATAAAGGCAATGTGAAAACATTCCCGATCTCTGTGAGATTCTGGACTCCTGAGCAGGGCATCCAGAACAGAGTTCTTGATTTCTTTGAACAAGCAGCCGAGAGCGCAGATGCCGTCACTGACACTTTACTGAATAAATTAAAGGAACACAAACTCAGCATCAATAACATCTCGGCTTACTCGGCTGACAATGCGGCAGTGAATTTCAGCAGAAAACACTCCATTTACCAAAATCTAAAAAAAATCAACAGCAAGATCCTTCCCGCAAACTGCCCAGCTCACATAATACACAATGCAGTAAAACGTGCCAGCAATGCACTGCAAATAGATGTGGAGACTATCGTCATAAAATCATTCAACCATTTCAGCTGTTCTGCGAAGAGAGTTTCCACCCTCAAAGAAATGTTTGAATTTGCTGACATGGAGTACCAAACACTGTTTCGTCACGTCCCGACACGCTGGTTGAGCCTGCACCCTGCAATTGACAGACTTGTGAACACCTGGCCAGCGGTGCGCAGCTACTTCTTGTCACTGGGACAGGAGGAGTGCCCCCGTGTCCTCTGGGATGCGCTCCAGGGTAACGAGCATGGAGAGGAAGATGAATGCAGCGAGCTGGAGGTCACACTCTTCTTCTTGCAAAACACTTTAAAGCTTTTCACTGGTGCTGTGCTGAGTCTTGAGAGTGACAGTCTCACCTCAGTTGAAGTATATGCACTTATGAACGGCCTCCGAACCAAACTCCAGCAGCACAAAAAAGATGCTTTTTTCGGAGCAAAAGTTGACCGCGTCCTCCTCTCCTCCGTTAATCTTAGGGTTGACGGGCTCAAGAGAGAATTCACAAATTTGTATGATATCGCGGAGCAATACCTTGAGAAATGGTTCAACTTCTCAGAATCTGGGCACCTGTTCAACATCCAGTGTTTCAATCTTAAGTAAAAGCAAGAAATCAGCTACAGGGAATTAACGGCCGCTGTATCCGCCCTTCAGATGCATGATGAACTCGACCTGGATGAGCTCTACAACGAGAGCTGTGTTCTGAAAGAGATAATGCCTCATCTGGAAATACACAGTCACCCTGTAGGTGCGCTTTGGGCCCAAGCACTCAGGAGCACGTCTGCGTTCCCACAGTATGCCAAGCTACTGTCTTTCATTTTGAGCATCCCCGTGAGCAATGCTTACTCGGAACGAGTGTTTTCAATAATGAAAGGTGCCTGGACCGATGTGAGAAACAGGTGCTCATTTAACCTGGTCCGCAGCGAAATCAAAGTAAAAATGAATTTAATGATGACTTGTGCAGAGTTCCATAAATACATCCTGGGAAAGACGGGAGTGCTGGCAGCAGTGAAAAGCTCTGCAAAATATGCTGATGTCGAGCCTCCACAACCTCAGTAGGCTATATAGCTCAAGTGTGAATTTAAAGTTATATTGTTTCTATTAATCTATCTAATTCATCTAGGCTATATGCACAAAGACAATACGACCTTTTTGTCCCCTTTTTGCTTTATAGAGTAGATGAAGAGAGCACAAGTTGCAGCAGCCGTTAGGACAGTTGAAAGTGCAGGCAGAAGTCGCGTGAAGAAGTCAGACCGGTCGAGGGCGAGGCACCGTGTTCAAAATAATACTTCTATAGCCTGCTACGTATTAGGCTATATCAATTTATATGCATATGTACTTGTTAATAAAAATATGATTGGTTCATTAACTTCAGTTTGAAGTATAAAAATAGCCTAACGTTACTTCTATATTATATCAAATTATATGTATGTAGGCTACTTATATTAATAAAAACATGATTGGTTCAGTCACTTTCGTTTGAAATTCATTATCTTTATTATTCATTACTCCCCCCTCCCCCTGTCCCGCCCCGTCCCGTCCCGAATTTCAACCAATCTCATCTGGTCACCCTACAAGGACCCCAAAAACACCTTAGACCCCAGAGGGTTAATGGCCCAATGGCCCATAAATATTAATGAGATTCAGACCAGGGGTGTGACATACACTCTTCCAGTGGCTAATGGGCCATCAAGTGCCTTAAAGGAGAAGTTCACTTTTGAAAAAACTTTTGCTGATAATTTACTCACCCCCATGTCATCCAAGATGTCCATGTCTTTCTTTCTTCAGTCGAAAAGAAATTAAGGTTTTTGATGAAAACATTCCAGGATTTTTCCACATATTATGGATTCCATTGGGACCCAAACGGTTCAAGGTCCAAATGACAGTTTCATTGCCGCTTCAAAGGGCTTTAAACGATACCAGACGATGAATAAGGGTCTTATCTAGCGAAACGATCGGTCATTTCAAAAATAAATAAAAAAGTTTAAGTTTTATAAGCACAAATGTTCGCCTTGCTCTGTTCTGTGATGCGCGTTCGTGACGTCACGTAATACGCAATTACGTTGAAAAGGTCAAGTTTGATGTGTTTACAAATGTGCGGAAGGAGGACCATATAAACATTTTCAAATGTATTTGTGTCAGTTTATCGTTTAAAATGCCCATTTCGTGTGCGCATCCTGAGTGTTTTAATATTAAAAAGCCAAAAAGAACATTTTCTTCAATTTTTCAAGCGTGACCTTTTCAACGTAATTGCGTATTACTTGACGTCACGAACGCGCATCACAGAACAGAGCAAGGCGAACATTTGTGCTTATAAAACGTAAACTTTTTATTTTATTTTTGAAATGACCGATCGTTTCGCTAGATAAGACCCTTATTCATCGTCTGGTATCGTTTAAAGCCCTTTGAAGCTGCAATGAAACTGTCATTTGGACCTTGAACCGTTTGGGTCCCAATGGAATCCATAATATGTGAAAAAATCCTGGAATGTTTTCATCAAAAACCTTAATTTCTTTTCGACTGAAGAAAGAAAGACATGGACATCTTGGATGACATGGGGGTGAGTAAATAATCAGCAAAAGTTTTTTTAAAAGTGAACTTCTCCTTTAACAAAGAAGAGGAGATTCAAAGGTTTTGTTTTTTAATCTGTTTTATTGTAATTCCTCTATGTGGAGGAACTAAATGTTCTAAATTTGCTCTAAGCAAATCAAATGTGAGCAAAATAAATTAATCAGTCTGCTATAAACAAAGCAATTGTGAGCGATAAACAAAAGTAAAGGCAGGTATCTCAAAGTAAATTCCTGTGCCCCGTTTATGCGGGCTACAAGTAGGGCTGTCCCCGACTATGGATTTTCATAGTCGAATCAGAATCGTCATGTCTTGCCTATAGTCGACTAATAGAATCATGTGTATGGGGGTGGGGGTGGGGGTGGGGCTGGGGCTGGGGGCGGGGCTTTAACGTTTCAAAGCCGCGATGTACAGAAAATCACACAAAGATATAGAAGAAAATGTATAAAAACATTTTTGATCCATAAAACTAAGAAATAACATAAATAACTCCAGAAAGGCCACACTGCAGATTTGCATTTCACATGCAAATCAAATGGCTAAATTACCTGTGCGAGCAGGCTAGCCTACAGCACAACAACATCGATGCACCGAAAAAATAAACAATTAATTTACTAAATTAAATTAGAACAGAATATAGGCCTACCTTTCTAATAAATAAAAATACAAAACGAAATAAATCAGAATCAAGCCACAGGATGAGGAGCAAATGTGTGCAAAATGCCTAAAGTGCAGGGGAACATATATTCAAAATATAATATATATTCAGGGGAACAAGCCACAAATCAATAGATCAATAAATAAAATTAAAATAAAGAAATTATTAAAATAACGATAGTAGCCAGAATTTTCAACTTTGTCTTTTTAACTGCAGAAACAACAATAAATGCTAAACTGGAGAGGCAGTCTTTTTAGCTAAAAATGTTCACAGCATCCAAAAATAAAATTATAACCGGCTGTAAAGTTTTGAAGTCACTTGTAGCCTACCTGATCGAGAGAACAAATCCAGTCTTTCACTCTGTCTGTGTCCGTTGGAGTCTTTTCAAATTGTGCGCGCAGATAAAATACATTCTAACGTGAAACCCAGTCTATGCGTGAAACATGTTAACGTTGGCCGGCAGAAGTGCGATCATGGTTTTCCTGATGCTAAATCCAGCCTTGGAGAATATCCTTTCTGATGGTGTACATCCACACTTTAGAGTTTCTTATCCCAGACATTGTTAAAGATTTAAATCCTTGCCGCGAAGACGCTCCTCTGTCGGTCACGGATTGAAAGTGAAACTTAAATCTGTCACGGGGTGTTTGGATTTATTCATGTACATTAAAAATATATTTATTAAAAGCTTCTTTCTTTGCACATTTTTATATAGGCCTACAGCATTATCATAATAGGCTGAATATTAACGTATTGACATAAAAGCTAGTTCTTTGTGAAATCAGACATTGAGCGCCCTCATGTAGCCAAAGTGGCATGATCCTCGTTTCATAACACCTCTGCGAAGATTCGACCATGAGATCGGTAGTCGAATCAGGCTCCTCCTATCGAAGCATCGAATCTTCGACTATTCAGGGTCACCCCTAGCTACAAGTAAATCAAATGTGAGCAAAATAAAGAATCCTGAAAAAACTATCACAGCTTATAAAATATATATATTAAGCAGCACAACAGTTTCCAACATTGATTTTAAAAAAAGTCGGCATATCAGAATGATTTCTGAAGGCTGATGGTTAGTGGTCAGCAGAGCACACACATCTGAACACAGTCACACATCTTTATGCCACTCCTGAAAACAGTTCAAAAGTAAAGGCAGGTATCTCACAGTAAATGCTTATGCCCTGTTGATGCGGGTTCTAAGCAAATTTAAATATGAGCAAAACAAACAAAAGTAAAGGCAGATCACTATCCTTCGGTCAGCAGAGCACACACATCTGAACAGAGTCACACATCTTTATGCCACTCTTGAAAACAGTTCCTGTTTAACTGAAGACATAAGTGAACATTGCATGTCTGGCATTTCCATGGTGTTAACTGCTTTTTACCACACACTGCTTTGCAATGAACACATGAGCGGCGACCAACTGTGGCAGCATCCCTGTCATCTGATGCCAGCTCAGCTCCTGGAACCGGTACATGATCACTATTGGTCCGTTTTGGTGCCATTTTCTGTGACAGCACAGAGCTCTGTTATAAGATGCTCCATAAACTCTTTATGGGAGAAGTTACCATGCAGCTCTTTGTGCACAATGAAAGAGTTGGTGGAAGCAATGTCCAAGAAGTGTAGAAAGATCTTTCTGTACCACTTCATGGTTTTGTGCTGTGCAGTGTAGTACTGTATCAGCTGATCTGACAGGTCAACACCACCCATGTGTTTGTTGTAGGCAGTCACAGGTGCAGGACATGGAAATGTCTTTGTCCTCCATGTATCTTGTGTTTTCACCCTCCCCTGTGCAGGATGGATCGTAGAACAGACAGATACCTCTCGTGTGTCCATCCACTTCACAAATACAAGAGGTCCATCCCGAATCCACCTGATGGATCCTCTGGCAGATCTTTTTGAGAGTGAATTAGTTGTATCACGTGGGCAGTCCTTCCTGTTGTCCCTGTAAGTCCCACATGCACCAAACTTCATTGCAAACAAGTCTTTTAGGAGCTTTGGACTTGTATAAAAATTGTCCATGTACACATGGTACCCAGAACCCAAAAATGTGAGGTCTAAAAGAGATGTTACAGCATCATATGACAGTCCATGGCCTGTGGGAAAGTTGTTCTTTCCTGTGTACACAGAAAAGTCCACAGTGTATCCATTCGATGAGTCTGCAAGAACAAACAACTTGAAACCCCATCTGGTTGGCTTGGCTTTCATGTACTGTGTCATGCCTGTGTGTGCTTTGCATGCCACTCAGTTGCGGTCCAGTTTCACGTGCAGGACAGAATCGCACAGTCTGTGGAACCATGTCAACATCAGTCTCTGTTTTCCATGCCAGAGTGGACTGCCTGTTGCTTGCCTGCTGGTTAGCCTTGGCTCTCTTCGGGACAGGTGCTTGGACAAGTTCATTGTCACATCTGTAAAAAACAAAACAAAAAACAAAACACACTGTGAGTATACTGATAACACAACTAAAGACACTGTATTATTATCATTATCGATCACTAATGGCCATGGATAAAAAAAGACAACAGTTTTTATAATATCACACAAGAATATGTACTTTTATATTATGATGATGTAAACAATTATATTTCATCTGTAAATATTACGTCTGTGGACTTACTCGGGAAGATTCTCCATCACACTGAGAACTGAACGACACCTGCGTGCCCCTCTACGGGGTGCTGGAGAAGGAGAGCTAGCTGCAGCCATATTCCTAAAAAACAACAACAACAAAAAACTGTTAGCATACATTATCCAAAGTAAACTGATGGGCAATTAATTGTTATGGACGCACAATCTATGTTGGCCTATATATCTGTTGATGGTCCATAGCACAGAGAAATATCACGGCGAGTATCTGTTGATGAGCCATTTAGACCGCACGCATTTAGTGACGCACGCAATGAACGGATCGTTCACGAACGACACATCACTACATTTCAAACATTTACACCTGTATTCACAAACATCTGTGCATAAGGCAGTACTGATGCATGATAAGCAGTGTCATAGTCTAACCAAAACGTAATAATGTCTAGTATTCAGACAGTAGGCCTAGGCTATCACATATTTTACCGGAGGCTGAAATATATTTAGACTAAATCACATTACACTTAAGCAGATATTCAAAAATAAGGTACATAAGACATACGGCAGTATTTTAGCATGATAATCAGTGTTATGAGCTAATCAAAACTGAGTGAAATATATTTAATATACAAATATGTTTAGAGAGTAATAGCCTATCACATTGAAAAAGTTTACACTTGAGCACATACACGAATGTTAAGGGATATTGTTATGCAATCTTTCATGTAAGATGCCAAAAGCTAGCCAACACTAAGCAGATATAGTCTGAATTATCAGAAAAATAATTATATAACAGTAACTTACTCCGAAATTGTGTCCTCGGCAGGATCAATTCGCTCTTCAAAATGCAGCCATTCGTCGTCCGAGTCTTCATCTTCCTCTGAGGAAAAGGTGCATTCTTCCTCGCTGTCCAGAATCATCTGAAGGGCGTCTTTACCGGAGAAACGTGCCATACTCAAAATGCGATGAACTATTAGTAAGTCTGATGAAGAAACTGTGTTTTTATGGCATTGATCGGGGGGCGGGTGCGCTGCATACTAGATCACCTAACTATTTACATGTGAATCGCGCCGGGGGCGGGGCGGCCGCAGCTGATTATAGAGATAATGAGGCAGAAGGAAAAACGGTACCTCTCCTTGCTTTCAAACGGATTACATGAGTTGAAAACATTAGTTTTTTATATAAATTACTTCATTTAAAAGAAGAGATTTCAAGCTTCATAAAGACATATGTGTGAGAAGTATTCGCTGAGTTATGGTTCATTTTCAGACGCGTTTCAGAATGGACTTTACTGACAGAGAGAAGGCAGAACTCGCTTCGTGTTTATTTTTCTTTATTTGGCGAAAAGCACCACACTTTGTTTTTATTGTGAGAAAACACAAAAATAATACACATTTAACAGAATCGATTGATGTATGAAACTCCTATGGAAAACTGCTTCTATTGTCTCTGTGTGTTGTTAGCTCGGCGCGTTAGCACAGCTTTAGCTCCGCCCACACGGCCCGCCTCCAGCCGCTCGGTTTTTTCCGGAAAGACTCGGTACAGCCTATCTTTCTTTTATAAATATAATAAAACTAAAGACTTTTTGGAGATATGAAGGATGCAATATTACTCTATAGATACTCAAGATTAACAGGAGATTGAGTGAAAATGAGCATTTCACCCCCCCTTTAATGAAACGCCTTAATTTATAGTTCCTAACCACAATAACATTGCATGACTCACTCGTACAAGAATTTAATTAAAAATTAAACCAAAAGACTTTTATTTAATAGAAAATAGTTTTGGGAAGTTCATCATATAAAAATAAGATTTCCCAACTTGCTAAACACTTCGACTCAGCACATCATGTCCAAGTTCAGGAACATTATAAATAGTTATGGGGAGTACTGAAAAAAGACAAATATTTTTATTAATTTACAGAATATAAACATTATTATTATTTTAAAGAGGGGGAGCTCCAGTATATTTTGTATAGGTCCCTCATTGGATATTACCAATTTAAGATTTCCCAACTCTGCTCAATTAATTGGCAGTGTCTGATGAGGAACATGTTGAACGTGTGGTTTACAGTATATGAAAGGTATGCGTGTTACATCTACTCATTTCAGAGAGCTTAAAGTTATTGATACATGTTGAGAATAAAGAAAAATAAACAGAGCAATTCCAAGAGGGTCCTCACACCATCGGTGCTCGGGCCCTAAAAAGTCTTATTGAGTATTATGTGTAGTGAAATGTTCTTAATTAAATTTAAAGGTTCTATATATGCTCTGACTAATGAGTTAGCTCTGTAAGTAACACATTTAATTATATTAATATTACTGTATTATTTATATAACATTATTGGTGCAAGTGTACATTTTATTTGATACTCAACACCATATCAAATTTGTCAAAATTGAAAAGCAGTGTTGTTTTTACACTTGCTTCAGTGGAGTGCAGCGCAAATCTGCTAGTAGGTGGAGGTATCCTAATTCATGTCTGAGAGAGTCATTGAACCATTCTTTCAAATCAGTTCATTCAGAAATGTTTATTTAGGAATTAAACTTGTTAAAAGAAAATGCTGTTTGTGCTGATGGTTCAGGGGCTGCATTCATAAAGAATTTTATCTTACCATTAGGAGTACTCCTAAATCGCACTAAAAGATTTTAGCTAGGAGTTTTCTTTTAAAAGTTATTCATAATGGCTTTCAGACCTACTCTTAGTAAGGAAAAATGACAACTCCTAAACTAAGAGTGAGTCTTCGTTGCTATGAATGACGTCAATTCTCATGCCGAGCTTCCTCGCAATGATCACGGTGATTGGTTGTTAGATGACAGGGCCATCACGCGGAACTAGGGATGGGCATGATTAATCGACGATCGATAATTGATCGTTAAGAATTTCGTCGATCACGTTTATTTGTTATCGATTAAACTAATGCAGGTTGCGTTGCGTAGTGTGAGTCTTGAAGCAATGGAATTAATTTTAGCGCGGAGGTACCTGTGCATCCCGGCAACGTCAGTCGGGTGTTTTCGGCGGCTGGACTGGGTGTCACCAGGTTGCGGTCGCGTCTGATCCCAGATCATGTCAACATGCTTATCTTTCTCAACAGAAATCAGTAGACTGGTGCAGAAGTTCTATGGGAACTTCATGCGTTTTCTCAGATCGGATAGCTATCTGATTTATCAAAACGATTCCATTTACACCTGGTCACATAAATGTGTTTTTGCAAAACGGATATAAATCCGATCTTGAATTCCCGCGCTATATGCATATTTAAATTGTTGCACGTCATCGAATGCAACTGATATGAGCTGCATTTTATTGATCATCAGCGAAAATTTCTAAATCAAAGACCGCAACAAGATATTGCGGCAACAGCCCTGGTAAGATCATTTCGGTTCTTTACTTTTAATGAAGATGATTGTGTGTTGATGAATGACTTTCACTTTGATTTGCGATAGTTTGCACGTTGGCTTGATGAATAGATGCTCATCTGTGGTGATGCATGTTGAAGTAGCGTCGTCATATCTGGATATAACATGACATATAGCCTATAACACGCTCTCACACGTTTATTTCTTATCATTTTTGGGATAAGTCAAATTTGCATATGTGGTTTCAACAACCAGATGCATTTACTCTTGTCCAGTTTCGTCTGGAATGCGTCTCAGATATAAAGTATAAAGTGGTTTGAGCGATCGGATTTAAATCCGTCTAGAATGCGTTTCGGAGGGCATTTAGATTTGGTCTTTTCACGACCGGATAGCTATCCGATCACAGAAAACGGATGAAGTGGCCATGGGTCTCTGTTTAAGAACGCCGGCTCGCAGCTGCAGGTTCCGCTGGTTTAGAGCACCGCAGGAATCTTCAAGTCTACCGAACGTCCAGTTTCACTGCCACAAGTTGATCTTCTTGTAATAAAGATCTCATCGAGGACAAACAAACTGTATTTTTGTATTTTCATTGCATTTTTAATTTATAAAAAGTTAAAGAAATAATGAATTTCAATATAAAAATATTAATGATTAATCGATAGTCGATCGTTAATTCTCCCGACGATCGACTAAGAAAATTTAATCGAATGCCCATCCCTACGCGGAACATAACACAGACGCACCAAATCATGAAATTACGACATCTAAATATGTCTGTGTCCTACACAAAATAATAATAGTAATGTCATTGAAATGCATATATAATGGAATGTTTGTGCAGGCCCTCGTGAAGTGTAATTTTAAAAGAGAGAAAAGTTGTGAATTAAATTAAATTAAATCAAGGTAGCCTAATAACCTAAGGAAAACCGCCATTTGCCTAATAATGAAAAATGACACTTGCATAACACTTGCTTGGTTAATTGACATCCTATTAGCCTAAATAGACTACTTAAAGCAAGGAAATGTTGCTTCTATTGAAGTAAAGTAATAGTTGAATGACGGTGGGTTATGAACTCGCCAAAAGGGAAAAGAAAGCCCAACTGGACGCAGGATCAGTTACTGCTGCTGAAAATAATAATAGGCCTACATGACAATAAAATAAATAAATAAATGTAATAAGAATTATCCTCTGTAATATCCTTTGTAATAACTCCGTGTCATTGAGTGTCTCCAACACGTCACGCGGCCATCGAGATCCTTTATGAATAGCTCTTAGTGAGTTAGGAGTCCTATCGGCTTCTTTTAAAGGGCACCTATTATGACTCTTTTCACAAGATGTAAAATAAGTCTCTGATGTCCCCAGAGTATGTATGTGAAGTTTTAGCTCAAAATACCCAACAGATCATTTTTTACAGCATGTTTAAATTGTCATTTTTTTGGAGCTCAGAAAAACGCGCTGTTTTAGTGTGTGCCCTTTAAATGCAAATTAACTGCTGCTGCACGGCCCAGGGGGCGGAGCCTCACGAGCTCACGCTCGGAGTCAGGACAATCTCATCTG
Source organism: Leuciscus idus (assembly GCA_021554675.1). Classification (NCBI taxonomy): domain Eukaryota; kingdom Metazoa; phylum Chordata; class Actinopteri; order Cypriniformes; family Leuciscidae; genus Leuciscus; species Leuciscus idus. The sequence continues at coordinate 583,361 of CM038629.1, forward strand.
ATAATATCAGAACAGAAACTCTGTTGCGGTGTTTATTTCGACTCGGAGTCGGACAATAATGCCCACAGAGCCAGAGAATATATGCTGTATAGAGATAGAGCAGGTATAGTTTAGTTTAATTATGGTTACAATTTATTTGTCATCTGCTTTTATCCACTATTACAAGCCTGCTGTAGCAAAACCCGTCCGAATGATGACCAAAATATACTGACGAGTTCAGTGAAGTTTATTGTACATCACACAAAAGATGAAGCGTTAGTTTTACTCCAGAGAATCACTGTAAGAGCTAAACAAACACAGTATAAGAAGTGAGCATTAAAGTCTTATCCATAAACTCTCTCTCTCCCTTTCATTATCAACAACATACACAGCGAAGTACACAAAACACTCATTACAACTAACAGTAAACAAATATATACACACCTTTTCAGTGGGTGCTAAATCAACTGGTAAACCTTATATCCGTAAAATGACTCAATGAGCTGTCATAAAGTGCACGCTCTCACTTTCATTTCTGCCGTGTCCAGTAACGTTAGGCCTGTTGCTCCGGAGATCGTAAGCTGGATCACAAACAGTACTGATCCATCCTCGAGTAACAACGGGAGTAAATGAAGACTGCTATGTTCATTCTTACAGCCAACAACAAAACACCTCAATCGCTTAGGAGACATTCTTGTCTACAGCTGCTCGAGCGTCAAAACACTAGCGGACTGTGTCCAGCTCACTCAGGATGGGTCTAGGCTCAAACTGCGCAATTCTACGTCACATTGCATAGAATCTGAGAACAGCTCATTCTGAGACAGTGCTTATGATTTATTGAGATTGTAAAAAAACCCACTGGGTGGATTTTTATCATTATAGGGTGGTTGTGTACACAGACTGCCAACACACATTTATGTTCAAACACCATGTAAAAGTGAATTTTGCATAATAGGTGCCCTTTAAGCTGTCCCAGACTTAGGTGCTACTTTTAGGGCTAAAATGCTTCTTGAATTACTCTTAGTGAAAAAAAAAATAGTCCTAAAATTAGGAGTGACACGCCCGTTATTTTTAGGAGTTGCTCCTAAATTCGCCAGTTAGGAGCTACTTTTAGCCTTAAAATTCTTTATGAATACGGCCCCAGATGTTACTTTTTTTGTCGATTACAAAAACATAATAGTCTACTGCATTTCAAATGTAAGGTAGTCTATGCCAATATTCTTTTTTATTGCACTGTTCTATAATGTATCACATTTGCTTAAGTAGGGATATAACTGGCACTATTGCATATATGATGTTTCTTAGCTAACATAACTATTTTGAACATGTTTAAAATATTTTGTATTTCAGTTTTCAAACTACAATAAGAAGCACAATTGTTTTCTGTAGTAAAAAGAAACATTTCTTGAGCAGCAAATCAGCATATTAAAATGAATTCTAAACCATATGACATTAAAGACTAGAGTAATGATGCTGAAAATTCAATTTTGCATTACAAGAATGAACAAAATATATTGTAGTATAAATAAGGGACAGTTTTGCTCTTAGTTTAAATCAATTTAATGTCAAGTATATTTGCAACAAGAAATGAAAACAATTTTTCTTCAATGCAATCATTTTAATTATGAATATTTACAAATTAAAAAAATAAAATAAAAATACACATTAGATACATAAATTATAATCATACCAACAATGGTAATCACAAATACCTGCAAAGGTAATCAAACTATAACATCAAAATATATAACATAACACTACATAAGTATTTGACAATATGATTAAGCCAAATGAAAACAAAACAACATTTTCATGCAGTGAAAAAAAAATCATTTCTTTTTTTTGTAATTGAATGCCTACAGATCTCAAGTTTTTGTTTGCATGTTTTGGTTCTTGTACAAGTGGTGTGTTGGATAGTGTCTCTATGTCAGTTTGTGTGTCTTCAATAGCATAAGGAGATGTGTCAGTTGGTGTAGGATGTGTACTGTGTGGTGGTGTATAAATTTGAAGTAAGTCTTGATCAAAGTCTCTGTCTTTGAAGCATGGTGTAGATGGTCCAGCTCTTTCATCATCAGTCATTGTAGTAAGGTGACCACCCGTCCCACTTTGCGTTGTACCGCACAGCATTTTCACCCCTTGTCCCGCACGTCACATATTAAGAAAATGTCCCGCATTTTCGTCAGTCTGTTGTTTTTTAATTATAATATTAAGAAAACGTGCATGCGTTCTTTTGCCTTTTTAAGACAGCATTTTATTTATTCTTTTTGCGGCGTAGTTTTTCATCTTTAACGGCGCTTAGTCAGAAGTACAAATACAGCATACAGCTAATTTTATCAGCTGAAGAGCAGAATACAAATGTTTTTATCAAGTTAGATAGACATTATATGACAGTTTCAGGTTATGTTTTAGTGTTGGTAACATGTCCCACATTGTCCCACACAAACTTAGTAATCGTCCCACATTTGGTTTGTTTGATGGTGGTCACCCTACATTGTAGTGGTGTTGGTCTCTTTTGGCTCAATTTTTATGATAAACTCATTGTGTGTTGTGACTTTTATTTCTGGTAGTTCAAGTAGAGAATCAACAATATCATCATCAGATCTGCTGCGTTTTAAATCAACAAGTGTGCCAATAATGCTACTGCCAATTTTTGCTGTAAAATGTTGCCAGACGTAGATTTCATGGTTAGGTTTCCATATGTTTTAATTTGGATTGCAGTTGATTTGAATTGAGTTTTACATTTTTCACACAGTATTTTTGAGCTGGATAGTGACATAGTAATGGGATGTTTTAATGGACAGATATAAGTGTTTGTTATTTGTGCGCCAATTATTTCACAGTTTTGAGTGATTGAGGATGTGGTTGGAACAAAGACTGCAGTGCCTTGAGATAGAGACCAGCGCAACCGAGTGTGGCGCGGGACAATATTTGATGGGTGAATGCGGGTGCGGGCGGCAAGATATTATTGTGTGCGGGTTGCGGGAAAATAAAATTATTTGCGGGAAATATCTAACAAAATAAATAACTAAAAACAAATAAACCGTTATTTATTTAATGCACAAGCAACAAGGATAACTAAAATAAAAACGATTTAACGGAAGCTAACTCTCGCGTGGTTCATAGGCGCGAAACAGCCAAGCACACAGAGGCAAAATGTCTGCACCGCATGACTCAGGTGGATCATTTAGTGCTACAGATATTAGCTCGTTATTAAAGAAAGGAACATGCAAAACTACAAAACCAAACAAAGGAAAATCTGACATTTGGAAATGTTTTTCAGTAGTATGCGACAGTGATGGAAAGCACCTTCCTTTTGCAAGCTGTGACAAATGCAGCAAAATACTCACATACAGCGGGCACAAGTCTGGAACTTCAGGTCTGAAGCGTCATGTGTGCACTGTTTTGAAAGGCCAAACTTTCCTGGCGTTTACGGCAAGTCAGCCGAAAGTGTCAAGTGCACTAAAAGATGTAACAACAGAAAAATGTGTTGACTTTGTTTGTGCCGACTTAAGACCTTATGACACTGTCTCTGGCCAGGGTTTCATTAAACTAGCGCAGCACCTCGTTGACACAGCAGCCTTGATTGGAAAGTTCGATGTGAAGGAAATGTTGCCTCATCCAACGACATTGTCACGAAATCTGAGTGAAAGGGCACAAACACTAAGGAGAGCTGTTGTCGATGACATGACCGATACAATTGCGAAATATGGTTGCGCAGTGACTACTGACATCTGGACCGAAAACTATCGGAAAACCTCCTTTCTGTCAGCCAAAATACATTACATAGAGGCAAATTACGACTTGGTGTCAAGGGTGCTCTTTGCAACCCCATTTGATGCAGGCACTTCAAAAACTGGCGACAACATTCAAGCTTTCTTATTTCAAAATCTCAGAGTATTTGGAATAGATAGTTCACAGGCAAAGAAACTTGTCTTCGTCACTGACAGAGGAGCGAACATGGTCGCAGCTCTACGCGGCTTCACAAGACTGAACTGTAGTGCTCACATACTCAACACCATTCTTTCACATGCATTCTCGTCCGCTGTGATGGACAAAACACCCGAAGTTGGCCAACTTCTGAAAGACGTGAAAAAACTTGTCACATACTTCAAACATTCCGGCCTGCAAGTGAAGCTAACTAAGTCTCTAAAGCAGTCAGTGGAAACACGATGGAATTCTAATTTTGAAATGATGAGATTGCAACGATCCTGCTGGATAATAAACAGTATGACAAAGTAGGGTGCATTGACAAGAATATTCTTAAAACCCTGGTGACTTTTTTGAAGCCGTTCAAAGACGCAACCAATGACTTGTCTTGGAGTCAGATAATACAGCCCTGAGTGCGTCTCTAGTACTTCAGTGGTCCGTAAAACTAAGAAATCACTGCGAGGCAGCCAGGACTGACTACATTCTCAGTGAAATTGCATCCACTTGTCTGCAACGTCTGGAGGAACTAATGTCTCAGAAAAAATTCGGCACCAAATGGAATTCATATGCTCTACAAAATAGCTACATTCCTCACTCCCAAACTGCTTCAGTTAAAAATGATTGATGACAATGAAAGACAAGCTGTGATCCTTGCCGTCAAAGTGCTAGTTGATGAGTTGGGGTTTGATGAGGATAACACAGAGGAAAACCTACAACCACCGCCATCAAAAAGGACTTTTTAAGACTTTGCGGAATGGGAGGATGCTGATGATACCATGGACAGCGACGTGTCATTCCATTCTGAAATAGCGAGATATTTGAAGGTCAAGTTGGATGGATTAGAAGCACACAGACCCAATGATGTCCTCCAGTGGTGGAAAAGACGATGTCAAGAATTTCCGAGATTAAGCAAAGTAACACGCCATGTACTTTGCATTCCAGCTTCCAGCGCACCATCGGAGAGGGCTCTCAGTATTTGCGGTCGCATACTGGAGCAGAGACGGATTAATCTGAAGCCCTCATCTGTGAACGACATGCTATTCCTGCATGGGCACATTAAGTAGTCGTACAGTTTTTTTGTTTTGTTTTGTTTTTTTAGTTAATTCAGTTTTGTTTTTTGTTTTTTTGTTGTTTTTTTTCATTTAGCTAAATATTTAAAATTGGTCTATTTTGTTATTGAGGAATAAGGATAGTTTTTGTTTAATGTTTGAAGGAATTGCTAAAAGCAAAGAAGGCAGTATTAGTAGGCTCTTAAGCAGTAGGCCCTATATATAGGCTACTTTTCTGTTTGAACATGAAAGAAATCCAGGTTTATTATTATTATATCATTTATTAGGCTATACTACAATTATGGTATTTTTTAATTTTATTTTTTACATTTCTATGTTCTACGTTCATTGTTCATGTTCATCCATTGAATTAAACGCAAATAAAACGAAACATTTGTTTATTTTCCGATTCTTTTCTTTTTTTAAATTTATATTCAACAGGGGAGCAAGTGAAAAAATAACAGAGTAGCAGGCAGAATATGCAATGTATTATAAAAAAAAAACTAATACGTTAACCCGCGGGATTTTGCGGGCGGGAGCGGGACTAAACTTGATTGTTGCGGGCGGGCGCGGGAGAAAATAACATATATTTTTGCGGGAGCGGGACAAAATCTTGCGGGACGGAAAAATACATCCCGCGCAGGTCTCTACCTTGAGACTGAATGATTGTGAACTCAGTGTCTTTTGTTGTAGTTAAGTATGTTTTGTTGTTATATTGTCTTACTGAGATGTTTGACATACTATACCACTGTTCAATTTCAAGGCAGTGCTCGCCCCAGACAGTCAGTTCTGCAGATGATGTTGTGTCACATACAGTGTAAATGTTTTTTTTTCCAGGAAAGTTCCATCTCTCATCACATTGTGTCTCTCACTCTCTTGTTGAGCAATTTTAACATGGAGTAGTACCTATTGAAAGAGAAATTTACACAGATTAGTAAAACAGTATGTTAAAGCTGTTCTTTTCAATTTCAGTAACACAATATTTATTTCAATTACATGTATGGATATTTAAATATGTTATTTTTTTATATATTTTTTCATATGCAGATAAATAATAGACATACAAAATTTCTTTAAAAGCAGACTGTGGAAACATTTTAAAATCATAAATTGCACACCCAAGTCACACCACATGTTTGAAAGACAGCTTCAATGCTCTGTTGAAATGTCAAATGTGCAAAACAGCCCCTAATCTTAGGACCTAACTTGAATATTTACTCATGTCAGCAAGTACACACAAATCTAGTTCAATATAATATTGAGAGTTGTGGAATCAAAGCTCCTATAAGGGGATCTCTATTAGTTAGTGGTTAATGTTTAGGTAATGTGTGATGAATTAAATCCATTTAAAATAGATACTTTAATTTACATTCAAATTTTGTTATAAAATGTACTTACTGGTTCATATTGGGAGCTGGTTTAAAGAATATGCTCCAATGGAACAATTTTTGGATCTGTTTTTTTGTATTATAACTGAATCCAGCATCATCTACACATAGTATTTTGGATCGATGTGTGAAAAGAATGTCCATCTTTCCAGAATACAGCTGTGAAGGTCGTATCTCCACATTCTCCAGCTTAATAGGTCTCCTAGGAGTTGCATGGATAAAGGAAATATAGTTACTTGTCTGGGGCCGTATTCACAAAGAATTTTAAGGCTAAAAGTAGCTCCTAACTGGCGAATTTAGGAGCAACTCCTAAAAATAATGGGCGTGTCACTCGTAACTTTAGGACTCCTAATTTTTTTGACTAAGTGTAATTCACGAAGCATTTTAGCCCTAAAAGTAGCACCTAAGCCTGGGACAGCTTAAAAGAAGTCGAGAGGACTCCTAACTCACTAAGACCTTCACAAACCGCTTTTTGTGGCATTTCACGTCGCGATGTTTTGAAATGCGTATGCGGCGGCTACAGGAGCTTCCAATCGCGAGGGAACAATTGTAGGCATTTGTAGGCATAACTAGGGATGCAATAACGCCACCACCAACAACCAAAACTAGGCTACTCATTGCATGTAAACTAATTGTAACGTTTCATTGTGAATCAAATTAAAACGTTCTTCTCTTTGCAAACGTAGGCAGAGGCATATAGTGACAGATTAATTCAATAATGTTGCAAAGATATTGCATCAATCCATATGTTTCATTAGGCTACTAGGCTATTTGTTTTGCCTTACTCTTTATTCATCATCTTCCGTCCTTCGCACTACTTGTGTAGCGCACGCATTCTCAGACCTGTCACCTGTCACTCATCATCGTAGGGGCGGTGTTTGAATCATTCCCGCATTACAATCATCAGCCAATCAAGGTGGTCACTTCAGTCAAGCTCGTGCATGAGTAATGACGTCATCCATAGCAACGAAGACTCACTCTTAGTTTAGGAGTTGTCATTTTTCTTTACTAAGAGTAGGTCTGAAAGGCGTTGTGAATAACTTTTAAGAGAAACTCCTAGCTAAAATCTTTTAGTGCAATTTAGGAGTACCCCTAGTGGTAAGATAAAATGCTTTGTGAATACGGCCCCAGATGATTTATTTACGTCTAGGTCTTTTAATGCAGAGCAAACATCAGACGAGTTAATATGGTTAAAAACAAACTCTGTTGTCCATAGATTGTGCTCTGCATTAAGGAATTCAGAATTTACAGTAGTATAATTATTAATCTGAGACCCAGATGCAATAAAGTGATTATTAACCCCTTAAACCCGAAGTGTCGTCCACCCCAGACTGATAAATATAATTTTTTTTTTTTTATAATCTATAAAATACTTTTTTGTACTATGTACTGCAATGTGTCAGAAACATCATATAATTTAGAGTGTCAATATCTCAGGACTCCTACATACCACAGACATGTGGTAAGGAAAGGTCTAAGAAAACCCTTTCGAATGATACCTGGTTTATGTCGCTGACAGCTTCCTGGGCGGAGCTATGGGACAAAATATATTCATGTTTCAAAAATGTATCTCGGTCTAGGAAGGTCGCAGCGACACAAACGAGGTGTCATTGGAAAGCACTCACAGATACCTTTCCAATGACACCAATGACGAGTCGTTTCACATTTCCTAGACCGAGATCGTTTTTGGATACACAAATATATTAGGTCCCATAGCTCCGCCCCCAAAGCTCAAAATGACATAAGTATGTTGTCATGTTAAAGGCCACCCCAAGACCTTTCTATTAACACCTCCCATGATTCAATGAGACCTACTAATTAGGAGATACGCCCACTTCCGGTTTAAATTTAGAGTGTCAATATCTCATGACCCTTACAAAACATAGGCAATCAAAGTAGACTCGTTAAAAGGGTCTCAAAAAAACATTTTCGAATGCTACCTCATGTCGCTGACAGCTTCCTGGGCGGAGCTATGGGACAAAATATATTCATGTTTCTAAAATGTATCTCAGCCTATGTTTATTTTCATTTTAAATCATTCTTTCCAAAACAGACATAATTACACAAACCCTGAGAAAATAATATATTATGAATGAATCACATATATTATGTCAAATCTAACATTTTTATATTTTTAAATAAAGGTGCACATTTCTAAAAATAAATAAATAAATAAAAATGTTACAAGCCCATGAGTCTTATATATATTTTAATATATGTTAATTTCATAAATGTTTATAACATGTATAATAAATCAATGTTACTTGCCCACTAGAGGGAGACAAAGGATAAGGATGGAAACTTGAATGGAAATAAATGCATTGATATAGTTCATTTTTATAACTAAGGTGTACTGACAGTATTGTTTTATACAATTTGTATACATAGAATCTGTGAAATGCATATGGATTATTAAATGTTATAACATATATACACGTTATATTTATAAGAATTGATACCATATATGGTGCACTTATTATAAATGTTGTAAATACTTATTTATATTTTACACACAGGTTAAGTAAAAAACAGGTTTATTTGCAGAAGTATGTGATCGCAATGATGGAAACAGGAGAGTAACTGATGAATAGAGTGTTCAGGATAGATGTCTGTTCTGAAATGGAGATCTAGGCAATGACTGAAGATGGATGAAGTAAGCAGATGACTAAAGACAAGTTGTTCAGGTAGGAAACGTGTAGGTAAGAGTCAGGTAAGTGCATGCAGGTGAGGGCCAGTGAGGATGATGGGAAATGTAGTGAGGAAGTGGTGAGTAGCTGGTGACAGGGACAAAGTGCACTAAAATTGAGTAAAAACCCTCAACATTTATCCGGGCTTGGGACCGGCACTGACATTGCACTACTTTGTGTAGTACTACTTTTTTTTTGGGTAGGATTTAAGGATTTTATAATATATATATATTATACATAATACATATATATTATACATAATACATACATATTATCAATATATTATAAACAGTTTGATAGTAAATTAAATATAAATAAATCAAAATGTAACTTTACATTTTTTTTTTTTGTAAAAAAACAAAAAACAAAAAAAACACTACCACTAAAAACAGAACAAAAAAAAAACACAAAATTAAAAAATATGGGCTAACTTTATATATATAAGAAAAAAATTGTGATCAAAAAAATGGAGTGGGGCTCACTCATCCAGCCACTCCAGGTCTAACCCCTCCCCACGGAATGACTTGCGGTTCACCCCGTAATCGAATTTAAGTTTGTCATCCACATTGATGACCTGCAGAGCCTTAAATAAAATAACAGGCTTTTCACCCATCAGACAACAGCACGGCTTTACGTTTGCCGCCTTTGATGAGTGGTTGATCAGGCGGCCAAACGTGTTCAGTAAGGGGTGACAGGGACATGGGAATGTCTGGGCATCTAAACAGAGTGCTTTGTCCCCATGTTTAAAAAAAAAAGGTACCCTGCCTCTTCCCGCATGCCCTCCATCATGGCTCTCCCCTCTGATGCTGAGATGACATTGCCGTGATAATCACAAACAATGTCACCACAAGCAAACTCTCTGGTGGCAACCACTCCTGTAATTAGAAAAACATTACATTTCGAGTTACAGAATATACTTTGCATGTAGACAAACATTTCAGGATTTAAGTTCTTGGTTCTGTTAATGGCTGTTTCATACCGAAACCTTTGGGAGGACCAAAATCTTTTGCAGCAAGTCCTGTCCAGGCCTGCTCAGCCACACAGTGCCCCACATACGGGTCGGTTTCCACCATTTGTTTGGTTGGTGGCTTCCACATCCTCACCACCTCCTCCGCTTTAGGGCAATTGCTGGTCCAGCCCTCCTGACCAATCAGCTAATCAACTAATGCAAGTCATTTGTCACAGTGAATCAATGTCAAATTAATGAGTGCCAATGCTGTATTGATAGATTTGAAGACTTACCGAGAAGATAGTCTCTTCTTAGACTATATTGATCCATCCGCCACTTGTCGTAAAAGGCCCTAGCTTCAAGAAATCCTAACACACCTCGCTGCCTCTTTGATGGAGGCTGGCCCTGTAGAGTGAAAGCAAAGGTGTCTAAGAACTGGCTGAATGACCGCCGCGTACTAGACTCCGCAACTGCTGCTGCTGCTGTCCCCTCTTCCAAACGAGTCCTGTATAAGTGAGGAATACAAAATTTATAGTAATATAATGTAGAAATACTTTTATTTGTTATGTGCTTGATAAATAAAGAGGCATACCCATAGTGGATAACAGTTCGGCTGCCTCCACCAATTCATCGTTCTGGACCGCACCAGCGTTACGGGTCAAGTACAATTCTACAATCTTTTTTTGTTTTTCTTGGAAATTTTTGGCGACCATCCAAACCGCCCTGCGCACGTCCTGGCTTGTGGACATACCCAGTTTATACCTGTTGAAATAAAATTTAAAAGGACATGTTAATCGTTAAATGACTGTGACTGACAAGATGTAATTGAGAATATACATTCAGACATGTGTACATGAATCTGTGTAGGTATGTACATTGAATGGAGGTGGTTCATATCCTGGGGCACGCTATGGACCTTATCTCCAGACACCGACAGAAAAAATCGGTTGCAGCCTTTGTCCGCCACAACTGGGGCCTGATTGACAGGTAGTACTGCTGCAATATCTATGAAAAAAAGTCCAACAAGTTATTACATTTAAAACATTGGTGGTAAGCAAAGTACTCTGTGTTTCACAATGAAACTTAAGGCTGATTTATACTTCTGCGTCGGACCTACGCCGGAGCCTCTACGCTGTAGGCAACGCGTTGGTTTTCATTTATACTTCTGCGTCGTTGTTCGCGTTGACGCGCGCAGAGGGAGCATGTGAAACCCGAGGGAGCGGTCCTAGCAGACCAATCACAGCGCTTGCGTCCGCGTAGAGTTGACGCGTTGTTACATTTTTGGAGAGGTGCACGTCAGGGTACGCCGAAGGGTACGTGCGTTACACACAGCCTACGACGTAGCTACGGCGTAAGTTCAACGCAGAAGTATAAATTGGGCTTTACAGCTTCCTCGGACTGGCTTAAGGCAACCCTCATGCCGACAGAGTTTGCTCTCACAGTACGGACAATCACCCTATTTCCATGAGTGACACGTCCCACCCACTCCGCATCCTTGAAAACATTGAAAAGGTGTCATTAAAAATGTGTGTGTGTAAGTGAGTGTGTGAGTGAATTTAATAATACATACATGAGAAAATATTAGATGTCACAAGTATAAAGTCTTTAAATTTGATGAACTCACAGTAAAATCCTCCACAGTTTCGGGAAGCTGCATATGGCTGTAAATGAGGACCGCCTCACAGTAATAGCGATAGATTGTCCTATCTGTATTACTGATCGAACGGCCCTCCTGGAGGTCCTCTCTTATTCTTTTCCTGTCATTCGTTACCCAATGTAGAATTGAATGACGTGAAGAAGAAACATCCGAAGCAGACGCAATAGACTGTCTGTATTGATTAAACAGGAAAAAACCGAGAGGATACTTAAAAACAACCCTTAAGATTAAGTGAGACAAGACAGGTGAATGTGGAAAATAACAGTGTTATTACCCACTTTGGTCACACTTTATATTAAGTTGCCCTAATACCTGTGAACTTACATAGTAAATACATGTGTACATAGTATGTAACTACAGTGTAAGTACACACTGGTACATAGTATCTACACTACAGCTGTAATATTTGTGTAACTGCACATATGTAACAACACACAGAATGGTATGTGTAAGTACAATTGTGTAACAGAACATTGGTAACAACAATTTTTTCACTTCAGTAAGTAAATATGTGTAACATGAATTATGTAAATACATTTTGTGACAACAATATTTTACACAAGTTGTTGCACCACATCTTAAATACTGCAGTTATCATTTTGGATATAAATGTATTTAATTTCAATCCATGTGGAAGTGGAACAACTTGTGTAACTATGTATTGTTGTTACAAAATGTAGTTGCATAATTCCTGTTACATGTGAACTTACTGAAGTGAAAAAAGTGTCGTTACCAATGTCCTGTTACACATTTGTACACATACCATTCCGTGTGTTGTTACATATGTGTAGTTACACGAATATTACAGCTGTAGATACTATGTACCAGTTGGTTAACTTACACTGTAGTTATATACTATGTACACATGTAGTTACTATGTAAGTTCACAGGTATTAGTTACTCTTAATATAAAGTGGGACCCAAATGGTCATACTGAGATGATGAAGTTGCACTGCAAACAATGTTGGCGAACTACACTGCACTTACCTTTCCAAAGGCCTGTCAATATCCTGTGTGCTGCTTAAACCAGCAGAGGAAGGGTGGTCAGATGTTGAAAGAGCTTCTTCGCCGGAGTCCATGTTGGGCTGGTTATGGACCAGAAATCCCAGGCGAAGAAGCTCATTCAGCATTGCCACCTGACAGCCTCTGTCTGGCAGCAGGGCACATAGTTTCTCATAATCCCAGGTGCGGGCATTTCGTGCCCAGTCACAGGCGGAAGTACTTGCTCTCACTACCTCCGCATCAATCTGAGCCTGTGTGGCCTCTACCATGCAGACACTGGAAAGATGTTGTTTGATGTCCTCCTGCGGCTTGTAGCATATCAAACAGTGGACAACCATTTTATCCATTGGATCTTCAAAAACAAAACAAAAACATAATTAAATTCAATTCGATAGTATTATTAAACAGTAAATTCATTATGTATACAACATTAATATACATTTTTAAGCAGTTTTTAAATACAGTTAGACATGCTTTATTATTGATTAAGTATATATATTTTTGTGTTATAATTGTATTTGCATAATTTAATTATAAGCAATTTATCCTTTATAAATTAAGTAATTCATTATTTATAAACCAGTTATTTAGGACTTGTCAGTTGTTCATAAGATCACTTGAAAAGTGTAATTAAATGCAGGTAGTTATAATGCATTTATTAAAAAATTAAAAAGAGTAATTTGGGTCAATAAAAATGACGTACAATATTAAATAACAACTATGTTGTTAAAAAAACGCCATTGCACATAAAATAATAATAATTTTGGTCCCTAACATAAAATGCCAACAACAAACCTATATTGTTCAAAATACAGTATTCAATATCCATATTTAAAGAAAACGAGTCATTTGGGACCTTAGTTTACACATACAACATAAATGAACAAGAAGCCTAGCTGTTTCAAAAAATGTCCAAACTACACAAATACAAACACTAAGCTTTCTAATCACTCACAAAGTTCAACTTTGAACGATTGATAGTTGATTGTTTCACTTTCAAATTCGTTTTTATGTTTCTGTTTCAGTTAGCTAAATGATACACCTGCTCACGTGTTTACCTACGATCACCCCGACAACCGGTTTATTTTTTTAAATAAAAGTCTTCTAAATACAACTTTGTTTAATTTAAATGTAAAAAATTAAACTACTTATTTAGTTGAATTATATTTACATAGTAATTCTCATTTTTTGAATTTTTATTTTTATTTTTAATTTATTATTATTTTATTTAAGCTTTGAAATTCAAAGCTTTCAATTTCACATTCGTTACTAGTAATTCTTTCTTCATAGCTTGGTAATAAAAGTAACCATAACTTTAAACTCTACATAAATAAACAACATTTAAAAAAAAAAAAAAAAAATATTTAATGGTACAAAAAAATTGGTAACATTTTGAAAAATAGCTTATTTCAATAGTATTGTGTTTAAAAGTAACACATTAAACAGCAAGGTTTCTGTTTTTTTTTTTTTCATTTTTAATCTTTATAATAAATCGCTGATAAGTTTTTTTTTTCAATATATGTATATAGTTTAAGCCTTGAAAAAAATCACTGTTATGTTTTAATTTCACTTTCACATTCTTTATCAATTATTATTTATTCTTAACTTGGTAATAAAAATAACCGTAATTTTAATCTTGACATAAAAAAATCAACAATTAAAAAAAATTAAAATAAATAAATAAAAGCCCCGATTTAAAAACTATTTAATGGTTCAAAAATATTTGTACCACTTAGAAAAATACTTTATTTAACTGGTATTTACATTGTGTTAAAAAGTAACACAAAAAACAGCAAGCTTTATGTGTTTATGTAACAGTCACCAGCTGGAGTGCCCTTGAGAGCCACCAGAGGGCACTCCACATAAGACTATTATCACTCACAAACTACATTTCCTATAACTCACTGCCCGGACTCATCATCACTCATCACTGATCACATTCACCTGTACCTCATTCACTGATTGCATTCACCTGTACCTCATTCACTGATTGCATTCACCTGTGTCTCATCATCCTGTTGGTCTCAGTCTATTTATACCATGTTCATTCATTCACTCACCGCAAAGTCTTGTTTAAGTGTTACACAGACATGCAGTCAAAACAAAGAAACAAACAAACCAGGCAGGGACCAGAGGCAAGAGATAAATCCAGGGACCAGGGCAAGACATCCAAAACCAAGAGACAAGAAAACCAGGAGAATGCTCAGAAATGCAGTGTATGACCCTTGCCTGTACATTGGATAACACCTCTGGATTGCCCCATACAATAAATTTGCGTTTGGATATTAACCCTCGCTATCACTCACACTCACTCCCAGGTATCTTTCCTATCACTCACACTCACTCCCAGGCATCTTTCCTATCACTCACACTCACTCCCAGGCATCTTTTCTATCACTCACACTCACTCCCAGGGATCTTTCCTATCACTCACACGGCCATATCTCGGCGCCTGGTGGCGCTAGACACACGGGACCAAGTCCAATAGACCAGCTCAAATGAGCTCAATGGGGGCAAAAAAAGGGTGGTGAACTACCATAAGCAAATCAAATCAAGTATATTTGTATAGCGCTTTTCACAATACAGATTGTATCAAAGCAGCTTCACAGTATTAAAATAAAATAATACAACAAAGTTTGTTTCTAGTGGAATTTATTGATTGATAGAATACAATTAAATATCCCCAAAATATCCCCAACTGAGCAAGCCAAAGGCAAGCACTCACAGAGACCTTTCCAATGAGACCAATTACGAGTCGTTTCGACTTTCCTAGACCAGTGGTTCTCAATTCCAGTCCTTGTGACCCACTGCTCAGCACATTTTGTATGTCTCCCTTATTTAATACACCTGAACCAGATCAACTCATTAGGAGAGACTCCATGAACTGAACTGAGTGTGTCAGATAAGAGAGACATACAAAATGTGCAGAGCAGTGGGTCACGAGGACTGGAATTGAGAACCACTGTCCTAGACCGAAATAGTTTTTGGATACACAAATATATTAGGTCCCATAGCTCCGACCCCATAGCTCAGAATGACACGCCTCTGGTGCCATCTTAAAGGCCTCATCTGGACCTTACTATTAACCCCTCCCATGCTTCAATGCGACCTTCTAGTTAGGAGATATAAACACTTCCGGTTAATATTTGGAGTGTCAATATCTCATAAACCTTACATACCACACACATGGGAGTAGACTCTTTGAAAAGGTGAGAAGAAACCCTTTCGAATGATACTTAGATTTTGTCGCTGACAGCTTCCTGGGCGGAGCTATGGGACAAAATATATTCATGTATCAAAAATGTATCTCGGCCTAGGAAGGCTGCAGCGACACAAACAATGTGTCATTGGAAAGCACTCACAAGCTGTGTCCCAATTTGAAGACTGCATCCTTTGAAGGCCGTATTTGAAGACTGATTGGCCGCGTTTGAAGGCCGATTGCGTCACAGCTGCACGACGAAGACTGTCCCAATTCAAACACGCACGCTTCGAAGGCCGCGTTTGAAGGCAGATTGCGTCACAGCAGTGCTAAGAAGGCTGTCCCAATTCAAACTCTGCACGCTTCGAAGGCCGATTGCGGCGGCGCGACGAAGGCTGCTCCAGTTTGGTATGTCATTCAAATGCGCCGCCAAATGCGCACTTCATTTCTCTGACAAACGAAGGATACAAAAATGGACACTTCGTGGCCTACCCTTCCCCAGATTTCATAGCGCGCCGGTGACGACCAGTATATAAACGGTGACGACGCAACTTCACGCAAGTTTATTCCAAAACAATGTCGGGTGTCAGTAGTGTCGTGGCTGAGGAATTCACTTATAAATGTAAGTATTGTGTTTTAATTTATTAGTGTTTAAACAAGTGTTAAAAGCATGAATATGGACCAAGCACTGAACCCCCTGTGTGAAAACAATCAACTGAGTTAAATGAAGCAAATACTAAATTTAATATCAAAATGCTTTTCTTGCTTAGTTGTTTGGTTTTGTTCTAGTATATAAGAGTTCAGATGCAAAAGCCTCTAAGTGCCATCTGAAATTTTCTTCTAGAATGATCATTTTTATCAAGCTTGTATATTTAAGTTAAGTAATTTCACTTAAATGACAATTAATAGGTAATTTGCATTGCCATTTAAGTGAAATTATTGAACATAAATATACAAGCTTGATAAAAATGATCATTCTGGAAGCAAATTTCAGATGGCACTTAGAGGCTTTTGCATCTGAACTCTTCATATATAATTTTGTTATATATGAAAAATAATCTTGTTAACAAGAAAAATAATCTTAGAAAAAAATAAACAAGAAAAATAATCTTGTTTTCAGTTTGATTTAAGATTATTTTGCTTAACCCATTAGCAGATTATTTTATTGCTTAAAACAATACTCACCTAATTTTCCCCCAAAACAAGAAATGTTTTACTTGTCTAGTAGGCTAAATGCTTCTTGATTTTAAGAATTTTCAGATGTTTTAACTAGAAAGAAGACAAAATATTACGTAAGAAAATATTTTTTGCAGTGAATATATTCAAGTAAATAAAACAGGAGCACAAATCCATCTGAAGATAAAAATCCCTGAAAAACATATCTTGCGTGTCTGCAATACATTGTTTAATTTACCTGAAATAGCTAGCGAAACAAGTGTTAAAACCCAGGGGTGTTTCTTAAAAAACCTGAACTTAAACTAAAAAACTGCAGCTTCATTTATCAGGTGGTCTGAGGCAAAACCTGTTGTAATTCTTTTTGTTTCAGGGACCAAGGAGCAGACGGCTGACTTTATTCGTTTAAGGGCCGAACATGATTATTTATTTACAGGGGCCAAAAACTCAAGGAAAATACAAAAAAATACAAGGTAAGCAAGTTAATTGACACATCTTTGCTGAAATGTATTGTGGTGTTCTTGTTGTTAACAACAGGTATGGTGTATTTGCTCTGCCTTAGGATTGCAAGTGTCCTGGGACAGGTGAGGGGGTGAGCGGAAAATCCACTGCTGAAACTTGGCCGTGGTTTGTCCTCATGGATGAGGTTTTGGGACAGAGGCCTTCCAACAACCCCCCTGTCCTAATTGCCTCCCTCTCTGAGGACAAACCAGGGCCAAGTTCAGCCCGGGCAGTCCCAGCAGCCTCGACAGCCTCAGCCGCCCCGACAGCCTCGACAGCCTCAGCCGCCCCGACAGCCTCAGCCGCCCCGACAGCCTCAGCCGCCCCGACAGCCTCAGCAGCCAGAAAAAGGGGCCATGACGAGCTCCTTGAGCTAATGAGGGAGGACATGAGGTTTCAGAGGGAAACAGAGGAGAGGAGAGCACAAGAGAGCAGGGAGAGAATGGACAGACTGTTTGCTCTCCTGGAGAGAATGGTCGAAAAAAAATATTTACATTTGTTTGAATCAGTTTTGGTATTTATGTTTTTTGTCACTTATTTTTACATGAAAAAGTAATTTCTGTACACTGTTTGTGTTAAGTTAAAACCTATATGGAATTTAAGTTATTTGTAAATGAGGCAAGGCAATTTTTGTACATTGTTTATTTTTATAATACGTTTTACATATGGAATTGAAAAAAAAATACATTTGGAAATAAAATAATTGTTCTTGACTTGTATACATGTTTTTTTTAGCATGTAAAATGAAAATGATTAAGTACTTTACAAATATTTACAACAACAGGAAAACAATTCAAATTAATGGTACATAAATCAGATTGAAAAAAAAATGGACACTTTCAGCTGAACAGGGAGACTCTGATGGTGCTGCTGGACTGGGATGAGCTCCACAATAGAGACCCTGGTAAAGCCTCCTGCTGGTGGGACATCATCTGGGATGGTCTCCAGAGTGTTTGAGTGCATATTTCCACTGTCCACTGCATTGTATTTCAACAGGTTTGCAGGGCTGACTCAATCAACGGCTGCCATCTCACTGAGATATTTTCAGAAAGAGGGATAAAAAAAATTCAAGTAAGTAAGTAATTTTAATTTATAAAGCACATTTACACACAGCGCAAGCTGACCAAAGTGCTGTACAATCAATGACAAAAAGCACAGTAAGGATAAAAACACATAGCACCAATAAGCACAATTGTATGAAACATTAAAAAAAAAAAAAAAAAAAAAAAAAATTACAACTTTCAATCTCAGAGCACACAACACAGAAAATACAGATAACAAACAGGAGTGCCAAATTTAAGGAGCAAGAAAGGCCAGGGAATAAAAATGAGTTTTTAACTTAGATTTGAATGCAACAATGGAGGGGGCAGATCTAATATCCTGGGGGAGCTGGTTCCACAAACGCGGAGCAGCGACTGCAAAAGCTCTATCACCCTTCTGTTTAAGGCGTGAGCGCGGCACAAACAGGACATTAAATATTTTAATATTAAAATAAAATATTTCGACATACAACAACATTACATTTTTTTCCTTATGCATTGTAACTTTACAATTCTCTTACTTGCCTGTTACAAATAGTCGTGGTCAATGGGAACCTCCTCCAGGGCAGACTCCTCTGCAGACAGCTGGTCACGCCAGGAAGCACCACTGACCGTCTCCAAACCGTGCTCCCCCTCATCCTCCGCATCATCCTCCTCATGCTCATCCTCCAGGGCCATGATGTCACCGACCCCAAGGCAGATGTTATGGAGGATGGCACAGGCTGTTATGACCTGAAATGGAATTAAGGAATAAATTTATATTTTTTAACAGATTGCGTTTATTATTTTGCAGTATTTTTAATTCACTTACGTGAGGTACAAAGGTGTGGTGCACCTCCAGCGCTTTCAGGAAGATGGATCTGAACCTGGTCTTCATCATCCCAAAAGCACGCTCTATAATGGAACGTGCCCTGGAATGATGGAGATTAAAGCGCTGGGCTCCCACACCTCGTACTGGCCTCTTGTAGGGAGTGATGAGGGGGAGTGGGTGTTGGAGACATGGGTACCCGCCGTCTGCGAGGATGAAGTGCCCTGGAGGAGGGTACACTGACCTCCTGAACAGTGGGCTGTGGCGGAGCACCCGTGCGTCATGCACTGACCCGGGCCAGCCCATGTAGGTGTCAATGAAGCGTCCCTGATGGTCACCAACAGCCTGGAGGATGATGGACGGGAACAGTTTCCTGTTCCTGTAGCATTGACCATCAGGGCCGCTTGGAGGCTTGATGCGGACATGGCAGCCGTCGATTGCTCCTGCAGCTTTCAAGAAAGCCCAGTGTCTTGCCAGCCCTGCAAACCCACGGCAAACTGCCTCCAGGTCTTCTGGGGTGTTTGGGAGGTGAATGACTTGGTGGCGGATGGCCACCACCTCCTCAGCGACCCGGTGGACAATGCGGTGGACAGTGGAACGAGGCATATCAAATGCTCTGGAGACGACCCTGTATGATGTACCACACGCCAGCCAGAAAAGAAATACCAGGGTCTCTATTGTGGAACCCCATCCGTGTCGCCGGTCACTTCTCAACAGGTCCAGCAGCACTGCCTCCCTGCTCAGCTGAAAATCAGGTTGAGTGTCTTCCATTTCATTAAAAAACCTGTCCAGCACTGGAAAGTTCAGGTTTATTCTGCAGTACAGGGGTCTGTTCTTAATTAGGGAAAGAAGGAAAAGAGAAATTTGTGTACCACATTGGGGAAAAACTGATATCATATTTAAAACCTTACTTAAGTAAATGTGTAATTTTGCATACTCTAATGCATCAAGAGTAAAAGTAAAAGAGTAAAAGTAAATAAGTAAAATGCAACATAGCAGTAATATTGATGCAAAACCATATATATACACACACACACACACACACACACACACATACATATATATATACAGGGTGCGATTTGCCGGGGGGGATGCGTGGGATTTCCCCCTTTCTGGTCAATGTATCCCTGCCTCTGCTTAATTATTTTTATCCCCGGTGGGGATAAATTTATCCCCCCCTCAAAGTGATCAGTGCTACTACACTAGTGGCGAGGCGGATCACAAAACTTATCACGGATCCGTGGTTTGATTAAAATCCTTTTTATTTTAAAATGCGCTACTTTGACTGGCTCCGCAGCCTCTCTGTAACCACCACTCTGCAGACTTGCTCAATGTCCCGCCCACGGCGCTATATGATTGGTTACACCTCACGAGTAATAGCCTATCAACACTTGCGAGACGGTTGCAGGTCTTTTTTTACGCTGCATATGCAGCATATTACTGAAGCGGGAATAAACATCACAATCTGATTATCTGTTTCTATGATGACAAGCAGAGTTAGTGCTGAAGTTGCACATACGGTGTTTTACTCAACTGAGGCTAAGCAAAGGTTTTTTGATTACTCACTCACTCTTGAGTGTCTGGCGTGAGTGATTTCAATGTTAAGTCAATGTAAAGACGCGTTTACGCGCGTCTAGAGGTCCTGCGGCGCGATGCGTGTCGCGCGGCGCGGTAGACGCGAAGCCCGAATGAGGCGAATTGACTTTGTCGGCCCGGCCCGACACATTAACTGTATGTTATGAGCCCGAGCCCAATTTAAACCCAGGGGTGGCGCCAGGGAAGTTGAGATGAAGCAAAGATGAAGTTGACGATCGCCATTTCCGTAGTGAATGCGCATATATGGAGAAATGCATGGATTACATCAGAGTGTTGCCTATTTCTTTTCGTTTTGAATTGTTTCGTTTAAAGACATTTCAAGCGTTCTTTAGATATATTTCTTAATATTCTCTTTGAGGCATACACTTAGTTTCGGTTAATTTATGATGAGATCCGCTCAAGTTATCGTGCAGTGCAAGTAACCGCGGCGGCGCCTCTGATTATAGCCTTTGTCTGCTATATTTGCTTCTTATTTATTAAATACACGCAATTCGTTGATGAAAAATGTATTAAAATTAAGATACAATTTATACAGAACGAAATTCACTTTAAAGAAAGGCTTTCTACAAAACAAAACTTAATGAAATAGTCAAAATCATGTCTAACCCACTCCAAGTCTCCCGATATATACTGCACATCCTATCTTACTCGTGCTGCTGTTCACTTTTCATAAATCAACATAGATGGAAAAAAATAACAATAATATTTTAACAAATATGAAACTAAATGAGCTTATTTAATGGCTACAACACATATAGTAGGCCTATACAGACACTCTATTTGTACAAATTGCTGCACATTCATTTACTGCTTCTGAATTTTGCACACATAAGTTGAAAGGCATTTGTTTGTGCATAGTAAAACATATCTGCAACATTTATCAAGTTCACGGATATTGTGCGTGCATTTATTAATTATTATCATAATGAATAATGCAACAAGGACAAATCATGTAAACTGCCTTGTTTGTTTATTCAGAATGAAATGGATCGCAAATGGATCTGAAAGAAGAAACGTAAAAAATAAATAAAATAAAATAAAAATAAAACGTGAAAAATGATGAACACAGAAAATGAACTTTGGATGAACTTTGGATGGCCTAGGAGGAGTAGCCCTAGTAGGCTACAACTCTAATTTAATTCAACAAGGTTTTAGAATATAGAATATTTTTTAAACAAAATAAATATTTTTAAAGATTATTATCCCGGGCCGGTGTGATGCGTGCGAGTGGAGGAGCATGACACGTGACGTGTTGCATTTTGTAACACAAGTGCTGGATCAAGGGCCCGGGTCGGGTCGGGTCAAATTCGGGCTCGGGCAGAGAATCTAAACTCTGATTTATCTGATCCTGTCCATTAGCTTTGATCCATGTACGGCTTTTCAGAATGTCACCAAGTACAAATATTTGTAATAGTATGTAATTTTTCAGCACGAAAACTCTTGTTAGCTAGCTGGGAACAATGAAAAGGGTCCAGAGCAGCAAATGCAGTGAATGAAGTTCTTGTTCTCATGATTTATTTTTATGAATAAAAATGTTTCAAAACATCCCCCCCTCTGTTTTTTTCACAAATCGCACCCTGTATATATATATATATATATATATATATATATGCTTTTGCATCAATATTACTGCTATGTTGCATTTTACTTCTGAATAGGTTGAATGTTGTTACATTAAGTACTTTATAGCCTACTGTTGGGTAGTTTAATTTACAAAATTACATCATATTGTAAACGACCATGTTTTTTGTAGTATTGCTGTCCTGTGAGGGGAAAAAAGTACTTCAGTACTAACAAATGTAGTTCCTTACAGTCCACCATCACATTTACAAATTGTTGCTAACTAACTTATGGAGGTCTTGTTGCCTAGCAACTGTGACAGCTGCAAATGACTATTTGCAGTAATGTGTTTCCTACTTTTTTTTTGTATTTTTTTGTATTTTTTATGTTTAAACTGTGTAAAATAAAACAGGGTTCAAAACATGTTCACCATGGTCAAGAGAATAAACTATATAAAATTGGATCTTGGTAAGATTTCAGTCAACATTCAAACCGTTTTGTGTATTTTGTATTTTCATATGTAACATTAGATTATTCAAGTAAGTTGAACCAATAATTAGCTACATTTAAAAGTGTAATCCGTCAATTAAGGACGCAGCAAACCAGTTAAATTTACCTGCCCATGGTCTTGGCAAAGCCTGAGATACATCACCCGGCGGCGCCGGGGATGAATCCCTAACACCATCTCCTCCAGTAACATATAAAAAATGAGCAATTCTGGCTCCATATTTACTTGTTTGAATTTGGAATTTTTGAAATTTCACAAATGTCATGTAGGCAGCTCTCCTCTCGCACCGTTTAAAAGGCGGCAATTGGGGACACCTGGTGGCTCAATTAGATATCCAATGAAGGCTACATTCGTAGCCTCCTTCGAAGGCCATGTAGGCTGCAGACTTCAAATTGGGACACAGCTACAGAGTCCAGTGACACCAATCTCAAATCGTTACTACTTTCCTACACCGAGATAATTTTTGGATACACAAATATATTAGGTCCCATAACTCCGCCCCCATAGCTCAGAACGATACAAAGGTGGTGTCATTTTAAAGGCCTCACCAGTGCCGGCGGTCCGCACACGCACATCACGCACTGCGCGGGGGGCACCAAAAAATCTGGGTCTGAAAAATCATCACAATAGGCAATCGATTTAAATAGTAGGTTACATGGGGTTTAATTTGTCGTTTAATGAGATGTAGCGTAATACATGTTGTCAGTGCCAATATATAGATCCGCCAATCATACTAACGTGTATCTTAATGGTCCAGTGGTAGAGCTTTCACCAGCCATGTCAGAGGGTCTGAGTTCGAATCCGCCCTTGTATAGAATTTTTTTTCCCGTATAGTTTTTTTCTCTCATCAAAACGATTATGTTCATCAGTGGTTGTATATCAAGCAGGGACACGCAAACGTTTGCATTATGTTTTGTGATTTCAACAGAATGAATAGAGAGCATCCGCAACACAACGGATTGAAGCGCGCGTCGAGTGAAGACAGTGAGGTGTGTGTGTCACACGAGAAAGTGCGGTGTGTGAGCCACACGAGAAAACACTGTATCCGCGCCACTGAGCACTTTGATCACTTGATTTAAAAAAACACATTTCAGCGCTAGTATCTTATTTAAAAAACGAACGAAATGAATGCTCTGCCAGTTAACTGTAGAATTGGTACATTAGTGTCGCGAGATGTTTTAAAAAGTGGTGGGAACATGTCCCATCCGTCCCACCCGCAAATTGGGGGGGTACCACCAAGCATTTGTGCTTAGGGCACCCAAATGGCTAGCGCCGGCCCTGGGCCTCACCAAGACCTTTCCAATGATATACTTTATGTCACTGACAACTAGCTGTGCGGAGCAATATGTTCACAAAAAAACATGTGTGGAGAACGGGTGGCCAAAGAAGAGCTCCTCCAGCCCAAGCTCGCATTGAAAGGCCACCCATGTCTGCTCATAGCCACCCTTTCCCGTATTGTTCTCAAACAGGGACCTGAGCTTCCCTACCATGTGCTGGGCCACGTACTGCACCACACACGACCCCAGCGTCAGCACGTACATCACTAAAAGGAACAAGCAAAGGCTTGTTCCTAATGAGATTGGCCAACACTTCCTCATTAAAGGTGCTCTCACTGTCCATGGCACAGTGAAAGTTTTTCTCAAAAAGAGCAACCTGGTCAATTTGAGCCTTCACCGTGGGCCCAAACTTCAAACACATATCTGACATGTATGTCAGATATGTGTCTGCCCTAGACCACATGTTTTTCTGTGCCTTGGGTGACACAAACCACAGGTGACCAAGCACCCACTAACAGGGTGCACACTAACCTTTGACAATCGGTTATGAGGTGTGTTGGCATACATTTGAACAAAGGTTAGTTTGTAACCCAGCTCTGCCTCACTGAACACCCCCCGGAGTGCCCTGGAGATGTCGAGATCCCTGTGGTCGAGATTAGACGAGAAGTTGGCAGTCTCGTTCATGGACAGGGCAGAAAACAGACTCCCTCTGTTGCCCACCACCTCCTGCACACCATATCTGGACCACATCAAGTGGATCCTGGGGTCTTTAGCATGTACATTGCATGCTGTATGCAAAGACATGGAAACAATGTTCTCAGTATCGACAAATTAAAATTTAGGGTAAAAATTAGCTGTTAATGTATAATTACTGAGTAATTGCAAATTTTAATCAAAAAATGCTCTTTAAAAATCAGAAAAAATACTAATTTACATTTTACCTGCTGATCTAGGAGTGATGTAACAGTGGTCACATGACCCAAGCAGAATTTGCCGCAATTTCCATTGTTTTGCATAGTAATTACACAATAATTACAACTTTCAATCAAAAAAGGCCCTTTAAAAATCTGAAAAAATACTCTTAATTCAAAAATCGTTAAAAATGGCACTTTATTTTTTACACAATATTATTACAATTAAAATGAGCCCAAAATGAACTTAATCTATTGCTTTTATGACAAGATATTCTTCATGGTGAAACAATTTTAAAAATGCCCATGAGGGGGCGTCAAGGTCTCAACAAAAAGGCTATTTTGGTTCCAAATGCTGTAACTTTTGATTGCTTTATCCAATCACCACAAAATTTTATGCAGATGCAGCTCATAGAATGTGATCAAGAATTTCCCCTTACCAAGAATTTCCCCCCTACCTTATTTCCTTCCTGAGTTATTACATGTCAAGTAAGAAAGATATGCATTATCATTATAAAAATTATATATATTTCTTGTCTTTTATCAGCAGTTTCTCAGCAGGAGAATGTCCAAATGTAATGTAATTTATATTTTCAAAAAAATTAAAAAGTGTTCTTTCAAACGATACCTACCTTTTGACTCTCCTTGCTACAGTTTTGAAGTTGAGTCTTTAGTTTTGTGTGTGTCACTCAGACAAAACATCTCTAAAAATGCCTCCAGGGCTTAAGGGGTTAAAACAGTTTAGCATTTGTGATTTATCTACTACAGGGGTGCCCAATCCTGCTCCTGCCGATCGACTGTCCTGCACAGTTCATCTGAACCAAGATTTGGATATTACTATAACATCCGCATTTGTGTTTCTAGCCCAGATATGAACCATATCCAATTTAGGTAACAAACTACAGATGTTAATATGGATGAGACCCAGTCCTGACCTAGATTGTACCTCAGTTGGGGTAGTAAAAGTTGAGGCGCATGTATTATATGGCCCTGGATTTGGCCATACGTTCCCAGACATTAGTAGCATAAGAACTATAAATCTCCACTAACAGATCATACGGCTGTTAGTATTAAAATTTTGCTTTCTTCTGAAGCTAGTTGTAACAGGGGCTCTTCTTATTGGAAGATGAATAGCTCGCTACTTAACCATAATGAGGTTAAAGGACAATTCCGGTGAAAAATTAACCTAGGGGTAATTAACACATGGTTGCCGAGTCGATCGTTCCCTGGGATGCGTTTTCATGAAAATCGAATGTAAAGAGTTTTATCTCTAAAAACAGAATAGCTCATAACACTAGTATATTGTACAGAGATTACGTAAAAGTAAATGGCTAGTTACTACTTCTAACAAGGCTCAATATAGCCTCACACTAACACGGTAGCATAATGAGGGTCCCTACATGCAAAACGAAGCATGGAGAACTTTGTAAGTGTACAGACAGTTTAATAAGAAGAAACTTTATAAAGACAGTACATTACGCATATACAGACAGGACTCATCTTGGAAAACAGTCTCGACTAATCAAGTCACGAACGCCTGCTGCAGACTGCTCTAATGCCTCGTTCATGAGGGCAAACCAAGGCCAATTTGCTGCCGTCACCTTGCCATCCTCTGTCTCTTGACCTGTGGCAGGACACTTATATTCCTGAACAGTGAGGATCAGAAAGTTGTGATGTACACTACCATTAAAAAGTTTGGGGTCAGTACGATTTTAAATGCTTTTAATAGAATTCTCTTCTGCTAACCATGGCTGCGCTAATTTGATTAAAAATTCAAAAAAAATTTGTTATAGTATTAAATATTATTCCAGTGTATATCAGCTGTTTTCTATGTGAATATATAGTAAAGTGTAATTTATTCCTGTGATCAAAGCTGAATTTTCAGCATCACCAGTCTTCAGTGTCACATGATCCTTCAGAAATCAGTATAATATGAGGATTTGATGCTCAGGAAACATTTATTATTATTATTATCAATGTTAAAAACAGTTGTTGGTCTGTTAGTTGTACAGTTTTTTATTTCAGGATTCTTTGATGAATATGAAGTTCAAAAGAACAGCATTTGTTTAAAATAAAATCTTGTAACATTATAAATGTCTTTACTGTCACTTTCGATCAAATTAATTATTCCTTGATAAAAGTATTAATTTCTTTCCTCAAAAAAAAAAAAACAAAAAAAAATTCTCACTGACCCCAAACTTTTGAACGGTAGTGTATTAGTACTATTGTACACTACACTGCATCTATACTTACTGGAACAGGCCCAAGTCTGTCAGGTTTACATTCAAGGCTTACTTCAAAAATCACAAGTTACATTAAAATGTGCATAAACAATTATTTCCATACTTGTCTCCCACCTTGTACTTTGATAAGTTTCTGTTTTCTTTGATTATTGTGTTTGTAAGCATATAAATCAGCTCTAATGATGTTTGATAGCAGTCTGAAGCATGAGTGAAAGGGAGTTTCTTTTTCGAGATATTCTTTCCTTCAAAAAGTTTCTAATTTCACTCTGCGATGATACGCTTGAAGGTTTTTAGCAATTCTATTCTCTGTCTCTTAAAACCATGTGGAGTGGGAATAAAAAAGAGTCCTTTTGTCAGTGCTGAGTTTTGTTTGTGTTTGAGGTCTTGAATATTGGTGAGAGAAGCGGATTTGTTGTCGAAGGAAGAGAGTAATCCTCCTCAACATCGTCCTCAAAAGTCCTTTTTTTCCAGGAAAGTTCTCGTGTCCTCGCCTCCATAGTACCGCTGCAGCGAGCCTGTACAACATGAAGAAGAGAGGAAGGTTTTAGTATAATTTCAGTTTTGCCAGTTATTTAATGTTTGTTAAACTATTAAACATATCGGCTCAACTGATTTGCAGAGGGGGATTTAAAGCTTTTCCCTTTTACTGGTGATTCACCTTGTAGTTTTTACTTCATATAGCCTTTTTTTGTTGATCACATATTTTACCATTGCATATGTTTTAACAGCTAGAATGTTACCAGTCAATAAGCTTAACACTCCTATTATGTTGTGGGTCAATTTGACAATTTGTCAATTTATTTTTTTCTAAATAAAAAGTGTCAATGGAAAAGATGCCAGCTTCACTTGTGTTGAATGCAATAGCATGCACACATATAGCACACACATACATTGTTCAAAATGTGGAGAGAAAGACTGAAGGGATCGTTTTGCTCAATAGGGAAAAAGTTGTAGCCTGGTTAAAACCAGACCCTTCTCAGTTGAAACTGAGTGTGGGTCTGGGGAAGCTATGTAGACAATTCATTTCCAAAGGGGCGTCACCAACCGACGTAGCTCCCTTCGCAGGGAGCTTGATTGACAGGCGATCTAACCAATCATAATCCACCATCCGCCATTTTGTCCGACAAAGCAGTCAGGAGAGATCAAAGAGTATAGAAGTAACTTCTATACTCTTTGGAGAGATAGCAGATTAACATGGGAGGATTTGAACATGAATAACGGAGTGTACTGACGTCTTTCCGCGGTTAAAACAACAATCCTTCCCATGTTCATTCATGTTTATTTGATGCTATAAATGAACTAGAAGGAAGTGATGATTGGTTCACGAGCAGCTTTAACTGATGCTCTACAGCGATCTGTCAGACACATTAAAGAGCCACAAAACGGTATGTATCGTTTAAATTTCTTTTAAAAAATGACCAAATTTGAAAGGTGAGACTTTGTTTAATATGTTTAATATCAAAAGTAACAGAAAAGTAACCTGGTCTGTCCTGTCTGTCAGCGTGTTGTCAGTCTCCTCTCTGCTCCGCGATGTATTTTTCACTGCGTGAGAACATGGTGTGGCGTGAGAGCAGCGTAGCTTGTCGGGCATAGCGACAGTAACTAAGGAGGGCGGGTCTTTGCGATCAGATCGATGAAGGAGATGAGGTATGCTTCGAGTGTTGTTCTTTGCTCCGGTTTAAACGAAAACGGTAAGTTTAAATCGCTCAAAACAGACGCGATAACTGATTCGAACGAGTGATGTTCCACGGCGGCATCCATCTTTGTAATGAAATCTCCTTTAGCGTCGCTGTGCTGTCGTCATCATGTAAATCCCTCCCCAAACGTTTCTGATTGGTGCCGCGATTTCGGCGGCACAGAAATGAGTTTGAATGGGCTCTTCTCCAGACTATCCTGGAGAGAGAATTAAAATTCGCCGGAAGTAGTCTGGGTTTTCCCAGGCTAAAAAAGTTGGGGAAATTAAAAAAAAATCTTGTTTGTGAGATAGGACAAGTCTTTAACAAATAGTTCTTCATTTATTACATGGCTTGGTTGAATCGGTGTGTTATTTCTTGATAATAGACGAAGTATAACACACCGTTGCCATGAAAAACAGAGCGTTGCCATGGACGCAGTTCTGTTCACTCAGGCAATATAATCGTTTTTAAATCAATAAACTTTTTAAATCAATATTTTGTGTCAAATTATTGATTATTGAGCATTCGGAGAACACGTAAATGGATCAAGGCAAGGCAAGGCAAGTTTATTTATATTGCACATTTCATACACAATGGCAATTCAAAGTGCTTTACATAGAAGAAATTAAAATAATAAAAGAAATAAGAATAATTAAAACAGTTTAGAAAAATAGAATAAAATACAGTACAAACATTCGGACGAACAGTGGCACAGTGCGCATTCAGTAAATGCATAGCTAAACAGAAGTGTTTTGAGTCTGGATTTGAAAGTGACTACAGTAGGAGCACATCTGATCTCCTCTGGAAGCTGGTTCCAGCTGCGGCTGGCATAATAGCTAAAAGCAGACTCGCCATGCTTAGAGTGAACCCTTGGTATCTCTAGCTGATATGATCCTAATGATCTGAGTGATCTGTTGGGTTTATATTCAGTGAGCAAATCTGCAATGTATTGAGGTCCTAGGCCATTGAATGATTTAAATACCAGTAGTAAAACTTTAAAATCAATCCTAAATTTAACTGGGAGCCAGTGTAAAGACCTGAGGACTGGTGTGATGTGTTCATATTTTCTGGTTCTGCTCAGAATCCTGGCAGCAGCGTTCTGTGTGAGCTGCAACTGTCTTATGGTCTTTTTGGGAAGGCCAGTGAGGAGTCCATTACAATAATCCACCCTGCTGGTGATGAAAGCATGCACAAGTTTCTCTAAGTCTTGTCTGGAAACAAAGCATCTAATTCTTGCAATATTTTTCAGATGATAGTATGCTGATTTAGTTATTGCTTTGACATGACTACTGAAACTAAGGTCTGACTCTAGTGTCACACCAAGATTCCTGACTTGATGTTTAGTTGTTTGACCCCTAGAGTGAAGGTATGCGTTCACCTTGAGAACTTCATCTTTGTTTCCAAACGCAATGACTTCAGTTTTGTCTTTGTTTAACTGAAGAACGTTTTGACACATCCAACTGTTGACTTCATCAATGCATTGGCACAGGGAGTCAATGGGGCTGTAGGCGATAGGGCTAAGTAGAGCTGTGTGTCGTCTGCATAGCTGTGGTAAGCAATTTGGTTATTTCTCATTATTTGGCTCATTGGGAGCATATACAGGTTGAACAGGAGTGGCGCAAGAATCGAGCCTTGAGGGACTCCGCATGTCATGGATGTCCACTCAGACTTATGATCTCCTATACTCACATAATAACCTCTCCCATCTAAGTATGACCTGAACCATTTTAGGACTATCCCAGAAAGCCCCACCCAGTTTTCCAGCCTGTCAAGAAGTATGTTATGATCGACAGTGTCAAATGCAGCACTAAGGTCAAGTAGTACCAGCACTGATAATTTGCCTGAATCAGTATTTAAGCGAATATCGTTTATTATCTTTATGAGCGCTGTCTCTGTGCTGTGGTGCGGTCGGAAACCAGACTGAAAATTGTCAAAGGATCCATTCGAGCATAAGAATTTGTTCAGCTGATTGAAGACAACTTTTTCAATGATCTTGCCTATGAAAGGAAGATTTGAGATCGGTCTATAGTTGCTTAATATGGTCTTATCCAGATTGCTCTTTTTCAGGAGGGGCTTGACAACTGCAGTTTTCAGGGAGTTTGGAAAACTCCCAGAGCGAAGTGAGACATTTACCACTTCTAGAAGATCTGCTTCTAAACTGTTTAACACACTTTTGAAAAATGATGTGGGAAGTGTGTCAAGAGCGCATGTTGATGTTTTAAGGTGCTGTACAGTTTCTTCCAAAATTTTGCCATCAATTTCTTTGAAATCAAACATAGTAACTAATTTCTCAGGTGGTTTGATGGTCTGTCTGACCTCAGTGCAACTCAAGGATGTGCTGATCACCTTTCTGATATTATTGATTTTCTCAGAGAAGAAAGAAGCAAACTCACTGCACTTGTTCTCTGAGAGCATTTCACTGGGAATCTGGCTTGGAGGGTTTGTCAGTCTCTCTACAGTAGCAAAAAGAGTGCGTGTGTTGTTTAAATTGCTGTTTATAATATTTGAGAAGAAAGTCTGTCTAGCTTTGCCTAGTTCCATATTGAAAGCATGAAGGCTGTCTTTGTAGATGTTATAATGGACTACAAGTTTAGTCTTCCGCCACATGCACTCTGCTTTTCTGCATTGTCTTTTCATATTTTGCACTGCTGTTGAGTTTCTCCAAGGTGCTTTTTGTCTGCCATTCTTCTTCCTGACTTTGACAGGAGCAATATCATCAATTACACTTTTAACTTTTGAGTTAAAATAATCAAGGAGAAAATCAACAGAGTCAGCAGATATACTTGGTGTTAAGGATATAGCCTTCATAAATAGTACACTAGTGTTCTCATTTAAGCATCTCTTCTTGACAGACACAGATCTAGCTTCAATGGCAGGAGAGATCAATATATCAAAGAAAATACAGAAATGATCAGACAGTGCTACATCCTTAATAACAATCGATGAAATGTTTAGACCCTTACTGATAAGTAAATCTAGAGTGTGTCCACGATTGTGTGTGGGTCCATGTACATGCTGAGTCAGATCAAAAGTTTTTAAAACAGTTTTGATTTCTTTTGCCATATTGTTTTCTGCATTATCTATGTGAATGTTAAAATCTCCAGCAATAGCAAAACAGTCAAACTCTGAGGAAATGGTTGATAACAGTTCTGTTAAGTCCTCAGCAAAGGCTGAAGAGTATTTTGGAGGCCTGTAAACAATGATAAGTAAAATGCGTGGAGCACCTTTTAACACAATACCCAGATATTCGAAAGACGGGTAATTACCAAATGATATTTGCTTACATTGATAGATATCTTTAAAAAGAGCAGCTACTCCCCCACCTCTCATACCCGCTCTGCAGACACTCATAAAAGTAAAGTTAGGAGGGGATGTTTCATTGAGGACAGTTGCACTGCAGTTGTCTTCTAGCCAAGTTTCATTTAGAAACATAAAATCCAGGTTGTATGTGGTTATTAAGTCATTGACTAGAAGTGATTTATTTTTAAGTGAGCAGATGTTTAAAAGTGCTAACTTAACAGTCTTACTTTTTGTCCCCACAGTAGTCTTAGTTTGGCGTGTAATAGGCACCAGATTAGATGGGTTTGCTGTATGGCTTTTGAAGGCCTTAGACTTTCTATCATGTAATCGAACAGCAATAGAGAAAGATACAGGCACACTGGGTTCCCGCTTGTTCTGTAAACATTTGAGAAAGTTACTGTTATCATAGCGGGGAGCCGACACATATCACTGAGAGCTGGTATCAGTTGTTTTTGGTTCACCTCGAGCAGGAGGAGGAGGGTGTGAGCCCTGTTGTTGTGGCAGAGACCGAAGAACTCTTGCAGGAGGAGGGGGAGGGCGAGCTGGGCCCGCAGGCTTTGGTGGTTGGTGGATAGTTTGGTTCCAGCATACACCAGTTTTTCCATTTTCCCTGAGAAGCACAGAAGTGGAGATGCTGGAGAGAGGGATAACG
The DNA here is from genome assembly GCA_021554675.1 of Leuciscus idus. Lineage (NCBI taxonomy): Eukaryota > Metazoa > Chordata > Actinopteri > Cypriniformes > Leuciscidae > Leuciscus > Leuciscus idus. The sequence continues at coordinate 616,443 of CM038629.1, forward strand.
TGTCTGGTGTTATTGGAGGCTGTAATATGCTGTCCTGGTTTCCCCGGCTGTTTTCCAGAAGGTCGTCCTTGGGTGCTGAATCTTGGAGCAGTTCTAGTGTGTCACAGTCTGGCTGTGGTGAGCTCTGTGGGCAGGGCTCAGCTGAGATTGTGTCCATGAGCAGAAGTTGTTGTGGCTGAGTGATGTTATCATTGTCCTTGAGTGACGTGTCAACCGCATGTCCATTCAGGTGCTGGAGTGAAGTCCTGTGGTCATTCATACTGTGTCCAGGTGTGTGTGTGCCATTCAGGTTGAGTGGATTGGCACACACTGCAGAAGGATGGTTGAGGGAGAAGTAGATATTGTCCTTTAGCACTCTTGAACCAAGTTTGTTTGGGTGGTGGCCATCTTGTTGAAACAGTTGCCTCTGACTCCAGAAAAGATTGAAGTTGTCAATGAAGTTCACTCCTTTTATATTGCAGGTTTTTTGGAGCCATGTATTAAGCCCAAGCAACTGTGAAAACCTGTTTGTTCCTCTTGCTGGGACTGGTCCACTGATGAATGTTTGTACTTTCAGTCTTTTAAGTGTTTCAAAAAGTTCATTGAAATTCTTCTTGAGGAGTTCTGACTGCTCTTTATGAATATCATTTTTCCCCACATGAATGATGAGTCGATTTGCAGTCTTATGTTTCATCAGAATGTTCTCAAGTTCCCTGTTTACATCAGAAGTTGTTGCTTGTGGAAGGCAGCACGTAGTTGTATCCCTGCTACTAATGTTTCTGATAATGGAGTCACTAAGTATCAGAGTCGTGTGCTCGGCTGCGCTCTGAGCTGAGTGCCGCTGTCTGCTCGACCTTGAGCGCAAGTTAGCATCAGTGTTAGCTACTGGCTTATTCAGTCTGTGTTCGATCACATTCATCACGTTTGGGATTCCTCATTTACAGTCATTAATACTTCAAATCTGTTCTCAAGATGTATAGGCGGTGGTAGGAGACCAGTGTTTGCAATCCTTGTCAGAGCCGTATCTGGGGTAGAGGATGCTATTGCGGCAATATGTGATACTCGTGACAATCTGATGTCTCGAGTGCCTTTGGGTCTCGCTCCCTGATTGTGCCATCGATTTGTAAGTCGATCGGCTTGTTTCTCTACACTCAGTATGGCCTGACAAGGAGCACTAGATTCGTGGGACTCACTGGCTGTATGCTGAGGGCGTCCATGACGGAGCTCTGTTGTGTGTTCCGTCTGGTTTGGTGGTCCCGCAAATAACTATGTTTCAAGAACTGCAATCCTCTGTAAAAGTCTGTGGCAGTTAGTGCAGCAAGTAGATTCCAGAAGAGGCATTTTCTCTTATCCTTATGGAGTTGTGTTTTCTCTTCCCCGGAATGTAAGCTTTCAGTGGGAGGCTGGTCGAATAAAATAATTCAGCTTTTTTGTTGTAATCCAAGCGTTTGAGCACTGTGCTGATTTGCTGAAGTTGAAATTAGTTGATAAAAGAAGATAAAATATAAAAATATAAAAGCGATAGAGCAAAGCGCGGAGCAGTAAGCAAGAGCGTCCAAACAGTAGCTGAGCAGGAAGTAACATACTTAGAGAACAGTCAGCTTAAAGGGACAATATGTATCTTTTTAGGTATTTTATTATCTAAAATCAATATTTTTATTCATAAATATGCCCTCAATGGTGTACAAATACCTATGCCAATGATCAGACTAATCCTCGTAAACAAAGAATTTATTATCTTTAAATACATGGGACGGGTAGGTCCACGGAGGCTTCCATGTAGTTCCGCCATCTTGAAAAACTATAATAGCAGAGAGGGACAAAAAGTACTAGGCCAACGCGTTTCCACAACGCGTTTCATTCAGAGCCAGGCGTCACGTGACTGAAGTCAACAGAAGCAGAGAAGCAGAGCAGAGAGAGGCGCTTGTCACTGCCCCGGCAAGTTTAAAAGGATGCACTGCATGGTTATTTATACACCGTTCATTCATACATACATATGAGTCACAGGATAAGGAGTCCTCGTCGTCGAAAAAGTCCAAAATAGACCGTAAAAGGAAACGTGACCGGAGATTACAAAAACAAGGGTTAATGTCGGGATAGCTAATGCAGGAGAAAGCTTTGAAAAGAGATTCCTGCTTTCTTCTCGACAGGTAAGTCAATGTTACGGTCTTAATTACAAGCTTCTTTTTCATTGCTTTGTTGTGAACTTTATTATATAGACAGTAGAACATTTATAGTTATATCTATTTATCTATTCTATTCATAGTAAGTTAAACAGGCTCTTTGATGATTAGCAGCTAACGTTATTGAGTAAAGTAACGTTAGAGAAGGCACGGATGATGATATCTAACAATGCACGTAACGTTACTTCAAAAATATATAACGAATAAAGGCGGCATTACTACTAACTACCATAGTTAATGTTTTTCACAGTCAGTAATTTATACTGTAACATTCTTTTTTTCGTTGATTCAAGTTTCAGTTTGTTTTAAATAAACCTGTTCACCCGAAGGAAAACTCGAAGTGCTATTATAAGACATCCTGTCATAGCTTTTTGGTACATAACGGCAACCGTAGATGCAACGCGCATTTGGAAAAGTGAGGTGCTGGAGAGCATTATTTGTTTGAATGCAAAATACAATTTCACCACTAGATGGGAGAAATTCCTACTTACAGTCCCTTTAATGCCCATCCAGCAGAATACACTTAACTTTGGTAATTCCATCATTCCATGTTTGAATTGTCAGAGGTGTGGCGCAGTTGATCCTGGCAGAAGAGAGTTCAAGAAAAAGAATCTCCAGAAATGTATACAGCCAGTGCTTATGAGCTAAGTTGTGCGGTGGAACCCAAACTTGAACAATGATCTTCTTGGCTGCCGTTAGCCCAGCTAACCAAATTTTCCTAGACCTTTCATCCATATCTTCAAATTCAGAATCATCATTGAGGAGGTGTAAAACAGGGTCCATGGGGAGTTGAACACTTTATCAGATCAGACAGTGATTGTAGCACTTTAGTCCAAAAGTCATAAATCTTAGGGCAGTCCCACATTATATGCATAAAAGTCCCCAAAATATTTTGTGAGCAAAGAGAACAAAAAGGGTGTGGGGCTTGACCAATTAAGTGCCTGACTCTGGGGGTAAGGTATGCCCTATGAGAGATCTTCATTTGAATAAACTGATGGTTGGGATTCTGAGATGAGCTACATATGTTGTTCCAGCTTGTGCCCCAGTTTATTTCTTTACCCCTGTGTGCCATTGAACGATCCCATGCCAGAGTGCTAGGCTTGGGAAACAAAGATGACAGAAGCCTGGCATACATAAAAGAAACAACACTTTTTGGGGCCACATTTATCCAATTTATTACTGGATGTTCCTTCATCTCTGAGCCCCATACAACCTTATGTGCTTTAAAAGCTGATCTAAGTCTGAAGTACAAGAATAAGGAGTGTCTGGGGATACCATAAAGTGAAGTCATTAAAATTTAATAAAGAATCTTCCCCATTCAAGTCCCCCATAGTAAGTAAGTAAGTAAGTAAAGTTTATTTCTAAAGCGCTTTTCACAGATAAAATCACAAAGTGCTGTACACGAGAAAGGTAAAACAAAACAATATAAAAAATGTATATACATATGTCAAATCAAAGTGACACTAGTGAAAAGCCATCAACCAAAAGCTTTCTTAAATAAATAAGTCTTCAAATCTTTTTTAAAAGAGTCAACAGAGGCTGCCAGACGCAGAGACAGGGGCAGGGCGTTCCACAGTCTGGGGGCAACAGACTGAAAAGACAGGTCCCCTCGGGTCTTAAAACGAGTTTTTGGGACCATAAGCAGGTTCTGGCCTGAGGACCGAAGAGTGCGGCTAGAGGAGTACGGGGTCAAAAGGTCCTTGATGTACTGTGAGGCCTGACTGTTTAAGGCCCTAAAAGTCAGCACTAAAATCTTAAAATCAATCCTGAATTTTACAGGGAGCCAATGGAGAGCGAACAAAACGGGAGTGATATGCGACCTTCTTGGGGCACCAGTTAGAAGTCTAGCAGCAGAATTTTGAACCATTTGCAGTTTGTTCAGAGCTGACTTATTCAAGAAGGTAAAGACAGAGTTGCAATAATCAAGTCTAGTTGATATGAAAGCATGAATTATAATTTCCAGATCCTTCTTTGACAACATTTTGCGTATTTTAGAGATATTCCTAAGGTGATAAAAGCAGTTTCGGACAAGCTGTTTTGAGTGTATCTCCAAAGACCAGGCCTGGTCAAACACAACCCCCAGGTTTCTGAGGCTGGATTTGACAGAGGAGCCAAGGGAGCCAAGGTGCTGTTTGATCAGCGGGATCTTGTGGTCTGGAGCAAAGATCAGTGTTTCAGTTTTACTTGCATTTATCTGCAGAAAGTTAGAGGCCAGCCAGTCTTTGATGGAGGACACACACTCTAAGAACAGTGACAAACGATGGAAATCAGCATCATTGAAAGAACAGTACAACTGGACATCGTCGGCATAGAGATGATACGAAACATCCTTAAAACAACCCATAATATGACCAAGTGGCAAAATGTACAGTAAAAACAAAATAGGGCCCAAAACTGACCCTTGTGCCACTCCGCAGGCCAAATTGGTCACATCTGACTGTACATTGTTTATAGCGACATTAAAGGTTCTGTCATGAATATAGGAAGAGAACCACTGGAGGACAGATCCAGATAGTCCCATCTCATTATGAAGCCTGTTGATCAGTATACTGTGATCTACCGTGTCAAAAGCAGAAGTCAAATCGAGAAGTACAAGTACAGTGTAGCGGCCAGTGTCCGCCGCCATCATCACATCACTAGAGACTTTGATAAGAGCTCTTTCAGTGGAGTGCAATTTTCGAAAACCAGACTGAAAAATATCAAACAAGTTGTGCTGCTCCATAAAGGAGGTCAGCTGGCATGCCACTACTTTTTCCAAAATTTTTGAAATAAATGGAAGTTTTGATATGGGCCTATAGTTATTAGGTTCTGAGGGGTCAAGATTGGGCTTTTTAAGGATCGGGTTTACCACAGCGTGTTTGAAGTAGCTGGGGACTGAGCCAGATGCAAGTGACAGATTAATTATTTTTACCACACAGGGGCCAACAATATCGAACATTTTCAACAATAGGGGTGTTGGGACAGTGTCAGCAGGGCTTGAAGACGGTTTCATATTTCCTATTAAGGTCTTCACATCCTGTAGGCTGACAGGAGTGAAGGACGACGAAGACAACACCATTGAAAATTTAGTAGAACACACAGTGATTTGGGGAACTTTAACACTGGCCCTAATGTCACGGGGTGACGAAGGCGGGAACCTTTTCTTTTTGAGAACGTGTTTCCCCCGGGGAGTGCTTCCGCGGTGACACCGGGACGGTTCCGGTTTCCCGCGTGAGTGTCATGGCGGCGGGCGAGGCTTGACGAGGAAAACTCGCGGCAGGTGTGAGAGGGGAGGATACAGGATGGTGATTGGGACATGGAGGAGGAAGGTGGCTGATAAAAGGACACTTTGGCAGTGAGGAAGGTGCGCAGGAGGGCTCGAGGAGAGGTGAGGCACGCAGCACGCGAGCGGCCGCGGTCGCGGCGGGAGGCCGCGGGAGAGAGAGGACGAGAGAGACAGATGAGAGAGACAGATGAGAGAGCCAGAGAAAACTTCGGCTGGATTGCGGGTGGAAGCCTTGGTACACTGAGTCTGTTGAATTGCAGTTTTATTGTGGAAATGAGCACGAGTGAAACCTTACAGTGTGTGGTGGAAATGTGAGTTGGGAATTATTTCTGCTGTTCACTCGCAATCACAGCTGTCCATTCCTCTCTCTGTCTGAGTCCAGTGAAGAGCCTGCTAATGCTGTGAGTTACATGTATTCATTCCTCTCTCTGCCTGAGTCCAGTGAAGAACCTGCTAATGCTGTGAGTTACATGTATTCATTCCTCTCTCTGCCTGAGTCCAGTGAAGAACCTGCTAATGCTTGAAGAGCCTGCTGGTGCTGTGAGTTGCACGTGTCTATTCTTCCCTCTGTCTGAGTCCAGTGAAGAGCCTGCTAATGCTTGAAGAGCCTGCTAATGCTGTGAGTTACACGTGTCTATTCCTCCCTCTGTCTGAGTCCAGTGAAGAGCCTGCTAATGCTGTGAGTTACATGTATTCATTCCTCTCTCTGCCTGAGTCCAGTGAAGAACCTGCTAATGCTGTGAGTTACATGTATTCATTCCTCTCTCTGCCTGAGTCCAGTGAAGAACCTGCTAATGCTTGAAGAGCCTGCTGGTGCTGTGAGTTGCACGTGTCTATTCTTCCCTCTGTCTGAGTCCAGTGAAGAACCTGCTAATGCTGTGAGTTACATGTATTCATTCCTCTCTCTGCCTGAGTCCAGTGAAGAACCTGCTAATGCTTGAAGACCCTGCTAACGCTTGAAGAGCCGGCTAATGCTGGAGAGGCCTGTTGATGCTGAAAGAGCCTGCTGATGCTGAAAGAGCCCGTTAATGCTGGAAGAGCCTGAGGCTAGTGAAGAGCCGGCTAATGCCGGAAGGGCCTGCTGATACTGGAAGAGCCTGCTGATACTGGAAGAGCCTGCTGATGCTGAAAGGGCCCGTTAATGCTGGAAGAGCCTGAGGCTAGTGAAGAACCGGCTAATGCCGGAAGGGCCTGCTAATGCTGGAAGAGCCTGCTGATGCTGGAAGAGCCCGTTAATGCTGGAAGAGCCTGGGGCTGGTGAAGAGCCGGCTGGTGCCGGAGGGGCCTGCTGGTGCTGGAGGAGCCTGCTGATGCTGGAGGAGCCTGTTAATGCTGGAAGAGCCTGAGGCTAGTGAAGAGCCGGCTGATGCTGGAAGAGCCTGCTGATGCTGGAAGAACCTGCTCCCGAAGAAAGGAGGATGCGGAAGGGACTTTACATTGTTTTTATTATTTAATAAAGAATATTTATTTTTAATTCTGTGTCTGCCTCCTTTGTGTCCACGGTCAGCTCCTCAGGGGCGGCACGCGGGCGGAGGGGTGGGCGGCCCGCTGGCGCTCCACCCCGACCTGTGACAAGTGGCGTAGTCGGCAGGGTTGCCGCCCTGAGTTGAGCGACCGTGGGCCGAAGGTATGGCGACCAGTTTTTTTTCTCCTTTTTTTGTTGTTTGTTTTTGCTGTCTCTTTTTTTTTTTTTTCTCTTTCTTTTTTTCTTTTCTTCGGCGTCCCGCTCCAGGGACTGGAGCGGATTGGTGGGGGAGGATGTCACGGGGTGACGAAGGCGGGAACCTTTTCTTTTTGAGAACGTGTTTCCCCCGGGGAGTGCTTCCGCGGTGACACCGGGACGGTTCCGGTTTCCCGCGTGAGTGTCATGGCGGCGGGCGAGGCTTGACGAGGAAAACTCGCGGCAGGTGTGAGAGGGGAGGATACAGGATGGTGATTGGGACATGGAGGAGGAAGGTGGCTGATAAAAGGACACTTTGGCAGTGAGGAAGGTGCGCAGGAGGGCTCGAGGAGAGGTGAGGCACGCAGCACGCGAGCGGCCGCGGTCGCGGCGGGAGGCCGCGGGAGAGAGAGGACGAGAGAGACAGATGAGAGAGACAGATGAGAGAGCCAGAGAAAACTTCGGCTGGATTGCGGGTGGAAGCCTTGGTACACTGAGTCTGTTGAATTGCAGTTTTATTGTGGAAATGAGCACGAGTGAAACCTTACAGTGTGTGGTGGAAATGTGAGTTGGGAATTATTTCTGCTGTTCACTCGCAATCACAGCTGTCCATTCCTCTCTCTGTCTGAGTCCAGTGAAGAGCCTGCTAATGCTGTGAGTTACATGTATTCATTCCTCTCTCTGCCTGAGTCCAGTGAAGAACCTGCTAATGCTGTGAGTTACATGTATTCATTCCTCTCTCTGCCTGAGTCCAGTGAAGAACCTGCTAATGCTTGAAGAGCCTGCTGGTGCTGTGAGTTGCACGTGTCTATTCTTCCCTCTGTCTGAGTCCAGTGAAGAGCCTGCTAATGCTTGAAGAGCCTGCTAATGCTGTGAGTTACACGTGTCTATTCCTCCCTCTGTCTGAGTCCAGTGAAGAGCCTGCTAATGCTGTGAGTTACATGTATTCATTCCTCTCTCTGCCTGAGTCCAGTGAAGAACCTGCTAATGCTGTGAGTTACATGTATTCATTCCTCTCTCTGCCTGAGTCCAGTGAAGAACCTGCTAATGCTTGAAGAGCCTGCTGGTGCTGTGAGTTGCACGTGTCTATTCTTCCCTCTGTCTGAGTCCAGTGAAGAACCTGCTAATGCTGTGAGTTACATGTATTCATTCCTCTCTCTGCCTGAGTCCAGTGAAGAACCTGCTAATGCTTGAAGACCCTGCTAACGCTTGAAGAGCCGGCTAATGCTGGAGAGGCCTGTTGATGCTGAAAGAGCCTGCTGATGCTGAAAGAGCCCGTTAATGCTGGAAGAGCCTGAGGCTAGTGAAGAGCCGGCTAATGCCGGAAGGGCCTGCTGATACTGGAAGAGCCTGCTGATACTGGAAGAGCCTGCTGATGCTGAAAGGGCCCGTTAATGCTGGAAGAGCCTGAGGCTAGTGAAGAACCGGCTAATGCCGGAAGGGCCTGCTAATGCTGGAAGAGCCTGCTGATGCTGGAAGAGCCCGTTAATGCTGGAAGAGCCTGGGGCTGGTGAAGAGCCGGCTGGTGCCGGAGGGGCCTGCTGGTGCTGGAGGAGCCTGCTGATGCTGGAGGAGCCTGTTAATGCTGGAAGAGCCTGAGGCTAGTGAAGAGCCGGCTGATGCTGGAAGAGCCTGCTGATGCTGGAAGAACCTGCTCCCGAAGAAAGGAGGATGCGGAAGGGACTTTACATTGTTTTTATTATTTAATAAAGAATATTTATTTTTAATTCTGTGTCTGCCTCCTTTGTGTCCACGGTCAGCTCCTCAGGGGCGGCACGCGGGCGGAGGGGTGGGCGGCCCGCTGGCGCTCCACCCCGACCTGTGACACTAATGTCTTGTACTTTGTTCACAAAAAACGACAAAAAGTTATTACAGTCCTCATGTGTGTACACAGGCACAAGAGGAGCTAAAGGTGCAGTTAGATTTTCGATGGTGTCAAACAAGGCCTTAGGATTTTTCTTATTACCTGAAATAAGATTGGAAAAATAAGCCGAGCGAGCCTGCTTTATCAATTCATTCAGATCCAGTATCATATCTTTTAAATGGAGTCTGTGTACCTCTAATTTAGTCGTTTTCCACAGACGCTCAGTCTTATGACATTTTCTCCTAAAACTACAAATGTTATCATTCATCGATGGGAGGGCTTTTTTATGTGACCCTGAAATGTTTTTAACAGGCGCTACCATATCCAAAATCGACAGACAGTGTCCCCCATGACCCATATACCTATTTCTGCCCATACACCTTGAATGAATGGTTTATTTCCAGACAGTAATTTGTTATTACGCCAAATGGGAGATGATCTATGCCATTTTGATGCAAAACCCACTAGCCTCTCAACTTGTCTGGTAGTCCGAAGCATGTATGTCAGTATCGGGCCATACCTCAGTGTACAATGACTAATGGAGAGACCAGAAAAGAAAAAATCCTTAAGTCTAATAGGGGCAATTATGTCCTGCTCTATTGTCTTCCATGGTGATGTATAATTTGGATCCAACCACTGCTTAATTGGACATATAATAAAAGACCAATGATAATATTTAAAGTTGGGAAGTGCCCATCCTCCATCTAACTTGTTACGTTGTAGTGTGGTCCGTTTAATACGAGGTCGTCTCCCATTCCATATATATTTGGTGAGTAGCGTGTCAACTTTAGACCAGTAGCTCTTTGGCGGAGGTAGTGGCAGCATAGAGGAAATGAAATTAACGCGTGGTAAAATGTTCATTTTCACTACTGCTATGCGAGATGGGACAGAAGCAGGCAGGGCAGTCCACCTTCTAGTATCCTCCTCAACCTTCTTCAACACCCTGGTGTAATTGGATTTAGTTAAGGCTGTGACAGATGGTTGAATCGACACCCCTAGATATTTGACCTCTTTGGTAGTTGCAATACTAGTAGGTAAAACCAACTGACTTCTATCACTGTTAATTAACATCAAGGCCGATTTAGAGAGATTAATTTTAAAACCTGAGAGTGCACCAAACATATTTAATGCTCTAATATTGTTGGGGAGAGAATTTTGAACCTCTGACATATATATTAAACTATCATCCGCATACATTGACACTTTGTGAGTAGAGTTGCCAATGTGAATAGGAGAAATGGCTATACTGTTACGAATATACCGCGCTTAAGGTTCTATAGAAAGATTAAAGATTAAGGGGTGTACTCCTTTTCTTATGTACATTGATAAAAAAAAAAATTCTCTTACACAGGGCAAAAAAAAAATATTCTAAATGCCCCGTGTGTGCAGTGTCCTACGTAGACATTCGACAACATATAAAAAAATTTCATCAAGTAAGGAATGAGACAGAAGTAAAACTTCTGGTCTCATATTCTACTGGCCGGTAAGTTCTAGTTTGGTAACACAATTCTTGATGTGACACATTGTGCCTCATTCATGTATCATTAGCAGAACAGTTTTTGTGTAAATCATTCAGAAAGCTTTTAAAACTTTATTTATTTTTTGAGAATTTTTCTTATTTTTGCTTATCAATTCAGTATCTTTTTCAGACAAATTTCTGGAAATCAAGTTTTATGGTCAATAAGCCACAGGATAATTAATCAACATCTGTAACAATGACCTAAATGGGTCTGTGTACTGAATTTGCACAATGCTGCCACACATAACTGACCTTTCATAAAATTATTTTCCTTTGCTATTATTGTGCATGAAATAACAAACATGACCTTCCCCTTTGTCACATCCCTGTCACACCTCCTCCACTTAACTCTCTATCTAACAACACTCACTCGGTTTGCAGTGTGTATGAAGTGTTTTTTTTTTTTTTTTTTTTTTTTTTGGGCCCATGTTAACATGCAGCAGTGTAGCCATCGTTTCAGCAGTTTAATTCTGCTGTGCTACATGTGCTGAATTAAAGGGAGAGTGCATTGTTTGTAGACAAAACAAACATAAATTGACATGAAAATGTCTTCATTTGGATTGTGGATCAGTAACACACTGCAAACACATCTTATGTGAAAGCACAATGAGTCCTGCTTCTGCACCACATACTTACTGTAATACACACTAGTGCATATATACTGCAAATGGATCTTGTGTTGAACAGTCATGGTCTGCTGGTCCAACATTATATAATATTTAACAGATTATCTATCTATATATATATATTTATATACATATTAGTGCTGGGCAACGATTAATCGCATCCAAAATAAAAGTTTGTGTTTACATTATAAATGTGTGTGTACTGTGTATAATTATTTTGTATATAATAATACACACATATTCATGTATTTTTTCCATGTACTGTATATGTCAGAATATATATACTTGGACAATAAAGTTAGAAGGATTCAGAGTAACTTTTAATGAAGCTTTGAGATGAACAAACTGGACAACAAACTATTTATTTTCACTTATTCGGCCAAACACAGAAAGTAATTTTTTTTGCCATTTTCGGCCGAATAATTTCAGTTGCCAAATATTTGGTGCATCCCTACTCTTTTGTGTAGATATATTGAAATCTTCACTTACATAATGCTATATTTATATGGTTTCATTTGTAATTTGTGCCCATGGGTTATAATAATGGTGAATGAGCAAGCACACACACCCTAATTGTGAATAATTGGCTTTCATTAATGATTAATGTACAAGTTTAACTGACATATACTCCTATTTACAATAGGAAAATTTCGTTTCACGAATGCTGAAATATCAGAAACGGGAACATCTGAACAGCAGTGTGCCGATCTGCTCTGTGTCGGGGGAAAATTAACTCTGGGGTAAGTTTCCACCAGTTCCCAAAGGATGATCCAGTCAAGGCGATATGGGTCCGAAACATTAGGCGTGATAATTTAGTTATAAGGAGACACACCACTGTCTGCAGTCGGCATTTTATGCCTGAAGATATAATTGAAGGGGGCCGACGCCATTTCAAACCCGGGGCGATTCCGGTGTTGTCTGCGAGCAAAAATAAAAGGCTAAACTACTGATAGCATACAAGTCTAAACTAACTACTGATAGTTAGCTAATGCTGTATCAGGTGCCATTAGCAAAAGCTACATATACTAACTTACATATCTTCGTAATTATGAATAAATGAGGAGGTTAAAAACTTAAATCCTTTGTCTAACGGAGTACTCGGGGCACTGGACATCCGTTTAGCAATACGGTGCACATCTGAAATTTATAGTTTGGGTAGCTCTTGTAAACAACGGCTATAAAAGGTCGCCATTACTACGCTGTGTTTACCTCAGTAGCTGACGGCCGGTAGTAGTTATACTCGTTTTGTAGAATCCGTAATAATAATGTTACGCTTAACCCTTATTGCAATTCATTTCATTTTAATTCATTGTCTAATTATTTTGGCAATTAATTATTTTTTTTTATTGATTCAAAGCGCTAATTTTTTTTTTAAGAAAAATATATTTTTTTGTGTGTGTTGTATCAGTCTTACAAAATTAAGGATTGATGTTGATATTGTCTCCACTTTGCCTAGGGGGCTTCCAAATTTTTGGAGATTAATACACGTTGACTAATAGAGAACAACTAATAAATGCACAGTGAATAACAATGGCTTTTTTCTTGTTTTTAGGCAAAGGAACGGGCTGGCGCCATAAAAAAGTCAAAGAGGAATGAAATCATTGACGAACTAATAAAATTGCGTCAGAGCAACCCCAACATACCTGTGCACTCTAACCTGGACCTTCACTCAGATAGTGAAGGCCAGGAGAGTGCACAGGGTGAGGGTTTGCTAAACCCAATTTGCAATCAGTGCAAAATATTGGGAAAAGAACTAATAAAACAAAAAAACAAAATGCAATCATTAAAAAGGAGGCTTAAACTGTCGGAGGAGCTGCAGGCCACCCATAAAGAACACCAGCGGGTGGTCTTCAGAAAAAAAACTCCAACTCCTGTTTATGGTATGTATAAATTATACATGACCTTATCTTAATTTATTTATTTATTTATTTAAATAAACGTAGGCTACAGATTTGACTGGTTGGACCATTTCCATACTTTCCATTCAGAGTAATTTATATTTAAATGAAGAGTGCTTGCAAATATCTATTGCAAATGTGTGTATGTGCTGAAATGTGTAAATATGCCCAGCTGATGAATTGCAAATGTGTTAATGTTTGCGTTGTGCTATCTCCGTAATGGCCTATTGACACACAATATATGCCTACAGCACGTGTCTACAATTATTTGCATCAGTTATTCATATAGACTAATGGTAATATACTTTGAAATATTTATGTTATAATAGTTTTCAACTTTTTTTAAAACAGGAATGCTCCATCTCCTTCATCTGCAACTCGGAGGGCGCGCAGCAACACAGTTGAACGTCAGAAAGAGTAAGTACATATTTACCAATGTTTGTGCAATTTTGTTTATATACTTATTACAATATGAGCCTGTATGAGTTTATTTATTTTTGGAGGTTGGTTGATAATGTTACATATGTTGGCATAGTACTTTGTTCAACCTTTATTAATATTAATATTATTATTTTTATAGGAATGTGGTAGCATCACTCTCACCCTCACCTGCAACTCGCACTGGGAGGGCACGCGATAGGTGTCGTTCAGTTTTGAGAACAACTGAAAAGTAAGTACACTTATTCCCTTTCTTTCAGATATTAGTATAATTCTGTTTACATATTCTGGTTTTACATAGTCCATACAAACATTATGTGTCTGTATGGCTTTGCATCTGGCCAATGTTACTTATAATGATTGAAATGCAGTTGTTATATTTGTGTAATAAACATGCTCACAGTTGTTTGTTTGTTTTACAGCTATAAAGGTGATGGTGATCATCAGACACCTGTTGCAAAGAGGGCCAAGACAAACATTCAGACAAGCAACAAGCAGTCTACTCTGTCATGGAAAACAGAGACTGACATTGATATGGTTCCACAGACTCTGAGATTCCTGCCTGCACGGGAACCTGGACCACAGCTGAGTTTAAAACATTGCAAATTTAAAACATTTAGTTCCTCCTCATAGAGGAATTACAATAAAACAGTGAAAAACAAAACCTTTGAATCTCCTCTTTGTTCAGGCTGCCTCTCTTGATGGCCCATTAGTCATTGGGGGAGTGTCTGTCACACCCCTGGTCTGAATCTCATTAATATTGATGAGCGATTACCCCTCCCACGCATAAACCTCTTCTGACAAAAAAAACTGTTTTACAATGTTTAAATCAATGTATTGTTTTAAGAGAACGATCAGGCAGGATGAATTTCACATCATTTTGAAGCCAGAACTAGAAACGACAACATATATTAGCCAAGAGTCTTGTGGGCACATATTTAGAATGTGTTTTGTGTTCTTAAAAAAAGAAAGTTGCTGAAATTTTTTTTAAATAACCACGCATAAACATTATTCACTTAAAAATACAAAGATTTACAAGCATGTTGATCAGATATTATGCTAGCCCTGTTTGTGTTATATAGAGTGAATTTACACTTTTGCCATTAACATGTTTATAAATAACTGAAAAAAAAAACAAATGTCAGAGCATGTCAGAACACCTCCAGGGCCCCAAAAACACCTCAGACCCCAGAGGGTTAAAGTGAGTGCGCGCGCGCGGCCGGGGCTCTCTCTCTTTTGTAACTGGTCCCGGTCATATCATAAATGATAGGAAACCCAGTAACAGCGATTATCAGTTTCTCCTCCATTTTCTCGTAACTAATGTTTTGGTAGGAACGAAAGTTTACATCGTATGTTTCTCCGGAATCAGCCAGCGCGAAGGACGTCTATATTCCGATTGGTTGCTGGCGTTTGCCGCTGCTTGCCGCTGAACCGCGTCATAGCTATTTACCATAAAGTTGAAATACTTTCAACTTTCTGATTGACTCTCAAAACGCTCAAAACGCCCAAAAAGCGACGCCGATGGATGTGACGCTCCTTGCAGCTGAGAGAAGCCAGCTTCCATTGAAAATGAATGACTTCCGGTAACTTTGGAAGCTCAAGTCGGCGGCGGTGTGAACGTACAGTAAGGGAGAGGAAACAGTCGATGACTGTAAAACATCAGATTGATCAGAGATGCATCAGTAGAAGGGAGACAGATGGCATCAAATACAGCATTTTACATTACAGTATGTATGCAGGGATGGGCAGTATTTCAGATACATGTATTTAAAATACGTATTTGAAATACAAAATACTATTTTGTATTTTAAAGCCTTTGGAAAAAATCAAATGTAATCTGTATTTAAATACATTTAAGATGAGTATTTTTGTATTTTCAAAATACATAAAATACTTTTTGCCCGTCAACCTCTTTATCAGGGTATTGATTTTGTGCATCAACTAGTTCAGACATTCACTAGCTCAGCATCGGATCAGCGATTTTTTTCTTTCTTTTTTTTTATAAGGTGAGAATGTCATGATCAATTCTACTTGTTGATTAAAGTTAAAATAGTGCATTATTCACTTCAGTTAACATGAAAGAATAAAAGAGCACAGACTAGTGGGAAAATAGCGTAAGCCAATCAGTCTTGACCGGTTGTTGATTTTTATCAACTAGCTTGTCAAATGTGTTTAAAGCATCACTGCATGTTAGGGCTGGGTGATATGACACTACATATCATAACGATGATATAAAGTTTGAATTGATGGAACTTTTTCTAAATAGTTTACATAGATGGACCTATTTGTGGGGTAAGCAAATTTATCTGTGCAGCTTTTAGTGCGCAGGAATTATTGGAACGTTGGAGTGGAAAAAGAAGCACTGATGAATGATTACACCACAAACATCTTCAGCTTTTAGTTTTATTGTACATAAAAAATAATAATAATAAAGGGGTAAATTGTGTCAAATTAATCTAAATTAATCCTAATTTTAAATTTTAGGTACACTTTCTAATTTTAATAAATTTATAGAAACAAATAAACTTTATATAAAATAAACAAAAAATTACTTAAAAAGCATTGGACTACCTGCAAAAAAAAAATCAAAAAAAAAAAAAAAAAAATCAAAAGAGTTTGAAATACAGTTTATGCTGTGGAATCAAAACTGATATTGAGAATTGTGAAACCATGATATTGTTACTGTGAAGTAAAATTGAGATTTTGGTCATATCGCCCATCCATATTCTTTGCTAGATAGCAGAAAAGATTCCCACAGTTGTACATGCAGTATGAATTTTTTAATAGTGTTCAACACAAGTAATAGACTACAGTGTAACCAGAAATGAGTATATAAATGGCTGCTATTTTGCAGAAAGAAAGAAAGAAAGAAAGAAAGAAAGAAAGAAAAAAAAGACAGAGAGGGCAGAGATGAGGTTAGGAATGATAAGTCAGTAGGCCTATGTAGTTTCTTCATTCACTGTGACCTGTACCTGCACTGGATGGTTTTCACACAGTATTTTGTATTTGTATTTTAAATACATTTCCATGTATTTATGCCCATCTATGCAATACTGTAAACAGATTACCATGGTAGAGACTGCCGAATTACTGTAACTCACCCTTCATCTGTAAAGGTCCACTACTGTATAGATTCAGTCAAATGGTATAGAGTGAAATCATTTACTGTATTGCCAGCAAACTCTGTTCTAGCACAGAACCTCATGGCTGTACTTCATCACACCTTTTGATAACACACTGGATACTATTACAAACATTATGGATTCAATTACTTCTAATGTGGCATAGCCTGTATTACTGTAATTATTTCAGCAACAACTGTGATTTGAAACATGTATCTTGCATTGTTTGCTGTTGAATGAACTGATTGTTAAAAGTACTAAATTGAAAGAAGATCATACTGTTGTGTTTCTGTGATTAAACCAAATGTTCTCATTACATATTCCAATAATCTTGTGTTTGAAACAATGATTATGTGGACTGAAGTGTGTATAACTGTAATGAAAGCATGAGATCAGGTTTTGAAAGAATGACTGCAGGAATAACCTGCTCTCAGGCTTCAGCCCCGGGCCACACTACCAGAGGAACCTCTTCATCGCTCCTACAGAACTACTGGTGGAAGTTCCCGGATGTTGACGAGTTCGCATCGCAGGAACGAGGAACAATATGAAGGTATTTTTGGTGCAAATCCACTGAACGCCTGTGACAGTGAAATCTGTAGATGTAGAGAATAGCCACACATGTGTATCAGTGAATGTGAAGTCACAGAGAGAAATGTTTTAAGAGTTGCAAACTTGTAGACTTTTTCTTCTCTTCCACAAACAACACAACAGTTACACCTTCTCTAATTCTTCATTGCAGGCGGACAAATCCTGTTCCACAAATCACTAATTACAGGGTTTTTTTTATTCGCTTTGGTACTATTTTCACAAGTAAGGTGTACATTTTCAAAACTCTTAGTACAAAAAATCCACACTGATCACACTTGTAACACAGCCTTTAATGTGTTTTGGCGTTCATGTGCAGGACAGCAGTGTCTACAGTCTGCAGGATTGGTTTTCTGTCTTGAGTTGAAGCGGTGTCGTGTCAGCGGCCCCTAAGCTAATAACTAATGATCGCTGCGACGGAAGTGAATCAATCAAACTAACTTTATCTGGACAATAACTTTATTCTAGAGCTGCTGTAAAGCCAAAACAATCTGTTACTGTAATCTCCTATTATCACTGTAAAGCTGCTTTGAAACAGTCCACATTGTTAAAAGCGCTATAAATGAAGTGACTTGACTTCGGTTATGAATGGAAGCTTGTTTCCACCACAGAATACAGAAAACATTTTAAAAGATAATTGTGACTTTATATCTCGCAATTCTGACTTTCTAACACGCAGTAACGACTTTATATCATGCAATTCTGACTTTATTTACCAATTGCGTGTAATAAAGTCGAAAACTTTAAAATTAATAAACTCGAAATTGCGTGAAATAAACTCGCAATTGACCTTTTTTCCCTCAGAAGTGCATGTTAAATACAAAAAGTCCCAATTAACTTTGTAATAAGGGTTTATATAGCCCATGTATTTTTGTAAGGTATGTCATATTTGTACCAGACCTCAAAAGTAACACAGACGATTAACGATTTCCACCGTTTCTCTCCACTGTAAATCAAGCCTTTCACAAATACTGTGACTTATATTACTATTTGAGTGACAGAGACTTTAAAAGGAACAGATTTTAATTGTAATCACTTTAGCCTGATAACAATGTTAAATTAATTACATTTTTTTTATTCGCTTTGGTACTATTTTCACAAGTTAGGTGTACATTTTCAAAACTCTTAGTGCTAATATCACAACAGATCATCAAAAGTGCACTTTTTTCAAACATATCATCATGTTTTCAGTTGTGTGTGTTAGTACAATACTCAAAATCACAAAGTATCCTTTTCACAACACAAAATAAGTGTTTCATCTTCATAAATGCTTCATTCACAGTCACTGCCTTTCATAAAGCTCTTACTATCAAACCTTTGATTTGCATCTATTCTTGTTCAGTTTAAGACATTTGTCTATTATTTAATAATAGACAAATAATATTATTAAAGCAGTTTAGTTTTGAATGGATTGAGACTGTTTCTTAACATGCTTTTTAATTCGTGTGTTACTGTTTCTTAACATGCTTTTTTTGGAGTGATTAGGGTGGAAGTGATGTAGGAGACCAGATCTCCAGTCTTAAAGCAAGACAATGAATGTTCATCTTCTTTTGAAAAGGTAAACTTCTTACTTTTTTCTTTCTTTAAATAACATTCCCCTTGTAGGTTACATTTTTATTTATTTCAAATGTTTTTACATGCTCACCTCCAGGACGTGTTGCCTGACAGTGACACTGCAATCACAAGTCATTCGGTAAAGCCGGAGACTCAACAGCTTGAATGCAAATCAGCCTTTCTTGATCAAAAGGTAATTCTCTATATATTATGAAGTAAAAGATAAAATTGACCTATTCTATGTTCAATTCGTATTAAGGGTTTTCTTTGTGTTGCTGATAATGTCTATTTTTCAGGGCTTCTGGCAGAATTTGACATCATCTTTAAAGGTTGACAGCCCTCGTGCTGAAAACAAGTCTGAATCTTCAGGCGAAAAGGTAATAAATCTGTATATATTTGTTTACTAAACAGCTCGGTTTCTGCTTCAGTAACACATTTCAGGAAAGCCATACTGGCAGAATATTAAAAGAAATGTCCTTCTTTAACCTTTTCAATATCCTATCACATTTAAACAAGTAGCAGTTTGATATGAAAATGAAAGTATAGAGAGATTACATGACAATTTACAAAAATAACTTTCAAGATAAAAATAAAAGATAAGATAAAGAAATAGCACCTTTATAAAACATTTGCCTCAAAATGTGCGCTCTCTATGAGAAATGTGAAATTATCACACATATAACACAGATTTATATCTTACAGGTTCACCGTTACATAAAAAAATAATGTAATTTATAAAAAATAGTACAATTCATCTGTTTAATAGTAAAAGCCTGCATATTGAATTTCAATCAGAAAATGTAATCGGAATTATTTTTGTGTTACAGGATAATGACAAGGAATCCGACTTGGTTGAATCAGCTTACATTTCAGCAGAAGACACATTCTTCCGATGTAGTTTGCCACAGGAGCCATGTTTCTTTTTTATTGACAAAAAAGAATGGCAAGACCTGAGGAAGCATCCAAAAGGAAGATGCTTTCAAGGATTACAGTGGACAAACATGATTGCCAGAGGAATCAGATCTATTCACCCATACTGCAGTTTTGGTTTCAAACGCCACAGTGTGAAAACCCTGCAGTCACTAAAAAACACACCACTACTCAAATATAATGGCTACTGCCGGTTTGAAAATTGGCCCATTAATGTTTCTGTGGAAGTCAAAGATGAGGTCACCCTGAAGGCAGCCGTGATATTCACAGGAGGAGATGTGTGCCACAGTACCACTGAGCTAAAAAGGAGGCCAGTGCGTGCAGATTCACGAATATCCATTGGAGAAACTCTGGAAACCAAACTACCCAGAAGTGTCTATTTGGATTCCAAGCAAAAACTCCCCGATGGTGATGCAGTCTGGGTGCAGAGATGAAGAGCCAACAAAAGAGCTTCTGAAAACCATTGCATGGAGCCAAAGACAACTAAAAAGACCTCATTCAAATGAACCTCTGAGTCTCCAAAAGCTCATTGATGAAAAGAAGGGATCAGACAATGAAGTCCTGCAGAGGGTCATGATGCGCCCAAAAGTCATTATGATGTGGTCAAAGAAAATGCTGTCAGTGTTTTACCAAAGGTGCAAGAAAAAGGAAACTCTACAAGTCCACCATACTATGTGTATGAATTAGTTGTGCACAATCCTTCCAAGGGGGCATCTCCTCTTCCAGTTACAACCTACCTAACTTGAGACCACACCACAGCATCTGTCACATACTTCTTGCAGGCTTTTCAAACTGACATGATGAAGCTGTATGGGAAAAAAGCAGTCAAAAGGCCAATTATGATCATTTGTGATGGCTCCCCTGTACTTCAAAATTCTATTTCTTTTGTATTCTGCAAACTGAGTCTGGAAGATCTTCTGCAGAAGTGCTTTGAAGTAATCACTGGCCAATACCAGGCAGAAAAGTTTGATCTTCCGATCCTTCAGAGATGCCTGAGCCACATCATGAAAAATGCAAATGATCTGTGCAAAAAAACAGTAGGTATTTTTTTAAGGGAGAGTAGTTTATAATGCATTCTGACATTATTATTTTCTTGCTTGCTATCATTTTAGTATGCAAAAACATTACAAGCTTGGAATGCACACATTTGGGCTACTTGCATGTTCATCAGCTCTGAAGCAGAAGGATGAGGAGCTTCTCAGTGCCACAGTCGTGTTTTGTAGTCCCTGCAGTGGAGACAATGTGGCAAAGCATTACAACAACCTACTAGTGGATACACTGGATGTTGATGAACAAAACATTACTGCTGAAGACTACAAGGTAATTAACACAGTGTGACTTCTACTCATGTAGACTGTTGACAGCACACAGTCACACAGGATGGTCTTGTGCTGGAATCTCTGACTTGACCTGCTGTGCACTTTTTGCATTGCATTCGCAACCATGTGTGTTTTACATCATGTACATGAAGACATGACATTGTCTTTCACTCTACCTCTTGCTTAATGCCTCTAGAGAGTAGCTGACCCACAATTTGGTGCAGAATTATTAATTAATTCTCTTTTATTACATGAGTATAAGTAACACAATTTAGTATATGAGCATAAACATTTTGAATGTCTTCACAAAATCACAGACACATTTTATCTATGTTTGAAACAAATACTATGTCTAACTACACAACGTAGTGTGCTAGTACGTACACATTAATGTTTAATTGTATACAATGAAAAACATTTCTTTCCAGAATGATGTGGGAACCACACCTCTCGAGAGCCAGTTCAGCAGGTAATGGAGAGAGCATCTCTTGACCTTGATGGTGAAGAAATCAATTATTATGCACCAACATTCATTGCGAGATTGGCCAAGTATTTCCTCCCACATGCAACTCTGTGGTCTGGTCTGATGCTAGGTACAGGGTTCATACACCTTTTCCAAAGTCAAATTCAAGCACTTTCAAGGTCCATTTTAAAGCTTTTTCCAGCACCTTACACCACCGTCAATTACACATCATTACATAGTCAAAATTATTATTTAGTGTTTTTATCACATTAAAAGAGATAATGCTATAATCAGCAAACTTGTGTTTCGTAATAGCAGAAGGATCAGATATTTAAGCAAATTTAAGCAAAGTTTTATTTTTTTCAAGTAGATAATGCCTATGAATAATACTTTTCATTATATTAATGTCCAAATATTGCTTCCCAAATAATGTGATTTTCAGGCTGTAAAACTGAAGTAATTTCAAGGGCTGAAAATATGAAGACATAGGACTTGAACAGAAATATTTTACAGGCCTTGGTTTTGGGACATATTCTTGATATAGACAAGGTTTGAACAAAATCTGAGACAGTGCAACAACAACCTGTAATCCCATTTTAACCCAGAAGACTGACAGTGCACACACACCTGCCTGATAAATAGCCTATATTAATTGAAAACATTTATTTTTTTATTCCATTGCCAAGACATTTACATTTATCTACTGGAATAGAGCAGTGTAAATACTGCATAAGGCCATCCTTAACCTTACAGTCGGCTATCTGACACGATTTCTGTTTAGTAATCTACGATTGTTATGCACTGGGCTGACGTTTGCAGGTTTTAATTTGCGGGTAGTTAACGTTACAGTAACTGTGCTGTAACATTGGCTATGTTCACTGCATATTCCACAAATGAACGTGCCATAACGGACATGCAATACTAACATTACATTATCACACCCAGTACTCTCAGTCACTAATGGCCCTTTCAGACAGGACGCGGAATACGTTGTGCTATGAAACACATTTATTTCAATGGCTTGCGCCGCGCGAGGAAGTTTTGTTGCTGCGTCGACCAGGAGTGCAGCATTGGTGAGCATAATCTGTGACGATTACCAGCATGGCCAATGAAAACGGGGCATCCAAACAATCAACAATAAAAATTCAAAAAAATAATGTATGATAATTAACATTAATATAAAATTTAATTAACATTAATTAATAAAATATAATAATTAACATTAATATGAACATGAATAAATTATGTAATAATCATATATAAGCCTACAAACATTACAATAATAAAAAATAAACAAAATTAAAAGTCATGTTGTAAAAAAAGTCTTGAAATTGTATTATTTGTGTCCTAATAAGATGGAAAATAGCAGAAAATAGTCTTAAAATTAATTTTGGCCTCTTCCAGCACCCATACCGTAAGTGCACAAATAGACGCGCATACTAAAAACAAATGTGCGGCTGGCTTGACCGTGTTTTTCAACATGCGGCCCACTTGACCACAGTATTCCTTCAGTGATTTCTCATTGTGCTCAAACCACTGTCCAGGTAAGTAGGCTTAATGATCACGTTTTGCTTAAATGTTATAATTGATGCCTTTCTTTGTCATTAGACTCACATGGTTTACATGTTAGGGCAACGAATTAAAGGCCCGACCAATGGTTTCCTCGTTATCAGCAAAAAAATGAATACAACTCTTGTGAAATTAGGCTTGCTAAATGGTTAGCTAACTTCAACATAAGCTAACTCTCATTATTCTAGACGATGTCATTTTCTCTTGAACGTCATTGTAATGTGTCACTGTCAGTAATAACAATATCACTTGGCCTAACGTTACGGCACATAAATCTTTAAAAACATAATTTTTCTATTCATTTACCTTAAGTATTTATAAGGCGTTACGGTCCCTGGACTAGGTCAGGGGTGTAACATAAACAACAAAACAATACTTCTTAGTTAGACTCTTTTTTATTGTCTTTTCTTGCTCTCTTGTTTGTCTTCAGAGCGGTGAACTTCAAATTTTACAAAACAATCTCTTGAAAAGAAAGAATCAAACAAACAAACAAGGAAAATATTCGAAGCACAAATCTTCAGGGGTGAGCTAATGCCAAAACAATAAACAAACAGAAACTAACTTTCCCACAAACAAACTAACTTCCCTATGAATCATAAAGTAAAAGAAACAAAACATACAATAACGTACCCTATCTCCTCATCTAACCAAATAAACAGGAGAAAAAGTAACGGCCTTTTGGCCTACAAAAAACAAAAAAAGCCACTCTACACGCTACTGCTTCTCACAATAAGTACACTTTTACAGGTGGAATCATTAAGGCACTGATGTTTTTAGGAACAGATCACACTGTATTAGTGATGTTACGTATGACACTGAAGCTTCGATGCGCGTATCACACAAGCGACACAATTTCTAGTGAAGCCCCGTATCGGGGTGTGTGTCGGTTTACTAGAGTCACGTGACCGATGACAAACGAAGCCTCACTTTCTGTCCAATCACGTGCGTGTTTCGCTTTGGGTGTCAGAAGACTCGAACTCCAGATCTTATTTAACGAGTCATTGTTGCCTCAGTCTGGTTGATGTGTTTGTTAGGAGAGTGCTGTACTTTGAAAGTTAATCAATATATTACATTTAAATAACCAACATTTATTTTTCACCACTTAGGCTATTATTTTTTTTTGTTTTTGTGTCTTTTTGTTTTTGTAAAATCTTTGCACTTTTTGGTGATTTTAGGTAATTTGGTGTTGGTATTGGGGTTTAGGGTGGGATTAGGGGGGAAGGGATAGGGTGTTGGTGTTTGGTGAAGGGTTTGTATTTAGAGCAATGGCAACAGCCAAAAATAATAAAAATAATAAAAAACTTTATCACCTTTCTGTCATTCCTACCGTTAAGCACTATCAGTAACAAGTGTCATAAGCACATTTAATAACAGATGATCCTATCAGACAATGTCCTTATTCATTTTATGTGTGTGTGTGGGGAGAGAGAGAGAGAGAGAGAGAGAGAGAGAGAGAGAGAGAGAGAGAGAGAGAGAGAGTGTAGGCCTACATTAAATCTTGTTGAATCATATAAGCTTATATTATATTTTATTTTCACACTTTAATGGGAAAATGAATTTATTTAATGAACAAATCAAACACAAACATGTAAGGCTTTTATTTGTACACATAACATTGAAACTATGGAGTGTGTTGTGGTTGCTTCATCTGCCAGAGCTTCTAACACAGGCTTCTGGCTGCTTTATTTTAAATAACCACCAGATGGCGCTGTTCTCGACCAGTTCTCGACACTCTCAAAGCTTTGAATCTTTTCCCGGAACAGTCAGGGGAAAGCCTCAGTGATTCATGAGGCTTCATTTCCCCATCCCTACACTGTATCACTAGTGGCTAACAGCACTCTGTTAACATAAAGAGGAGCACAGCAATCACAATCTATTGTGCTACATGTTCACCAGTTAACACACAGTACAACAACATGTGCAGTCAAAGAAGCAGAGAGCTCCATCCAGAGGAATTACGGGGAATTTATAGTCCAGGCCTCTTCTCTGGTCCAACCACCAATAGCTTCTCATTATGTCCAGGACCAATCCTAAAGGAGGAGAAGACAACAGCAGAAACCACAACAGACAAAACGTAGATGCATTACGTCACAAACGTAACAAAGGAAATGGGAATCTCTCACTATTGGGGAACACTTTTTAAAAGTTATATCAACTTAGCTAGCCTACACTACATAATTAACCTTTTCTGTTCTCCCTGCAGATTCTGTCAAACTTCCCCTTTTCGAATCAAGCTACACCTGATTTTCAGCAACCTGAAGGCACTTGATATCTCCTGATATCTCTGTCTATCTCAGTCTTTATCTATTTCCTTAATCTTTCCTCTCTGTCTGTCTATGTCGACTTATCCGTCTCTGTCTTATCCATCTTTATCATTCAGTCTGTCCTAGTTTGTCAGTTTGTTATCATGCCTGGGGGGTCTACAAAAAAGATTTGTCCCTTTTGTCAGGGCATTTTATTTTGCGCACAGGAGATCTGTTCCCATTGTAAGACGGAGCAGCGTCTGAAGCAGCGCCTCAAGAAGAAGCTTCAGAGGTTTGATGAAAAGCGAAAGGAATGGGTGGTTGTTCATAAGAAGAACCACAACATTGCATCCATCAAGGATGAAGCCATTTTCATGGTATGTGCAATTTCATCCATGACATTAAACTGTCCAGATCATCTAACTGAGAATATAGATAAAGTTGAATTCATTTTTTCAACTAAATTGGAACATGCATAAGTGATACTCTGGAATTCTGAGCTCATAAATACCGGCATGCATTATGACAGAATCACAGGTGCAATATATTAATCAAACTTTCTTGTCAAGTGAATGAGAAATAACAAATGGACTGCATTCATACTGTACTACTCAAAGCACTTTACAATGTACACTCATCAACTGTAAATGTATGTGCATCATTCACCCATTTGGTCATATATTCACACAGGTTCTGCCTTTATTTTGCATAAATCTATAGACTGTCACTGTCCAATTGCACAGAAGTTACACAATCTTATCAGGTCCCAAACCTGAGCTACTAATGTTGCAAACAGTTCTATTGTACCCTTATGGTGTCTAATTCATCTTTTTATTTTTCATATATCTATATAGAAGAGTTAGTTTTTGCTTCTACTGCTTGAGCCTGTCCTGTTTGCACATTGGTTATACAAAAGCTAAACTCACCATGAAGTTAAAAATCCTGATGGCATTAACCTGGATGCTGTCATCAATAATGTTATATTTTGTCAATAATTAATATGCTTAGATATTTTTGCTGTTGTTTTTCTATTACTTTGAACAGAAAAGACATAATGTTGTCATTGCAGCTTGAGAAACTCCATGCCATTGGATACAAGCCAGTTCTGCTTCTTGGAAAGGAGACCAAAAAGAAAGAAATCAAGTGTGAGATATGAATCTCTCGCCGCACACTCTCCGCCTATGCCCAGGACTACCTTCAGAAGATAGGTTCATTTTATGAATACCTCTGTGAAGGTGAGATGCATGCACTGCATTTTTAAAGTCACAGTTCACATCTTGTGTTGAGTACGCAAAATATTTGATCAATGTTTAAATCTTAAAGGGATGGTTCACCCCTAAAACTTAAATTCAGTCATCAACTCCTAACCTCCTTGACAGTAGAAACTTGGGAGAGGTTTCCATTTGTATATACCCAACACAGAGTTTGTTAGCACAACACTGGATCTTTTCAAAACAATTAAATTATTTCAATATTGATCTAGCCTTAGACACAGCCAAACAGCACTCCCTCAAACCATTTAGTAAGATTTGGCAAACTATAACTTATAAGACAACTGACTCTAGAACCTTTTCTACCAACCTGTCCACTGCCAATGTTTTTATCTGCATAGTACTGGGAGGTTTGAAAGCAATTGCACAATATTTTGGGATGAGGAAATATGACTGTTTATTTTGATAGCAATAGCGAACCACTGATTTTGTAATTGATCATGTAGATTAATGACACATGGATAATACTGCATGGGGGACTTTTGAGGACATGTAACTGTTATTGATCTGGAAAGAAGTGGCCATTTACTTCTGTTTGTAAAAACGTTCACGTAGTGTTATGCCAACACACTGAGTTGTATGAAAATGGCAAGCTCTACAGTTTATTCTGTCAAAGATGTGAGTCGTTGATGACTGAGATGTAGTTTTAGGGTGAACCTTCCATTAAACAATTTCCTTAATCAATACCCAAAAGAAAGCAAGCTTTTGAGAGTGATGGGAAGGGCACAACACATGTATGTCGAATTCCAGCTTACCACTTTTGCAGTTTGGCACTTGTTTACTAACATTGTGTATTTCTATGATTGTAAGCAAGTGTTTAAGTCAATGTTTAATTTGACATTCAGTGTAATCTGAGTGCACTCTGGAGACAGTCACACATTATGATTGTCACACATAAATGTTGAACAAAATGGGACCATTATGAAGAAATGTTAGAAAAATGAATACATTACTTTTTTTCTGCTGCTGAATGTTTGTATGATCGTAGGCTCCTCTGTGTAACGTCTCTACCAACACAATGATATCATGTCACATGTAATGTAGGTGCAAGTGGGAAGAATAATTGAAAAAAATATTACGGGAATTGTTAAGTAAAATGTGTTTCTAAACGGTAGTTTCTTGCAACTGTAGATACTCAGACATGTAGATACTAAGTTGATTGAGCCCTGTTTGTATTAACAGCATGCAGCACACTGGTCTACTATGGGATTATGGGATTTGGCACCCATAGTTAAGAGCGTTCAAGCATATACTGTCAACTGTAATTATTATGTTTGATCTTTTTTGGTAGGAGCCATATTTCATTTCTGTTTTCAGCCCACATATACAAATATCATTTAATCTTTAGGCACTCTGACCGAAGCAGGAACAAGTACTAATTAGACCCATGACATTTGCAAAGACCATTTTTGGTCACTGAGTCAATGAATAAAATGATAATGAATCTCAAAATATACTCTGCAAATGGAACAATATTGAGAACCGTGTTGAAATGTATAAACATTAATGGAAATAGCACAAAGAAAAAGAAAACCATCAAATGTTGGCTGGACACACCACACTTACACTGGTTATTCAAGCAAGCAATACCATATTGGAACTGAGAATAATTTGGTTCCATGGTACAAGTTTTGATTAGTGATAAACATCACTTGTCATCTTTGCAAGTCTGGTCGCTAGTCTTCATAGTTGTTTATTTTATTCCTAATCTAAGAAATATGATGACATGTTTTTGATGTTCACAGATTGCTCCTACCACACTCTCCTAGAGGCTTTCCCCATCAGGAGTGTAGTAAGAGAAAGAGTGAGAAAGGTTAGACAGTCATAAAAGAAATACACAGTGTAGACAGTATGCAGAGTGGAATATAGGATTTACAAACGTCCTTGTGTGATGGCAATACATTCTACATACCATTATTGTTAGGTAGATACTTTTTATGTGTTTTGTCTAACATAACATAAACATAATATCCTTATGCTAAGAATGGAATCAATGTGTTTTTTTCTTTATTTTTTCTTTTTCTTGTTAGGGCAAAGCTGAAATGTTGGTTGACTGGGAGCCCTGTCCAGTTTGGTATGTATTCTATTTTTCTGATTTATCAATTAATGCATGCATTATTAATTTACTTTAACTTTGTTAATTTTTTTTTTTTTTTTTTTTTTGTGGCTACAATCATTTCTAATTAAGCTGTTCTGTTTCACAAATGGTGATGGTCATTCATAGATTGGAAAATGTAACTGTTATACTTATAAAATACAAGTTCTGTAATGATGTGTGCTTCAAACTTGTTAAAAGGTTTATGTTTACTGGAAACACCCAACAAGTACCAGTGACAGAAAAAACTTCCCTTCTGTTTTTAGTGGTGAGTAGTGGGCCCATTCCTGGCAGCCAAAGGATTCTCTTCAAATTAATGAAAAGAAATAAAATGTATGTTTTGAACTCCATTTGGGTTTCTGCTTATTTATTACATTGTTTCTGCGCTGCATTTGAAGTCCTATCTCATCTTTCTGTAGTGGTGAAAAGGTACTTGAAAATCTCCAATAAATGTGACACATGGAGTTTAATCTCAAGAAGGCTTAAATAGAAATGTAATTAATCCAACCCAATCTCCTTTTCAGAAACATGTTTTAATATTTCATTATTATACAATGCACTATATGTTATTTTATTACATTTGACATCACTTGATTTCATGTTCTGTTGTCTGTGCTTTTCAAGTTAACCTCACAGCCCACTGTTCAGAAATACAGCCTTATGGCTTGTTTGACAATTGTGAAGCTTGAATATGAAGTACTTTTTATGTGGAAATAGTGACCAAGATGAGTCAAACCAGAGTTTACAATGACATTATCTGTTTTATTAGCCAATGTATTTGGTTTAGTCCTATGACAGGTTTAATTCTCAGTTTCATGGACATGACTTAGCATGACCAGGCATAGCTTCACAGAACCCTTTGACAAAAATTACTTGAGGTGAAATTGTTTGACATGGCCTAATTTTTAACCTTAATATCATGATGGCATGCTAGATCTATGTTTTCAGCATCAACCCAAGTATTTAAGGCCTTCCTCAACACCTGTAGTAATGCACTAATGGTTAGCAGCATTTTAATTTAAAAAGGTGATTCAGTTTGGTCACTATTTCTGTAAAAGGATAAACCCCTTGAGATGAACCATCTAATTTTCAAGGGGGTCCTTACATATAAAGAAGCTACTGTACATAAAGCAAAACAATACAAATAGTACACTCACACATACACAGACAAAAACTATCCCAGGTTTGGCCACTCCCCACCACACCAACTTATTCCCCTAAAAATGCCAAAATACATGCAGTAAATGTACAAATACTAATACAAAGCTATGCATACATTTACATGCATATACACCTTAGATACACATTAGTTATTACTTACTATATCACAAGTTTAATTATAAGACCAGGTTGTTTGAAGATAAGTAAAAAGACATGCCTTAAAGTAATTAATTAATAATGCAGTGTGATCCCACATATAAATATGCTTAATTAATTTTTCTTTCAATTTTTCTCCAGCTATCGCCTTTTATCAACCACAAAACCATCACATTTTGTTCTTAAATAACAATTTAGGAAAAGTAAAAACATAAAATGCTCATCTTTGTAAATACTTTATTTCTTGTCTTTCACAACAATACCAGTGAAAATACACCAAATGCATATTTGTCAAACAAGCCAGAAGGCTGTAATAATACAATAATTACATAAAAGTATAAAAGTTAATAACACTGGACTTTGAGGGTATAAGATAACTTGAAAAGCACCAACTGAACAGGGAATCGAGTGATGTCAATTATAATAATATACATTTACATTTATGCATTTGGCATTTGACGCTTTTATCCAAAGCGACTTGCATTGCATTTCAAGGTACACATTTACATTCTTATAAGTTCTTATACAATATAAAGTATAATAAAAAAATAAATAAAACTGTGTATTTTTCTGTGACATACAGTCTAATGCATTATAAGCAGAATAAGCAGTGTGGGAAAATGCAAGTTTTACAATTTGGCCTAAATGTGGTGATAGAGGAAAGGTCATGATGTCACCAAAGTCATCGTCATAAATGTGACCCTGGACCACAAAACCAGTCACATGGGTCAAATTTGATGTCAATTTTCATAATCTGAAAGCTGAATACATAGACTTTCCATTGATGTATGGTTTGTTAGGATAGGACAATATTTGGCCGAGATACAACTATTTGAAAATCTGGAATCTGAGGGTGAGAAAATCGCCTTTAAAGTTGTTCATTTATGTTCGCAATTGTGCTGCATTCACTCACAAAAATAAATGTATTATATATTTATGGTAGGAAATTTACAAAATACCTTCATGGAACATGATCTTTACTTAGTATCCGAATGATTTTTGGCATAGAAGAAAAATCAATAATTTTGACCCATATAATGTATTGTTGGCTTTTGCCACAAATATACCCGTGCGACTTGTGACTGGTTTTGTGATGCAGAGTCGCAAATGATCTTACCAGATTTCATGGCAATCTGGCCAATAGACAATATTAAAATGTACATTCTGGTCTAAAGGTTGTGCTACAGGGAACATCATGCGGTCAACAAAACTGACAGGATTCATTGCCTGGGAAGCTTGAGAATGCTCAGCAAACTATTCAGAAATCTGTTCATAACATTTGTTGTATTTCTTTAAAAAAAAGTTTGGCCTGACGTTGGCGCAAGACGAAAGGTCACAGGGTCACCACAATCAAGGGGAGTCTCTCTTAAAGAAGTATGAATACTCTACCCAAATATCATGTAAGTCCAGTAATTACATCTGGTAATATCAAAAGTGCAAAGTTGACATTTTTGGCTGAGATTGGTGCACCTATACTGAGAGGTTTGTGCATCTTCAAGGAGCATTAATGTGCTTGCTAAATTGCTTGGTGATCGACAGACACAGTTTGAATTTTCAACACTATATGATGCAAACAGATATTGATGTGGTTAATCAATCAGCATACTAATAATACATAGACATAGGTCAAGTCCATTTCCTTCAACACGGCCCTTTGTGCAGCTTCCATCTGGGGAAATACAGAAAAACAAAACAGCAAGATGTAGGACAAGAAGGTGAAGTTCAGCTGTTTTAGAATTAACAAGATGTGTAAAGCATTAATAAATACACAAATTATTAATTTGCTACGAGTTGATTGGCTGTTGAAACAGGTGCCTCACATTCTAATCAAGTAAAGATCATGTTTCATGGCAATTTTCTCAATGTTTCTATTTTTTTGCACCCTCAGATTCCAGATTTTCAAATAGTTGTATCTCGGCCAAATATTGTCCTTTCCTAACAAAGCATTTCATATGATGCATACATCTCAATTTAAAAAAAAATGTACCCATGTGAGCAGTAAATCAATTATTGTGAAGCATCTGAAAACTTACATGCCAGTGCCATGAACCTCCCACGGCCATATCTGTGACACAGTGCTCTCTCCAGTAAGGGAATGCTCCACCACAGCAACGTCATTGTTTGTGGCAGAGTCTAGTACAAGATCATTATATTTCTCAATCTCAATCATATATTTTATATATGGTTATTTTTGTAAGTTATAAAACTTGCATTTCTCACTGCTTTCTGTATGGTGTCGACAAATCCAGACAGCGCACTATCTTCAGCCACAAAGAGCCCCTCAAAAAAGCCAGGATCATCAGAGCTGAGGAAGATCCATCAATTAAATATATTAAGTAAGAAAATAAATCAATAAAAAGACTGGAACAAAGACCACCTTCTGGTGCGGCGAAAGCGATATAGCTTTCGGTTTCCGTCTGCTGAAACAGCCAACATTTCTGGCGTGCAGGCTGGGCAGGTGAAGAGAGCACTACAGCAGAGCTGGGCTTCCTCAAATGAAGTGTAGGAAAACTCTAAGAAGCTGTGCTGCAGTGCATTGCCATTGATATGTCCAGACTGGAAGACTTATTTGTAATGTAGTGTGCTTATGGAAATAAATTTTATAATATCGTAATAACAATTACACTTACTCTTCCTCCACACTTAGTGCGATGCTCCAGCAGCTTTGCGAAGGCTTGTCTGGAGAATCCCGGAGAGATGACCTTGAGTTCCTGAACGGAGCTCAAGAGATCCAGTGTATAAAGCGTGGAATTGGTGACAGAGGCTGGCCAATATCCACTGCTAAGGAGGTCCTTCAAGTCCGGGGTCCACTGCTGCTGGCACGTTTAACATACATATAGTGGCTGATGCAAGTCAAAATGCCCTTGGAACAAAAAAGTAAATATAAAAAACTATAAATACACATTTACCACATACTTATTTTTACAACAGTAAGTTCATTCTGCACATTGTGATTGGTTCAGAGACACTGTAAAGTAGTTCCTATTGTCTCAGTATAGCACTCTAACTTCTAGAGTAATATCACACCTACATCGTTTACATTTGTCTTAATTCACCAAATTCCAAACAGCTGTGTTGATTGGACTTCATGCTGGAAGGATGCAAAGGATGTTCCTGCTTTGCAACAGATAACTGATTTTTTTGTTAAAAATAAAAAGATGTCTGTCTTTGTTTCAGTTATAATACCATGTGCTATAACATAGGTTTTTACACTACTGCAATTGAAAGCACAATCACGCCACAGCACACTAGTGTGAAAAACATCAAACCTACAATAGAAATCTAAATAGTGAATTGTTTTTACCATTGATGGTAATTAAAATCACTGGTTCTCTTACGAGAGGTTCTCTCGTATTGCGTAAGTAGCTTACGCATCGGGAAAGTCTTCTTTCTTCGAGATCTGAAGCCAAAAATTATCCTTAATTTTGTATTCATTGTCAACGCAGTGCGGCAGCCGGCAGACCTAGACAGGCTGTATAAGCGTGCTCATTGGCTGCTCGGCGGCAACTGCTTAAGCCTATCAGTGAGCACTCTGCAACGTGGCCACCAATGAGGGCGCTTCGCGCCCTCCACACCCTTCTAACCGTCAGAATGGGTGTGGCCAGCGTGTATATAACCCGTGCTCACAGGCTAAAATCTGATTTTCTTGTCTTCAGCGAAGCTCTTCGCATCGCTGGATCTTGAGAGCCGCCGCCGTTGAATCCGGCGTCATATCCTTTACTGCTGTGTGCTCGCCTACTGCGACACACGTTTTCTCTCTCTCTAAAAGAGCACGGGGCGTTTTTTTTTTCAAAATGCCCCGTTTTTCCTGCGGCTCGTGCCGCGCTCCGCTCAGCAACGGAGACCGCCACCTCATCTGCGCTCTCTGCCTGGGCCGCGAGCACGCCGCCACCGCGCTCTCCACGGGCGGCTGCCCTGAGTGCGAGGAACTTTCAATGTCGACCCTGCGGGCTCGACTTGAAGTTTTTGACCAGAATGTCGCTCCGCCTGTCCCTGCTGGGCCGCGCAAAAAGAAGCGCCGCTCACAGCGACCACCGGAGGCCGACGAGGCGCTTCGAAGTTCGCCGGATCCTCTCCCTCGAGCTTCCCTCGAGCCTTCCCCGCCCCCCCTCCCGGCCGCGCAGCCGCCGCTTCGGGGGATGAGGCGGATGAGTTTGATGAACACGCCGCAGACAGCTGTTCGATCTTGGCCTCTGACAGCGATGAATTTGTTTCTGCCCCGGTGCTCCAGGCCTGCTGCACGCCGTCCTCGTGACCAGCCTGCGCAAAGCTCTGCCCAGCGCCCAGCTCGGCCTCAGTCCTCGCAGCGACGACAGGGCGGTCGCCCTCGCTCTCGCTCGACCAGCCGAGCCAGGCCGCCTCCTCCCCGGGGACCCCGGCAGAGGATCGCGGTGAAACCTGAGCCTGCAAAAACCTCCTAGCCCGAGGAAAGAAGCGACGATTGTGTCCCGCCGCGGCCGGACCATCGTCGAAGCTTCACGCTCTGTCAGTCCCCGTTGCTACGGTTACTGCAGACCCTCACCTCGCAGCCAACGAGCCGGTGAACTCACCCTCTCGCCTGCACACAACCGCCGTTTTCACGGCGACTCAGAGATATCTCGAAAAGAGCATTTTGCCTGGTCGCGCGACTCGCGCTGTATGTGTTTCAAATGCAGTAAATGTGCCCACTTATCTGTGTTCACCTCTGCACACAAGCACCATAAACCCCATGTTTCTCACAGAGCCCGCTCGCATAAAGCAGGCAGAAGCCGCTTGAGCGTTAAAAGTAGGTCACGTGTCCACCCCACTGTGCCCACACCTACTCACTGCCCGCTCTGTTACACAACCCCTCACGACCGGTCATGTTATAAATACAGATGCTGTGCCCGCCCCCACGCGCTCACACATCCTCGCGAATACTTCGCCCCCGACGCCGCTTTCAAGCGTCGTGCCCCACACTTTATGTTCCCCGTCCAAAGCCACCGGGACGCTGTGTGTAGAACGGCCAGTTATCGCTGCTTGCGACCCGCCGTATCTAAGCACCGAGAGCGCGCGCGCCGCGCCCGCCCCTCCGTTTCGAGCTCTCGAGCCCGCGATCAGTGGCGATCAGAGCCCGGAGGCCATTCTCCCCCTGGCTGTACACGCGAAAGCGTGGGAAGCTATTCCAGGCGTGTCAGAATGGGTGCTGCGCACAGTAAAACAGGGCTATACTCTGCAGTTCGCTCGCCGCCCTCCGCGCTTTCAAGCGCGTATCGAGACCAGAGTGAATGGGGAAGTAGCACATCTACTTCGAGCAGAAATAGCTTCACTTCTGTGCAAAAGGGCTATAGAACCGGTTTCCCCTTCCATGAGCGAGTCGGGCTTTTACAGCCGTTATTTCCTCGTTCCCAAGAAGGGCGGAGCTCTCAGACCAATCTTGGATCTGAGACATTTGAACAAGGCTCTTATGAAAAGACCGTTCAAAATGCTCACAACCAGACAAATCTCGCGCAGATTCGCCCGAGGGACTGGTTTATATCTCTCGATCTAAAAGACGCGTACTTTCAGATCCAGATAATACCCCGTCACAGGCCATTCTTGAGATTCGCCTTCGACGGTCAGGTATATCAGTACACTGTCCTGCCGTTCGGCCTGTTATTGGCACCCCGTACATTTACGAAGTGCATGGACACGGCTCTCGCTCCCCTGAGGGGTCGGGGAATGCGAATTCTGAACTACTTGGACGATTGGCTGATTTTAGCACAGTCAGAGGCCGAACTCATCGCCCACAGAACAGTGCTTCTAAGCCACTTGGACAGCCTGGGGCTTACGGTCAACTGGACCAAGAGCTCGCTAGTGCCCAGCCAATCAACCTCTTTTCTGGGTTTGGATCTGGACTCTGTGGCTATGACGGCCCGCCTGTCGACACAGCGCGCGCGCTGCATTCGACGCCTGGCCGCGTCCTTCCATCCGGGCAGCACCGCACCTCTCAAAACATTTCAGAGGTTGCTGGGTTGTATGGCCTCAGCTGCAGCAGTGCTTCAGTTGGGTCTCTTACGAATGCGCCCGCTACAACGCTGGCTGAATGCCCGAGTGCCTCACAGAGCCTGGGCTTCCGGCGGCATCCGAATCAGAGTGACTCAGAACTGTGTTTCAGCACTGAAGCCCTGGTTAGCGACCGACTGGTACCAGCGGGGAGTGACAATGGGAGCCATCTCACACCGCAAAGTTATCTCGACGGACGCTTCCACCTCAGGTTGGGGCGCTCTGTTCGAGGGCAAACCGGTTTTTGGCCTGTGGTCAGACCAGGAAAAATGCCTCCACATAAACTGTTTGGAGATGATAGCGGTCGAGAACGCGCTCAAGCGCTTCCTCCCATTCATACAGGATCGCCATGTGCTAGTCCGCTCGGACAACATGTCCGTGGTATCCTATGTGAACCGACAGGGCGGTGTCAGATCCAGGAATCTGTGCAAGCTGACAGAACGCCTTCTTGTGTGGGCTCACCGCTTGTTGCGCTCGCTGAGAGCCGCGCACGTGCCGGGCCACCTGAATGTCGGTCCAGACAGGCTGTCCAGGGACAACATTCCCCCGGGAGAATGGTCCCTGCACCCCCAGACAGTCCAGTTTCTCTGGCGCCTATTCGGCAGAGCGGAGATCGACCTCTTTGCGTCAAAAGACAACGCTCACTGCCCGAAATTTTTCTCGAAAAACGAGGACGCGCTGTCCCAGACCTGGCCCAGCCTCCCGCTGTATGCTTTTCCTCCGATCTCCCTGTTGCCACAGGTCATTTCGAGGATCAGGGAAACGCACCACTCAGTGCTTCTTATAGCCCCGCGCTGGGAGAACCAAACTTGGTACCCAGAGCTAGTGAGGCTGTCGCACTCATCCCCATGGCCGATCCCGGTGAGAAAGGATCTCCTCTCTCAAGCCGGTGGATCGATCTGGCATCCCCATCCAGAGCGTTGGTCTCTGCATGCATGGGTGATCAACGGATACCCGTTGACCTGCCAGAAGGGGTCGTGAACACGATCACACAGTCTAGAGCTCCCTCTACGAGACGGCTCTACGCGTCTAAATGGTCAGTGTTTTCTAAATGGTGCGCTACTAAGAGCTTGGATCCACGCGCATGCGGGGTCCCGCGGGTGCTCTCCTTCCTACAAGAGCTGTTGGAAAAGGGCAGGTCCCCTTCCACGCTCAAAGTGTATGTGGCGGCTATTGCAGCGTTCGCTGAGACGACGCGCGGCCGGGCAATAGGAAGGAACGAGCTCATTATCCGTTTCCTCAGAGGAGCTAGACGGATGAATCCCCCGCGGCCCCCCTCGGTTCCTATTTGGGATCTGTCCTTGGTCCTGGAGGCCCTGAAGGCTTTTCCCTTTGAACCGCTCGAATCCGTGGATTTAAAGTACCTGTCGCTTAAAACCGTTTTTCTGATAGCTCTGTCTTCAGTTAAACGTGTGGGGGATTTGCACGCGCTATCTGTTAGCCCTGCATGTCTTGAGTTCGGACCGAATGACTCGAAAGTCATTCTCAGACCGAGACACGGTTACATCCCCAAAGCGATTGGAACCCCTTTTAGGGCACAAGTAATTTCCCTCTCGGCTCTGCCAGCATCCGTTAATGGTGACAGTGATATCCTCCTATGCCCTGTCCGGGCGCTGAGAGTATACATCACGCGCTCCGCCGCTTTCAGGCGTTCAGAGCAGCTCTTTGTTTCCTTCGGCGGACGCACCAGGGGTCTCGCCGCCTCGAAACAGAGCCTGTCCAGGTGGATAGTGGACGCGATTGCAGCAGCTTATGCCTCCAAACACCTGCAGTGCCCTCTGGGTATCAGAGCCCACTCTACTAGAGGCATGGCCTCTTCGTGGGCCTGGTCCAGCGGAATTTCTATCCACGATATTTGCATGGCGGCGGGCTGGGCCTCCCCATCAACATTCGTGAGGTTTTATAACCTGGAAGTTCCCGCCTTACAGGCAAAATTGCTGTCAGTATGAGTGACATGTATGCTCTGCCCAGTTTCTCATGTGTGGACTGCGTTCACACGCTGACGATATTTCTGGAATGATATTTAGGGTGAAGTGTTTTATACTCAGACCGGCTGGACCGCTCTGTTTCTCATTCCCCTTTACGCGCTGCTTACCGGAGTTGGCCCGCGCTGCTGGCCGCCCGTATTCCACCCTGTGGCGCGGGGGTCTATTCTCTTCATGAAAGACCAACTATGTCGCTCTTTTACCCTAATAAGTGCTTATGTACTGTATGGGCTCGCTCTGCCGGCCCTACTATTTCACACTGTTATACGCTTATAGACTGCTTTGTACTGTGTTGGCCCGTCTCTCCGGCCGGCCACCTATTCCAGCAGATGTACTGTGTGGGCTCGCTACGCCGGCCCTACTATTTTGCTGAAGTGCTCGTACTGTGTTGGCCCGTCTCTCCGACCGGCCACCTATTCCAGCATATGTACTGTACGGGCTCGCTCTGCCGGCCCTACTATTTTGCACCGTTATACGCTTATAGACCGGCCGCGCCGCTCTATTTTATATACTCAGTGAAGTGCTTTGTACTGTGTGGGCCCGTCTCTCCGACCGGCCACCTATTCCAGCAGAATGTTTTCCCCGGTCTCCCTGGGATTCATGGGCTGGATGCTCGGCGCACACGGCGTTGACAAAGAGTTCCCGATGCGTAAGCTACTTACGCAATACGAGAGAACCTCTCGTAAGAGAACGTACTCGGTTACCTAATGTAACCTCGGTTCTCTCTAGAAGAGGGAACGAGTATTGCGTAAACCTGCCGTGTCGCGCCACGAGCTTTTAGCCTGTGAGCACGGGTTATATACACGCTGGCCACACCCATTCTGACGGTTAGAAGGGTGTGGAGGGCGCGAAGCGCCCTCATTGGTGGCCACGTTGCAGAGTGCTCACTGATAGGCTTAAGCAGTTGCCGCCGAGCAGCCAATGAGCACGCTTATACAGCCTGTCTAGGTCTGCCGGCTGCCGCACTGCGTTGACAATGAATACAAAATTAAGGATAATTTTTGGCTTCAGATCTCGAAGAAAGAAGACTTTCCCGATGCGTAAGCTACTTACGCAATACTCGTTCCCTCTTCTAGAGAGAACCGAGGTTACATTAACCGAGTACGTTTGCCTGGTAACACAGTGAAGTTTGTGCCTTCACAGGAGCAGTCTGGCACCTTCACAGTAGGCAAAATGCAAGCTGGCAAAAAGAAAGAAAACCAGTAATTTAGATTATTTGTAACTGGCTGCAGACACACATGAACAGCAAAATTAGGGATTTCGTGGGAACATACCTTGCTCATGGGTGCAATATCCACCTTCCCCTTTAATGACGCATGAGGTTGGAGGAATGGCTTCATTAATCAGGCATTCCCTGTTGTGGAGTGGCTGTTTTTTGTGACACAATATATCACAGTCCCACAGAACCACTCATCAGGAAGACACTCTTTGCACCTAGGCAGAATAAAAAAAAATCTAATTTAAGACATTTTTTCTGGTGAATAACTCATAAAGTACAATACGCTCAATTAAAGCTATTTCAAATTTAGTTAGATACTAGGTTTGATTCTATTGTATAGGATTGCATAGTGGCTCAGTGTTTAGCACTGTCACCTCACAGCAAGAAGGTCCTAGATTTTGTTTTAGTTTTCCTAGATGTATTTTTCATCTGGGTATCCAAAGTTTCCTCCCATCCCAAAAAACATTCATCTTAGCCTATAAAGCAGGGCACTGAGCATTAATTCTCAGCAAACCTACCCTGGGTAATTAAAGTTGAATATTAATGAAAAGCAACTTAATAACAGCAGGCTCGTGGCAAAGCCAACATAAGGGATGACCAACAGCCTCTTTTGCAATAAGACATTTTAGGTGGTATGGTCTTGCTTCTTTCCAGCACTCTGAGGCTTTCTGCTGCCGAAAGACCAAGATGATGCAGAGCTTCTTTGAGGCTCAGCAGAAGAACATGACGCCAAAATATCAGGGAGCCTCTCCATATTTATTTTCTGTAAATAAAATATGAAATAAAGCTGTAAGGGACAATTTAGATGAGGACCAATTAAAAGTCAGCTAATCCATATTTAGAATAAAAACACCATTTCATGATTTAGTATCAAACTGGACCAAATCTTTACTAAATGTATCTATTGCCCTGTCAGTTTAGTCTAAGGGGTTTTACTTTAATTACTTTAATGACACATGGATTTTTAGATTTGTTCTTAAATTCATCACTGTTATTTACCAAATTCCTCTTGAGGATTTAGTTTTGCTGAGGGTACAGTAAGTGGAACCTCCACACTGGAGAACAGAGAGCACTCAAGCGGAGGGTATGTGACTGTAAAACAGTACATAGAAGAATAAGAACAGGTTAGGATATCACTGCATTCATGTTATTTTTTTTTTAAACCTATATACTGAACAATTTATGAAATATAGTTTTGTTAAGTGCTTGGTAATGTCTTCTACTATAGTGCAACTGAAAGGTTTATATACATTTTAATGTCTTTTTAGACATTGGGATATTTTAAACTCTCAACAATCAATTACAATGTTCTAAATTCCTACAAATGTCAAATAATTAAGATATAACCTGTAGCTGAGGCTTGGCGCCGCCCTCCTTTAACCGCCATGTTGTTAAAGGTACTGGAAACAAAAGACAGATCAAAATCACCATAAAGTGCCTTTGAGACTTCACAATTTCCACAAAAAAATCGGAGATTTTCCATTTAACTTCATATGTGTTGTATTAAGGAGACATTAGGCTGTTAGAAATGCATATTGGTCAAGCTCCAGCACTTTTTATAAATTAACTGCAAGCTGACAATATACGAGCAAACCATAAAATATGTCCACCCTGTCATGGACAAATTCATAGTAGAATAAATACATTTTCCTTGCATAGTGATTATAAAATGTAGATCTGAGGAAAGATAATGTGTCCCTTTCCCAACAAAACATTTTAGTTAATGGTAAAAGTATTTTGATAATAATGAAGTTACTGCTTAAATATGTATTGCCCAATAAAATATGCGATAGTTGCACATTCTATTCTAAATAAAATCTAACAACAAAGATATTTATTCAAACTTTAAAACAATACTAACTGGCCCTCATTTGTTTATTAAGAAATCACACACAAGGTTTTGTTAACTTGTTAAAATAATTTGTTTATTTTCATCATAAAAGTTGAACATGACAGGGTGGACAACAAAATGACAGGGTGGAACTTGGCATGACAGGGTGGACAAATGCTTTAATAGGTGAACTAGAACATTTTAAAAACAACAGGACCTTCAAGAAACCCTTAACCAATATAGAAGAAGGAGGGGCCTGGCTTAGGCTGATTTTCAGGAGTTGCAAATGTCCACCCTGTCATGAACATGACAGGGTGGACATTTTTTGGCTAAAGTTAGTATTGAATGAGCACATGGTGTACAGCAGTTAACAAAGTGATTCACTGTTGAAGCTGACTGTGCACTGATTAAAATGTATATTTAGAATTTCTGAAAAGTTTTTAAATTAATTAATATTTCACAATGACAGGGTGGACATGTTAAGCTTGACAACACGCAACTACAAACACAATATGATGAAAATTAGGAAATATAAGTGTATATACTTACTGTGTGTGTTGCAGATGTTTTAACCTCCACTGAAGAAAGACCAAATGTGGGAGGGGATGGCACTGAGTACATCAGCTGGTTTCTTAAAGGGGCGTTTACCCCATAATGACAGGGTGGACAATTTCAGGGACACATGCAAACTGCTTAATATTATTATGAAAATAAAATATAAATAATCAAAATGACTTGTTTTATTAAATAACTTGCTGAGGACAATAAGTACATTAAAAAAAGTATTTTAATTTTATGTAATTTAACCACTTTTTACACTCACTGAAGTTAGCTGAGCAGCGTGCGGGACATGCCAAAATCACATACATCCAATCAAAGAAAATTGTATAAAATCAGAAAAACACATTTCAAGAGACGTATCATTGTACTTGTATGTTTGTAAGTGTTTGGACATTTATAATAAAACCTCAGAATTTCATTATTTTGCATTATGTTCATGATGACTGAGCGATTCTGATGAGGACACCAAAGGCACTTTATAGTGATTGTGAAAGGAACACACAACATAGTGTGTTATTAAGGTGTTGAACGGATTAAATGAGGGGGGATGGATCGCTCCATTCTTCCAAAATATATTCCCTCATCTACACACGCCACAGAGCATGATATGATGTTAATTGCTTAATTGAATCATGCAATATACCTGTATGAAATCTTCTGCACTCATCCTTCTTCCACATTCAACACAGTTTTTACTTTAATTTGTCCCCCATCCGTTTGTTCAAGTATAAAATGACTGCGATATATAAAAACTCTAATCCTGGCTTCAGCTAGAATGTGGTCATGTTTCATTTCAAGAGCCATGCTCTTTTTAAGGAGAAACAATTTAAACTGATGATCAGTCAATTACGGTGACGCATTGCTGCCACATACATATTCTTTTTTTCCCTCAATTATGTCGTAATAACGAGATCTTATGTCGTTTTAACGACATCTTTTTCTCGTAATAACGAGATCTTATGTCGTTAAAACGACATCTTTTTTTGCCCTTATAAGGACATGTGTAGTCATGTACAAAATATGCCTTTATCCACGTAAAATTGATAGCCAATCATGTCTTTATCATACATCTACGTTCAAAAAGCTTAAGCAAATAGTAGCAGCCCCCAATCAGGCAAAATTAATCAATGAGGCCCTTTTTTTATTTTATATAGGCCTAAAAGTTTTTTTTATATAATGTATTATATATAAGATTTATTTTTGTTAATAGGCTATATGTTCATTACCTAGAGATATAATTAAACAAAAAGTAGTCAAAACACATCTAACAGTATAGCCTAAGTTGTTTATTTTTTACAACATTGTGTTCTTATTTTGTTTAATTAACGAAATGTCAATCTTCCTCTTTATAACAGAAGATACAATACAATACAAAAATCTTCAAGATGCAGCCTACAATCTTCACATGTATAACGGATTGTCACCTTATAAACAGTCCTTTGTGTGGTGGAATAAGCAATGCTATATAGAAATATATGGTTACCGGTAGTATCTTAATTTAAACTTTATTTTACTATTTTATTAGTTCATTAACTAATTATGCTAACTCAACTAATTTAATGTAAAGAGCTGGATAGTAATTACTAATTAAATAATGTCAAATATTAAATGTAGGCTATTGATTAGAGTTGCCATAGACTAAAGGATTTTTCTACACTAGTAGTCATTCATTTAAGCAATTAGGACTAATCGCACGTTATATTCAATCCTGGGTGCCTATATTCCGCGCTCAAGCGCATACATAAAACTTGCCGCAAAGCACCGGCAAAAGTAGGCTAATGATATAATAAATGTGTCTGAAAAAATAACGAAGCATTTTAATTGTTTATTAATAAACTAGTCTTTTCTAAATCAGTGTAGACTGCCTGCAAACATATCTCCATAGTACATCTCCGCTGTAATGTAGCCTAGATGCGCCTTTCATAAGGACAGGATTACATAATGGCAGTGTTGGGCAGTAGCGTCGCTACAAGTAGTGACGTTACTAGCTTAACTACATTTCTCAATAGCGTGGTGGTAGTGTCGCTGTTTTCTGAATCAAATAGTTTTTCAGTTGCGAAGCTCTTTTGTTGATCAAGTAGTGCGGTAGCATCCACACAAGCTGAAGCTACATTTTCTGAAGCACAAGCTCAACTCGGGCACCGCATGATTAAAGCAAGGCTCAGTAGTTTCGGGATTTCTTCGCTGTATTCTCGCTTTTTGCTCGCAGGTTTCTCTCTAGAGCTCCCCCCACAGCTTCGGAATAGATATTTGACAACACTGTTGTAAAAACTCGTTGGCAATTCTCAGACACCAGAGGCTAGTAGATCAACGACATCAAAGCAGATGGGACATTCTTTAAAACGTCTTCTTCATTCGGGTTCCAGCGTGAGGGAGCGCAATAATGACAGCATTTTAGCAGATTTCCTTTGGCCGTAAAGCAATTGTTCACATCGCGAGACCTGATATCACGCGAGACTTCCTGACGCGGCGGCCGGCGGCCCGCCGGCTCAAAGTTGCAAGTGCGGATTTTCCGCTCACGGGCACCAGGGGGGTGCGAAACGACCACCATTCAACCCGAAATAAGTAATATAACCATTCCAATGACTCCGAAGCTGTTCAGTTAAGGTAAAAAAGTTACTTAGAGCACCTTTAACATCGCGCAACATCAGCATCACACGTGCACACGGAACGCACATGTAGGAAATCTTGTGAATTACGACCGTTTCAGACCGCAACCGCGAGCAGCGCGAATTGTTTTCGGCGTGCATGTTCAAGTGCATTCACACACCGCGAGCAGGAGCAGCGCGTGAGCTGAGCAGTAGTGAAGCTGAGGGTTTCGGCGCCGAGTCTATTTTTCATTCACCATTGAGTTCACGCTCAATTAAAGTGAAAGCACACTTTTCATGGACAAAATAAATATGATTTCACACTAAAAGTACCTAAAATGCGCATAATTTGCATGTATAGTGTGTTTTAACAAGAACTAGGGTAGGCTATGTCAGAAATCAGAAAGATTCAAAAATATTTATAGAAAATGTACCCATTTAAACTACTTTTTATTAATCAGTTTGGGCAGGGGCGTAGCGCCAAATGTTGGGCCCCGGTCACAGAACCAAGAGGTGGGCCCCTCACAACACCGCCGTCTATATCAATATATAGGCTATCAGTATATCTTTGTGGGGCCCCCACTTCGCCAAGGGCCCCTGT
Organism: Leuciscus idus; assembly: GCA_021554675.1. Classification (NCBI taxonomy): domain Eukaryota; kingdom Metazoa; phylum Chordata; class Actinopteri; order Cypriniformes; family Leuciscidae; genus Leuciscus; species Leuciscus idus. The sequence goes on from CM038629.1 coordinate 661,131, forward strand.
TAATCTGTATCGGCGGGTCAAACTCAATGAAAAATCGGAATTGGCCTAGAAAATTGTAATCGGTGCATCTCTATAATCTTTCTGATTGGCTGGTATCAAACATGACCACATAATCTGATGTTCACCTAGATTGTTTTATTTATTTATTTGTACATTTGCCGTAGTATTGAAGATGGGTTCAACAACACATCCTGCAAAAGAGGGGCCTTGGCCAGAATCTAGTGGTAATTTTTTTGCCATGTTGGTACTGTTTGGAGCAGGTCTTAATTATTTTGCTTAGTTTTTATTTTGTGAACACATTTCTATTTAGTTTTTATATATTTAGTTTCAGTTTCAGTTTTAGTAATTATAGTTTAGCAGAGTTAACAGAACATTTCCAGTTAAAGACATTTAATTTCAGCAAAGTTTAATGTTTGCAGTTTACATTTAACTCTTGTGAAAACCTTTCAATAATAAAAATTAAATAATTGTTTGAGGATGAACAAAGAACCAAACAAATGCAACTAAAAAGTAAAAATTATATAATAATATTAAAAATGAAATCTTGTTAAACGTGGTGTATAAGAAAAAGATATGCGTATGATTATTATGATTATTCTTTAAGGTTATTTCAATTATTAATCCTTTCAAACATTATTCTTGTATTGATCCATTTATGTTTTCTGTCTATTGCATCGTTTAAAATCATTTATACACATATTCAAATGTTCTCTTCAGACCAGACATTTAGTATACTTCTACTCTGACAAATATACGTCTATTTCTGGGCTATAGACATGCTATTTGTTTTTTCCGTTTTCTGCTCAGTGTGGTAGGCCTATCTTGTCTAATATGTGTGGTATAGGCCTATCTTGTTTAGGCTAGTTTCAAATGAGATGGTTATCTTATACCTGGAATTAAGTTACAGCTGTATTTGCATGAGGTGGAAATAGATTTGGGCCTTTCTGCTTCTTAGGGCTGGTTCACACAGTCGGTTTTGCTTTGAAAAACGGAAAAAATTGTTTTTCAGTGGGGAAAAAGAGAGGCACAGTGGGGAAAAAGCGCAAGGTCTCGAAACTCTCGATACGTGTCTTTTAAAAGTTGAACTTATTTTAACTTGAGTGCCGCGTTTTTAGAGCGTCGTGTCATGCACGTGATGCTGCAGAAGACGCGAGACTCGAGCGCAACGGTCATACATTGAAAAATAAAGTAGCACGGTGGAAAAAAGTGATTTTTCGGTAGGCTTATTTAGGAGAGCTTATTAATTACGAAAACGATTATTTATTTTTGCGAATTATTATTTTGTTTCAGTTATTTTTTCAGTAACTGTTGTTAGTTTCGTTTCGTTTTAGTTTTTCATTAATGTTGACATTTCTATTTTATTTCAGTTTACGAAAATGTTTTTTGACCAATAGTTTTAGTCTTAGTTTCAGTTTTCGTTTACGGAAATAACCTTGGTGCATACCCAGGCAAACATGTTGTGCATATGGATACGTACACATACAGATGAATACACGCACACTCTCGACACCTGGTTTTGTTATTATGTGGATCACGTTTTTTGTTTGTTTGTTTTTGTTGCCAAATTGGTTTGGAACAGTTGTTGAATAAACAATTGAACTGAACAATTATGCTTGCTGTTGAACTTACAGTTTTATTGATCACTGAGATAGCATTGACTTGGAATGAAGTTGGTTCAATATAATAATGTAATTTAAAAAAATAGCTTAGATGTAGTGAACTACTTTTGCCATGTTCCTGTAGCTTAGCTTGCTACATTTTCCAGGGTGGTAGCTTCAGTGTAGTGAAGCTTCATTTAATGTAGAGTAACTGCTAGCTTAGCTCACTACATTTTCCAAGTAGCTTGCCCAACACTGCATAATGGTACCGTATTTGCTTTCGATTTTATTTTCTTTCGTTGGTGGACATTTTTTTTAATAAACTTTATATAGATAGTTATATTTCTCATGTCTGTGAGGCTTGTCTATACACTGTTTTTCAGTTCATTTTTGAGACGCACTCCAATTCACGGAGATCATCAAAGCGCGCCCTGTTCGTTTTCTTGTTGTTGTGAGTTTACACAAATAAAAGTAGTTGCGACTGATGTATTATTTTTTTCTGTATGACCAGAAATGGAGTATTTTAAGTTGTTTCCACTGTTGATAGGAAAATGCGAGTGATGGCACCGGTGCCTCCATGTCATGCAGTGCGCGCTCCACACTCCGCACAAACACTCGGATATGCACTTAATAATAGCGAACATTTATCTAGGTTAACGTTAGAGCGAGCGTCCATGCCAGACGGATAATCCTCTTCATGTTTAACTAATCAAATTCTGTTGCATTTTCTTGCACCAGTTTGAAAAGGGCGGCTGAAACACTTAGCCTATACAGATAAATGCCCAACGCTGGTGTTTTTCTTTAAATAATTTCATTTAGGCTTTAAAATAAATATTGTTTGTGGGCTAATTAATGCCACAATAATTTGTTTATTTTATTAGCTACTTTTATTTTTATTTTGCATTGAATACCATTTAAAGGATTTGCTGTGCACCGCAATGCCATCCTCCCATAGAAAGACACGTTAAGAGCCACCTTTATTTTCTTTATAATAAAGGGTTTCTACGTGAGGAAAACGCTTAACCTATAATTAAATGCATTGCGTTCATATTCTGGGCTCATCTGCTTTTCTGTAGGATAGTATGGTTTATTAATAAGGTGTGTACAGCATTTGATCTTTATCACTGAAGTAGCCTATTAAGCCACATTAAGCTTTTTCTTTATTATAAGGGTTTTCTATGGGAGGAAAACGCTTAGCCTAATGTGCAATTAAACGCAATGTTCGTATTCGTATATATAAGAGTCAAAACTTTCTTCAATTAAACAAAGACAAAACTGAAGTTATTGCGTTTGGAAACAAAGATGAAGTTCTCAAGGTGAACGCATACCTTCACTCTAGGGGTCAAACAACTAAACATCAAGTCAGGAATCTTGGTGTGACACTAGAGTCAGACCTTAGTTTCAGTAGTCATGTCAAAGAAATAACTAAATCAGCATACTATCATCTGAAAAATATTGCAAGAATTAGATGCTTTGTTTCCAGACAAGACTTAGAGAAACTTGTGCATGCTTTCATCACCAGCAGGGTGGATTATTGTAATGGTCTTCTCACTGGCCTTCCCAAAAAGACCATAAGACAGTTGCAGCTCATACAGAACGCTGCCGCTAGGATTCTGAGCAGAACCAGAAAATATGAACATATCACACCAGTCCTCAGGTCTTTACACTGGCTCCCAGTTAGATTTAGGATTGATTTCAAAGTATTATTACTGGTATATAAATCATTCAATGGCCTAGGACCTCAATACATTGCAGATATGCTCACTGAATATAAACCCAACAGATCACTCAGATCATTAGGATCATATCAGCTAGAAATACCAAGGGTTCACTCTAAGCATGGTGAGTCTGCTTTTAGCTATTATGCTGGAACCAGCTTCCAGAAGAGATCAGATGTGCTCCTACAGTGGTCACATTCAAATCCAGACTCAAAACACTTCTGTTTAGCTATGCATTTACTGAATGAGCACTGTGCCGTTGTTCGTCCGATTGTACTGTATTGTATTTCATTTTATTTTTCTAAACTGTTTTAATTATTCTTGTTTCTTTTTATTATTTTAATTTCTTCTATGTAAAGCACTTTGAATTGCCATTGTGTATGAAATGTGCTATATAAATAAACTTGCCTTGCCTATTCTGGGCTCATCTGCTATTAATAAGGTGTGTGTACAGAATTTGATCTTTTAACATGAATGTCCATTGGGGGCTGCTATTTCTTCAGCTTTTTGAACGTAGATGTATGATAAAGACATGATTGGCTATCAATTTTATGTGGATAAAGGCATATTTTGTACATGACTACACATGTCCTTATAAGGCCAGGAAAATATGTCGTTTTAACGACATAAGATCTCGTTATTACGAGAAAAAGATGTCGTTTTAATGACATAAGATCTCGTTATTACGAGAAAAAGATGTCGTTAAAACGACATAAGATCTCATTATTACGAGAAAAGATGTCGTTTTAACGACATAAGATCTCGTTATTACGACATAATTGAGTGGAAAAAATAATATGTATGTGGCAGCAATGCATCACCGTAGTCAATAAGGCTCATGGGTACTGTAGATTACCGTTAGATGACACACCAAACCAATAGAAAAACGATATTTCTCAAAAAATAAACAGCAACATTTAGAAACGATAGCCGTAGCAGAACTCTGCAGTCTTGTTAATTGAATATTTTTACTATATTTTGACTGGAAGGAAGTAAGGAACCACGGACAATGGTTTACAATGGCGATAAGCCTACAGAATATACAGCAATGAAAACAAGGACAAAAAAATGGTCTGATTAAGTGTTGAGTAATGTAGTGCTTAAAGTTTAAAAAAATGTATGACAAATGAGAAAAAACAATGCTCCAGATTGGCAGAAAGAAAACCATGATGAAGATACGAAATATACTTCCCATTGAAATACATTAGATTGAAAGTCATGCTGAGTGACACGAAAAAAGGGGGAAATTCGTGTTCACGAACACGAATCAATAGATTAAATCTGAACTGCCGTGAGACTGGGTTGTACCAGCGTAGTTTGAGGTAGACTGAGCTGTTCCTGCGCCTTGCGGAGCTCTCGTCGTCTTTCCCAGCTGTGAGAGAATGCTCCATTAACCCTCTGGAGTCTGAGCGTTTTTTTGGGCCCTGGGGGTGTTCTGACATGCTCTGACATTTGTGCTTTTTTCAGTTGCTTATAAACATATTAATGGCAAAGGTGTAAATTCACTCTATATAGCACAAACAGGACTACAATAATATGTGAGCCACATGTATGTACATGTTTTCATTTTTGAGAGAATAATGTTTATGCGTGGTTATCGAAAAAACTAAAAATTAAAATTTTTGAAATAAGGCCACAAAACACATACTAAATATGTGGCAATAAGACTTTTGACTTATGGATGTCGTCGCCTATAGTTTTTTCTTCAAAATTATGTGAAAATAGTCTTGCTTTATCGTTCACATAAAACCATACATTGATTTAAATTGATGTAAAACAGGTTTTGCTTGGAAAGCCAATATGCGAGGGGGCGTGAACGAGGAGTGGTTTACACCTTAGAATACAATGTCCCACCCACTCTGCATAATGATGAGCCATTCACTCAGGTGTGACACTGACTGAGCCACAATGCAAGGACAAAAGATATATTTAGAAGAAGACTTATATTGACCATTTAAGATTTTGCTTACATCTATCTTGTAAATATGTTTTGCTATTTTATTAAAACGGTTACAATTACAACAATAATTACAATTTCAACAATATTTCAAGTGTACTCTTTCTTTGTAAAAAAAAATGATTATAGGCCCTACATTTTATCTATGTATTCATTAGTTTGAATATAACCAACATTGGAACAGCTAGCATCTTAGTTGATGACTTTATTTTTGACAAAAATAGTATTTTATATATAGAAATGGCTAAACAAAAGCTTATTTGATGTGGCAGTATATTCTACAGTAAAAACTGTACCCAAATCTGGTCAACAAAATGTTGTCTTTCATATTTCGTCTGACTGTAACGTTGTTTTCATGAAATATTAGGGCATATTGTTAATTTGCAGTTTAATACGTTGCTTATACAAATAGCCTACATTTTATTTCAACATTCAGTCGATGTTTACTTATCTCAGTATAGCAATACAGTTTGCTAAAACATCATCATTCATTCACACACGTGTCTTTGCCAGCTGTGGTAAACAGCGCGCATTCATGCCGTTTATTCATTCATAAACAGAAACCCACGTGAAGAAATTCACGTGAGAAGGAAAAAACTTACTTGTATTCCTCAGCTCGCTCCTCGATATACCCGCACTTCTGAGGGACATTTTCCATTAGTATTATTCCTCACAGCGCTGCAAGACGGTGTAAACAATGATCTAAATAAACTTGTGTGTTTTCTCGAGCTGATGGGGGCGTTCACAGGATTGCCTCAGCCATTTGCGTTTGAATAGCGCGCGCTCTCCGTGGGCGGGGCCGATTATAACGTAATGAGATGAGATGAGCTCGACTGGAATCGCTCTCTTTTAATACAGATTTCACAAGATGAGAATAATAGTTTTTTTATATAAATTACTTCATTTAAAAGAAGAGAATTCAATCTTCATGCCTGTGTGTCTGTATGTCTGTTTGACTGAGTATTCGCTGAGTTATTGTTAATTTTCGGACGCGTTTCAGAATGGACTACACTGGCAGAGAGAAGGCAGAACTCGCTTCGTGTTTATTTTTCTTTATTTGGCAAAAAGCACAACACTTTGTTTTTATTGTGAGTATACACAAAAATAATACACATTTAACAGAATCGATTGATGTATGAAACTCCTATGGAAAATCAAAGTCAACAGAGTATTTATGAGTTTCTTTTACACTAATAAAAAAAAAGCGAGCTGGTATCGCCGGCGATACCGTAGACCTCAGGGGGTTAATTGAACGACAGATGCCAAAAGCACAATCAGTTCTTGCCTTTTCCTTTTGTAGTGAATAATTCACTTCCACATTCAAGTTATGGCCAAAAGAGTTTAGCCATGGCCATTTGAGCCCTGTATGGCCGCATCGATATTGGCCCTGTTATCAGTTGTGATGCAAGAAATGTTACTCTCTTCTATTTCCCAATCACACACAACCTCTGTCAGCGCCTCAGCCAGAACATCTGCAGTGTGGTTCTCCGGGATGAATGTTGTGTCAAGACATTTTGCGTTCAGTTTTCAATCCTCTGAAATATAATGGACTGTAACTGACATGTAGGGGGTCATATTTATGCTTGACCACATGTCTGTGTTCAAAGCGACAAAGTCAACTGCTTTTAAATCCTTAGTGATGATCTCCCTTGCTTTGTTGTACAGATCAGGGATAGCAGTTTTGGTAAAATACTTGTACCCCGGCAGCTCGTACTGTTGGTCAAACGTATGAAGTAGTTGTTTAAAACTTTCCTTTTCAACTGTATGATAGGAAACCATCTCCTTTGCGATATACTTAGAAACAGCTGCTGTGCACTGGGCCCATTTTTCACTGTTTCGCTTGTACTTTGCTCTTTGAAAAAGCTTCGACGATGGATGGCTGAAGTGTTGGATCTTTGCCAGCCGCCACTGCAGCTTTTTTGGCGCTAGTTTAGCAGCCTCAGAGGGGTGGTGAGTTCGCAAATGTACGAACAGGTTAGTCATTTGAGACTCCCTCACGGACACAACTTTCGTGCAAAGTTTGCAGATTGCTTGTGTTATGTCCTCCAGCTCGCCTTTCGCATCCGATTTAAAACCAAAAAATTGCCAAATAGGCGAAGTGACGTTTTACTCCATCTTTGCTTGCAGAATTATTGACAATGATTCAAATTTCCGGTGCGTCATTTCCCGAGATAAAAAGTAATGTAAATTAATTAGATAATTAAATTAGCGAAATGCGTAGAAAAGTACATAAATAAGTTGAAAAATGATTAAATAAATTATGAAAAAGTTAATTATTGCCCCGCCCGCCCCCACGCGATAATATCGTGTATTGGCGATCTCACAGGCTGACGATATGTCGATCTGAAAATGAAGCATATCGCCCAACACTAATAGTCAACATCAACCAAACCGTCCTAAAATTGAATGTTCAGCCCTTGAATAGACTTAGTGGCAACATGATAATAACCCCTACAGAACAAAAATGTATTGAAGAATATATATAATATATATATAAAAAATATATCAAAGCAACGTAAAAACGATGACAATGAGAAATTAGAAAAGAAACGAAAATAATGACATAGTACAGTGGGAATTAAGACAATTCATGAAGGAAAATAAAAATAGAACTAAAATACCTTTTAAAATAGATCCTAAAGGGTACTCGGACGCAATTTGTCAATACAGGGGTATACCTAATTAATTTAAGGCTACAGTTGAAATTAAAGCAAATATTAACACTGGCTATTAACAAATATTTGATTTCAATTTTAATTCATAAGATTTTGGTTTGATTCAATATGCTTTTGACTAATTAAATATATATCTATGAAGGTAATATGATGCCATAAAGAATCGCATGCGCAGGGTAAGATTTGTGAAACTGTACATAAGATTGCAAGTGTAAATTAAATTTGCATGTGCAAGAGAAGATTTTTAAAGGTGTAAATCGCATTTCAAGTGTAAGAAAAAAATATTTGCAGCATTTTACTGTTATTCGTAAGTGTAATCCATGTATTATGAAACTGCAGCTTCATGCTAACACAAAATAAATAGGATCTGTATTCTTCTGACTTCCATTTTTCCGCGCTTACACTTTTGGTTCAGTTTTTGCGCACAAATACGGCCAAAAGTATTGCAGGCCTGTGAACAGCAATTTGCAACTGAAAGCAACAGAGTCAGGAACTGCAAAACAGATTAATTGCGTAAAATCAAACTTTGTGTAAAAAAATAAACTGTTGCAAATGTCTAAATGACTCGTTGTGTGCATGGGGCAAAAAAGTTCCCAAAATAACCCTATTTGTACAGTTGTGTCTTTCTTTTACATGCGCTTCCAGTTTTGGCACGATTCTCTCACTCATTGAGTTTTGCAAGCGTGAAGAGGAGGGCGGGTCCACCTTCTTCATGTAGCCAATCAAATGAGCTTCTCTCTGACTCTAGGTTTACTCTTATCTGATTGGTTCAATGAACACGCCAGTCACCAGAACACATCTTATTCTTCATTTGGCTCAGAAGCGTTCTCGTTGCCGAAATGATACTTTTTTTCTATTTAGCACCAAAAAGGGTTCTGCTATTGTTACAAGCCGAAGAACTCTAATTTGGTACTGTTTAGAAGTATTTTTCTTAAGAGTGCACCTACAGCTCCACCGGAGACCCTCGGACGTGCAGCTCTACCGTTTATATATTATTTTATAACTGTATCCACTGTATGTCCGAGTGATTTCACTGTATTCCTCCTTTTGGCACTGAGAATTGGATAATAGACCAACATAAATGACTTAATTGGGGAACGAATGAGAGATGAAACCATGCTGATGGCCTGGGTCTGTGTTGGAGTAGTGAGTTTGATGTGATTAAACTTGAGGTTCTGTGGGGTGTGGACTGGTTTGACTCCATTCCTAGAGCTTCCCAACCAATCTTTGGGGTTTGGACTGATGTGGCAGTGAACCCGAGGTTACCCCGTAAGTCAGACCTACAGCTCCTCCTGTCCCATTTTAGGGGAAAATCGGTCCATTTTCACATTTTGTTTGCCGTGAAGTCCACACTCAAATGTAAAAATCAAGGACAACGTTCCAGGTGTTTTTAGTCAAGCAGTTTGAGGTAGGGGCGCTGTGATGGCAACTGCCGCCTAACAACGTAACAACCAATCACTGCAGACCTAGACTCCAGCAGATCAAGTGTAAAAACGATCTTTTGGCAGCGCTGGCAGACTGATCCAAACGCCATGAAAAAAACGATTGTATATATTACATATAATTATATACATTTAGAAATTCTTAACTTTATATTTAGAAATCGAAATAGGGACAATAGTCTGGAAACATAAATATTTTTCCATACTCTGATTTATTTTTTCCATACTTTTCCAGACCTGGAAATTACTCAAATCAAATTCCATACTTTTCCAAACCCCGTAGGAACCCTGAGCAACTCTCGCCGATCGGTTACATCCAGCCGCAGCCGATGTCCAACACACCTAACATGACACATTCACAAAATTAAAGACATGAAACGTGAAAACAAAACCCAAACCAGCATGACTTGTTTTTATTAGATTATCTACAGTCTTCTGCAATGCCCTCCAAATCTCGTGAAGCCTGACAGTGCACTTGGAGAACCAAATAAGAGACACAGAGACCAGATTGCTGCTCAGTTTAATACAGCTGGACAGAGGATACATGCGTCAATACATGTGTTAGCCTGTTTTCTGCTTGTGTCAAAGTTGCAGGCAGGAAAACCACAGAGAGGAAGAGAAAGCGTAGACAGATCACAGAATGCAAACTCAATCAGGGTGACAGAGAGCCAACACATATTTTACACTGGCACAAATATCACATCACGGTAAGTCTTCAGGAATTAATCTTCAGGATTATAATGATATCGAGCTCTAGGGATTCTGCTTTTAGTTTAGATTAATTTACAGACTCTTTACAATCTGAAATATACAGAGGTGGAAAGTAAACATGTAAATGTTCAACACTTCCGCTCTTTTGTCGGCCAGGTGTTGATTCACAGATGATCAGCTTTAGTGAGAAGATCGATTATGACAAACAGATGTATTTTTGATGGCTACAGAAAATCTATACTCTCCAATTAAAGTGTCTGGATTGTGATATTTAAGGAAGAAACCCGAATAAATAATATGATAAATGATTTAATGTTTTTATTTCACCTATGTGAAAATGCTCAATAATAATAATAAACTAGATTAAAAAGTTTGTTGAGACAAACTTTAAATTGGCTTGAGAAAGTTTGAATAAGAAAGTTTGAAGAAGTTTAAAGTATAGTTTGAAGTAGTTTAAATTTTGATAGATAGATAGATAGATAGATAGATAGATAGATAGTTAGGTTGCTAGGGTGTTCTTATTATTTTTTTAATTAAAGTGATGGAGTAAAAAACAAACAAACAAAAAACAGGAAAATCATTAGGAAATGCTAAGGCGGGGCTGCGCCGGTGCTAAGCTAATTTCTGACGATGATGTAAATATATATATAAATTGAGATCTCCGAGACGACTTCATGACCAAATCTTTTGAGCCGATTCTTTTGAGCTCGTCTTCCTTTATGTGGAACGCCAGAGGAAGACTTTACCTGAAAATATCACTTCCCAAAACATCGCTATTTTTCATTTCCGCTGCTCTTGGTGGGTTGTGTTGGTCAAATGTGTCTGTGTTCCTTCATTTGCACATTATCATAGACACGGAAAACTAGTGCCTCCGATAAAGATGATTCCTATCAGCTGTAAATCTCCTCATCTTAAACACGTTGTGTCTTTTAGGAGACATGTACACATGATTCTCAAAAAAGAACGATGAAGAATTGAATTTGGTGTTTAAGTTTAAGGTTGATGACTTTGACTACACTGTGCATGTAACATCAGAGACGATGAAATGCTTTGGGTGTGGGACTGTAGGGCATGTGATTCGCCCGTGCCCAGAGAGAGCAGGTGAGACACGGCTGTTAATGCAGCGGACCCGCCGAAAGCGAAGCCTCTTTATCTGGCGAACCGCAGAGAACTGTGCAGGAAGAAAACTGAGATGATAGCGATCAGGAGAATGAGCAGATAGAAAATGTAGCGAGTGAACAAAACGCACAAGATGTTTTAAAAGAGGAATTAAATGTTGGTCAAACCGCGACTAGAGTAGCTGAGTCAGTGTTGTTTAATGAGGAAGAGGTTTTGTTGGACGCTGACATTTCCAAATTTAACAAATCCAGAAAATAAATCAAACACTGAACAAGTTACAAAAGTGTCAAAGACGAATCCCATGAGCTGTTCTTCTCAGTCAGATGATGGGTTGATGAACATGAAGAGTCTGAAAGTGATGTTAGTGGAGACACACAGATGGATGTGGAGAGTGCTTACTCTTTCACCAAAATTCAGTCCTTTTTACAAAGAACCAAAGGCTTGAGATCAGTTAAAGTTGATGAGTTTTTCCCAGATCTAAAGTTGTTCCTTGATTCAGTAAAACTATTCATGAAAAATACAGAACACCCCCCGGCAAACTGACCTTTACAGACCAAAAAACCTTTACAGTCTAAAAAAATATGATAAAAGTTAGCACAAATAGCTAATGATGGTTAAGTGTCTTTTGTTTTTCTTTTTCTTTGTTTGTTATCCCCTCTGTTTTGTTAAAATGCAAATTAACATTTGCTATGTGTGACATAAAGCTGGGTTCTTTAAACATCAATGGTGCCAGAGAGGATGCAAAGAGAGTTTCCCTTATCAGTTTGTTTAAAGTTAAGAAATTAAATGTCATTTGTTTTACAAGAAACGCATAGCACCGTTGAAAATGAACCTGCGCGGAAGAAAGATTGTGATGGGGAAGTTGTTCTCAGTCATAAGAGTAGTAACAGCAGCCATATCACCCTGTAGCCTAAGACTGGTTGCCAACTGAAGCTAAGCAGGTGTGACAGGATTAGTTAAGTGATTGACAGTTGTGGTGTCCTATCAGGGGAGAGTATGGTCTATTTAATGCGGGTTGGCTGTATCCTGAGATACGTCATGTCTTTGCTCCGCCCCCTCGTGCGTCATTCACTGGAATCTCAGGTGTGTGTTGGTAACGGCTGGTTTAAATCCTGTGTTTAGGACACTACTGATGTGTTGTCATCTCTTCAAATTGTAGCTTTCCATTAGCACTTTTCCGATGGACTTTTCCATATTATTTATTCGGGTTTCTTCCTTTAAATATCAGCTCGGAGTGAGTGTCTGACCTGTGTCTCTGTCTCTGACCTCCCAGGCACACACGGACCTGTGTGACCTAGTGTTCATTACTGGGTTATTTAGATATTCCCTGATTGATTCAGGGTGGCGTAGTCGACAATTATCACCATAAGCTAAATTATTTATTAAAAGCCTATACCGCTCCGTCACACAGGGCTGAGCCTGGTCAGTACTTGGATGGGAGACCTCCTGAGAAAAACCAGGTTGCTGCTGGAAGAGGTGTTAGTGAGGCCAGCACGGGGTGCTCACCCTGTGGTCTGTGTGGGTCCTAACGCCCCAGTATAGTGATGGGGACACTATACTGTCAAAGAGCACCGTCCTTCGTATGAGACGTTAAACCGAGGTCCTGACTCTCTGTGGTCATTAAAAATCCCAGGATGTCCTTCGAAAAAGAGTAGGGGTGTAACCCCGGCATCCTGGCCAAATTTTCCCATTGGCCCCTATCCATCATGGCCTCCTACATCCCCATATACTGATTTGGCTTCATCACGTTCTCCTCTCCACCAGTAAGCTGGTGTGTGGTGGGTATTCTGGCGCAATATGGCTGCCGTCACATCCTCCAGGTGGATGCTGCACATTGGTGGTGGTTGAGGAGATTTCCCCCTTCCATATGTGAAGCGCTTTGAGGACCTGAAAAGCGCTATATAAATGTAACAAATTATTATTATTTATTATTATTATAACAGTGGTGGAGTTGGTATCCTGTTTTCTAGAGATTTTTTTATCCATTTCTTGTGTTACTGAGGAAATCATTGAAGGTCACTTGTTAAAAATACAACCTTTAATTTTGAAAGTGTAAAAATTACTTTCATCAATGTTTATGGAGAGACCAGAGGTGGCGCTATGAGGGTTTACCTAAGGTTTCCGAGGAGGCTAACGCAGAGTTGGATGCACCGATCTCTGCTGATGAACTAAATTCTGCGTTGTAGAGTCTAGAAAGCGGTAAAGCTCCAGGCATTGATGGCCTTCCTGTGGACTTTTACAAAGTTTTCTGGCCTGTGATTGGCTAAGATTTGTTTCTTGTTCTCAGGGACAGTTTAAGTAAAGGACATTTACCATTGAGCTGCAGGAGAGCAATCCTCACTCTTCTCCCCAAAAAAGGGGATTTACAAGAGATCAAGAACTGGCAGCCAGTTGCACAAAGGTGTTGGCAATGAGACTGAAAAAAGTTACGGAGCATTTTATTCATGTTGACCAGACTTATTGTATACCCAATAGGTTGATATCTGACAATATCATTTTAATTTGTAATGTTTTGGACCTCTCCAATTCATTGGGTTTTCAAATTTGACTGATTTCAATTGATCAAGAAAAGGCCTTTGACAGAGTCAAACACCAGTATTTGTGGCAAAAGTTAGATGCGTTTGGGTTCAGCTCTGGCCTTATAAACATGATCCGAGTCTTGTATAGTGACATTGAGAGTATTTTAAAGATCAACGGTGGTTTAAGTGCTCCTTTTAAAGTTCACAGGGGGTCAGACAAGGATGTTCATTATCTGGTATGCTGTACTCCTTGGCCATAGAGCCTCTTCTGCACAAATTAAGACAATCTCTTTTCGGCGTAAACCTTCCTGGATGTGAAACAGTTTTTAAATTATCTGCTTATGATGATGTTGTTGTCATTGTCAAAAAACAAGAAGATATTGACACCCTTGTAGAAAATATTAATGTTTTTGGTGTATTGTCCTCTGCTAAAATTAACTGGGGGAAAAGTGAAGCTGTAACAATCAGTGATGAGTTAAGTAGAAAACTTGTTTTCCCTGCCGGGTTAATTTGGAACAAGGGTGGGTTTAAATATCTTGGTGTTTATCTTGGAGATGATACTTTTGTGTGTAAAAATTGGGACAATGTTTTAGAAAAAGTTGAAGGACATCTCAAAAGATGGAAATGGATCTTGCCACAAACCATTGATGTGTAAACTGATTTGGTGACACTACAGTGTGTAACATTGAAGTTAATGACTAATATTTGTAGTGGCGCTTTTTGGGTTTTGCACTTTGCAGACGGTCTCACGGAGATCGATTTATATTATAAGGCTCGTTTTGAGGAAAATGAGGTTGTAGCTCGTCATCTACGGATTGGAAATGGGTGTCAATTGAGTTTTAAAAACGTTTAGATCACGATTTATTGATCTGGGAAGTTCAGATCTGTGAATAACTTTACTGAACTCCTTGAACTAAGCACTGTCCGTAATTCTTTATACTTAAGTCCAAGTTCAAAATAAAACTCTATGAACCGCTCCATTGTTAACGTACGGAGCTCTGAAACACTGATTAAACAGGAAGTGTTTGTCCGAACCTGCAAAAGTTTTGAAAAATAAGGTGAGACTCAAGATTTTTAGACGTAATAATACAGAGTTAAGTGGCTCCTCACTTTTGTTGTGCAAAGTGTCAGGGGAAAATAAAGAGGATTCCCCAGTTGACAAATGCCACCTTAGCATGAAATCTGCCGCTGGTTACAGCAATGCCACCCTGACTGAAGATGCCAATGAGAACAATGACATCTGTCAAGCTGACACTGCTGTAACAGTGGATATCAATAATGAGGATAATGTTTCAGGAAGATCTCCAAGGGCTTTGAAATCAGGCCACAGAGCAAAAAAAAAAAATCCCGGAAAAAGCTTAGAAGGCAGTGCCACAAGTCCAGGCATGTAAAGAACTTTTACTGAAAGAGTTCTGGTTTAACAGGTTTGAGTTCTGAAGAAAACAACTCCACAGTCCTTTATGAAAATGCACGTTTAAAGAAGTTTCAAAGTAACTTCTACTCAAGACAGTTCAAGTTCAGTGGAGGAACAAGCAACACCACATCGTCATTATTCATGGTTCGTAAATACTATTTTATAAAATACTAATAGATATAGATTTAAAAGTGTCATATATCCATTCACATTGATCTAGACTTAAACCGCATTGACACATTGTTTATACAGTTTTTTTTTTATTGCTTAGCACTAGCCGGGCTGCCAACTTTTGAGTTAAGCTTGATGTGAGAATTATAGAGCGGTATTTATTGAAAGCTGAGACTTTTTCATATCAAAGTAATCTGCTCTGTCTTGTATGTCAGAATCAGTGTCTTTGCTCTGTGAGTTTTCACTGCGTGAGAATATGGTTGTGTAACGTGAGCAAGTGTGAGAACAGTGTCAATAGCGTGAGTCTCGCACTGAATGTCTAAGAGTTGGCAGCACTGGCACTAGTCTAGACTTGGAATTAAGCTTTTCTCCCTGAATCACGGAAGCGAACACCATGAGATGCCATGAGATCTCTTATTTTATATTAATTTGTCATTGTCGGTTATTACATATTATATATTACCTACTTCCCTGCTCTTGCAGTGCTTGCTATTGTTGTTTAATCTCATGATTGTGTGGTTTGAAGGGATGTTTGTCTTCATGAGAGAATGTCTCCATTTCAAGGAGACTTGAAACCATTTCACGATGTTGTGAAGCAATAATTTACCATTGTTTTTCTCTAGTACGGTGTACATTTTAGGACATCCTCAGACCTCAGACATAGGAAGACGAGGCATCATGCCTCAGACTAAAAGGCTTCAGTCATTGGACAAAACGGACTCAAACTAAAAGGCATCGGACGAAACGGACTCAGACTAAAAGGCATCAGCCATAAAGGCATCGGCGAAAACGGACTCAGGTGGAATTTGGAGGTTCGCATTGCCCCGTCCCATGTGACGTCACATGTACGCGGTTCATAGCTCGAAAGAACGCTTTAACTTCACAATAGTTTGTCAACATACAAACTAGTTGAAATATGTCATCTAACTTTTTAAACGTGCAAATAAAACTCAAGAAATGCATGTTCTCTTCTGCATACAGTGAAATTAGTGTAACATTTAATTAAAGCATATATACATATAGGCTATATAATATATGCTTTAATTAAATGTTAAAACATGCACTCGCGAAATGCATGTTCTCTTCTGTATACAACATAATTAGTGTAACATTTAATTAAAGCATATATATATATATATATATATATATATATACACACACTCGCGAAATGCATGTTCTCTTCTGTATACAACGTAATTAGTGAAACATTTAATTAAAGCATATATATATATATATATATATATATATATATATATATTAGAGGTGGGCATAGATTAATTTTTTTAATCTAGATTAATCTAGATTAATTTTGAAATTAATCTAGATTAATCTAGATTAAAATGGCTCATTTGAATTCTGCCGAAGGCATTCAGAATATGTGTGCTACCCAAATAATGACTATAAAAGTAAGTCTTTGAGAACGGGTTTCTCAAGCCAGGTGGCGCATTAGACCAGGGGCTCATCTCCTGTTTCCAAAATGCATCACACACTGCTTGAGAAAGCTGTTCTACTCATAGACTGTAAAAGGTTACTACTGCACTGTTACCGTCCGTAGGCAACATTAGGTAGGCCTATGTTATTATCAACTACTATAGGCTATCAATTAGGGATGGGCGATATGGCCTAAAATCTATATTGTGATATACATTGCAGCCTCTTGCGATAACGATATACAGTATATTATAATAAAACCATTTCAGAACAGATTACACAGACCCATGCTAAACAACTGCTAAATGTATTTTTTTTTTTAAAGGGTGTATGTAGTTTTGAGAACATATATTGTGCAAAACTGTAAGTATACAACATAATTTTGCAGATAAATAAAATTTAAGTACACTAGCTGCAGAGACTTAAGTAGGTCTAATGTTTATTATGGCTTGGAGCTTATGAAACCCCAAATTTAAAATTAGAATATTGTCTAACTGATGTCTTTTCAGTTAAAAAGAAACACAACAACGATTCTTAAAATCGAGATTATGTGCTACACCACTAAGATATATTGGAATGGGAATAATACGCGAGCGCTGGTATTCAGTGATGTGATATGTTTCGTTTTGAATTTGAGGTGGTAGAACGGATTAGTCGTGTGTTAACTTACCGAACTGTTACCCCACACACTCTGTAATGTATATAGTTTGCTGCTGCTCGTCTGACGGCTTAAACCCGAACCAAGTCCAAATAATGGATGTTGCACCGATCTTTTTCACCAGCTTTCACTTTCAGCCGTGTTTACTTAAGATGACGACGAATATGCGTTGCAGCCGGGTTTACCTCGCGGCCGCGGGTAGATTGCGTCATCATAGCTTGTGTAGTATAGAGCCATCTCCCAACCCAACTTGGAGAATAGATTAACGGCGATATTTTTTTTATCGCGCGATAAGAGTCTCGCGTTAACGCAGCACGTTAACGCCGATAACGGCCCACCACTAATATATATATATATATATATGTGACCCCTAGGGGGTGCTCCGACGCACAATTTGGATTTTTAGAATAGAAACCCCAAAACCCACGCTCCCCTTTTAGATAATTAGGCAGGTTGTGTCCAATGAAGGAACAGGAATGGGACTGATGTACTCAATTATAAATGTATTAAACACTCACAAATATAATGATTGGCAATCAGAGCAGACAAATATTCCCTATAGGTAACAGTAAACAACTCTACAATAAATAGGTCACAGTGAATAAAAGCCTCATAGTAAATGAATTACAAGGTATAAAGTCTAACAATATCAAAACTACAGTGCATAAAGTCGAATAAATAGGTACTGTTCACAAAACACTGCAGAAACACTTCAAACCAATTCGGCCGTGCAAACATACACTAACACAGCATTTCACAGCATTTCACACTTCACTAGTGAACATTTCATCACAAAATAGACGCTGTTCCTAAAGGAGATATTGCTCATTGCCCATAGGCCGAATGTTGGAAGTTATGACTGCCAAACAGAAAATAAACAAGAAAATAAAGCAAACAACATTTAAATGAACAGGCTACCACAAGCAGGGCTCCGTCTTAAGCCCAACTAGATCCGGGTCATCCAGAGGGTAGCCGCTCCCAAGGCGCACACACACAAAGAAATACAGAATAAAACAGAATGATTAAGCTCAGGAAAAACAGTGGCTAGTGACCGATGTAGACAATCCTCCTGTAAATCACAAGCATAAGTGGTTTATGATGCTATGACAATTTAAAACAATAACAAATCTCTAATTAGAAGATTAAAACAGGGAAAGGATCAAACTTACGTTTTTCTTTGAATCAAAGCCATATGCCCCGTAGCAATACAATTAAGTGGTGTGGATGACTAATAACTGTGCACACTCTCATCAGTGTTGTTTCTATTCATAGGTAAAATTAACAAGAGAATAATCAGCGCTAAACCTTATACATTGTATCTAAAAGAAAAAGAGTCAGTAACTTACATTACTGCAACTCTTATAGGATCACTACTCGCTATTATGAAAGCAAGTTTCTGTAAGCTCGTCACTGCTGGTACCATTGACTGGACACCATAACCGCAGACGCCAGACCGAGCTACAAACAAACGAACAATGAGCCGCGTTAAACAGTCCAATAAATTTAATAAAATAAGCATGGACTTCCAAAAAGACTTGAGTTACTTACGTTGCTGCAAAACCTGTGTAAGAGGACTACTCGCTATTATGAAAGCAAGTTTCTGTAAGCTCGTCCTGCTGGTACCATTTACTGGACACCATAACCGCAGACGCCAAACCGAGGTTCTCCCCTTCGCACAACCGATGCACCGAGAGACTCACTCTTCACTCACGCCGCACCATTCTCCTGTTCATCTCAACACCTTTAAAGGGGATGCGTCGCTTACGCCACCTGATCCAAATAATCAGCCGGCCTTAAAGGTACACTTCCCAACTCAACCACCTGACCCGCTACATATATATATATATATATATATATATATATATATATATATATATATATATATATATATATATGCTTTAATGAAATGTTACACTAATTACGTTGTTTACAGAAGAGAACATGCATTTCTCAAGTTTTATTTGCACATTTAAAAAGTTAGATGACATATTTCAACTAGTTTGTATGTTGACAAACTATTGTGAAGTTAAAGCGTTCTTTCGAGCTATGAACCGCGTACATGTGACGTCACATGGGGCGGGGCAATGCGAACCTCCAAACTCCACCTGAGTCCGTTTTCGCCGATGCCTTTATGGCTGATGCCTTTTAGTCTGAGTCCGTTTCGTCGGATGCCTTTATGTGTCTGATGCCTTTTTGTCTGAGGCTGTTTTGTCTGATGCCTAATTGTAGGCCTACGAGACCTGACACCTGACATTGTTTTTCCTGAGACCTGAAGTCTGAGGCGCGATGCCGTTTTGTCCAATGACTGAAGCCTTTTAGTCTGAGGCATGATGATGTCCTAAAATGTACACTGTACTCTTGATATAATAACACTTGTTGGAATTGTACTGATCAGACAAAGTGCAACATCTAGATGAAGTCTGAGCATTGAAACGTACGCAACTAAGATTATTCAATAAACTCTGCTCTTTTTTATTATCATCATTGCTTCATTTCCTGGTTCTGCTGTTCCCTGACTTTCCCAGTCAAACTCTCAGGTTGATAGAGGACACAAGGCATTTTTACACTGGCAGTTTAGGTCAAAACGGGTTGGTGGAGAAATAACTCCCAAATAAGGACACACAGGTAAGTTTTACCATTTGGAGACGGAGATAACGTGAGGAGCAATACAAAATAATGACAGGAATAATTCTCCAGGGCCAGGCTTAGTGGGAACAGCCCTTACAAAAAATAAGTTTATTCATGTGTGCTATTAGTATACTTCTTTTAAACTAAAAATAAGAAAGTTTACTTTCAGTCTACTTTTTATGTACTTCTCAGAAATATACTTTATGTATAATAATAATATAGTAATATACTTCAAATTGCACTTAAGTATACTTGACTTATACTGACAGAAAAGTCCAAGTATATTTGGCCTGTACTTGAACTCAATCTTTTGATCGAGATATACTTAAAAGTATAATTAAGTATTTAAAGTATACTTGGCTTGTAGTTGTGTTAACTCTTTTGAGTAGCCTATAAATATATATTTTTTACATAGTTTTTCATATACAGTCATATACAATAATACAGATATGTTTCTAATTCTGTGTATCAGAATTTTTGTTTAGGCTAGTCCACTGGTAGTGTATAGAAATTTACTTTAATTCTACTTTACTCTTTCCCCGCCATTGACTGAATTTTCCAGCTATCCATGTTTTCACTGTTATACGGTAGGGGGCGCTATATGACATCTTCTAGTATAGAATCTCCGGATCAAAACACAGGAGAAGAAGCTGAAACAAGTGATAGAAGATTGCTCACTCAAATGTAAAATAACATGATCATCAAACATTACATAGCGTTTAAATCAAAACTATTTAACCCTCTGAGGTCGAGAAACGCGCCGACGCGTTTTGCTGGATTTTTTTCACATAGCAGCAACATAAACTTAAATTACTCCGTCATTTATGGTTATACAGAAAAAAGAAATATAAAAAAATAATCTGTGATATTTCTACTTTTGTATGTGTCCACTTACAATCAAATCAAAACATTGTGCTTTTGTAAAATAAAGAAAATAAACAGGGTGTGCGTTCTGCCTCTCCGTCGCGGTGAACTTTTTTTTCTTGAGCACGTCTATAAACTGAAACAAAACTCAGCGAATACTTCTCACACATTTATGAGCCATATACCTTTATACACATTTAAGTGTGTACTTTTAAATGATCGGATTCAAACTGAAAACAAATATTCTCTGTTTAAGTAATTTGTATAAAACCAACAGGATGTCCAGTATCTCAAACGCTTGCTAATTACTTTTTAATTCGACACGCCCACTCGCGCAAAAGTGATTCACATGCAAATCTCCACATGGGACGCGAACGCCCTCGTTACCTCAAACACAAAACACCAAAACACTTCACAAGTCTCTGCTTTTCGTCGAGTTTGGAAGACACGCTGTGAGCTTACATGGATTTACCTCAGAAGAAGAAGAACGCGATTTGAAGACAAGAAAGATGTAAGGTAAGAAATTCTTACTTATTAGTTTATGGTATTGTTGCATAAACTTCACATTGCAGTTGAACTGTTGCTAGATATATGGTGAATATTATACTATTTAGACCCGTGTTTACTGTTAAATACTGTTTGTGGATATCTGCTCAAACATAGATATGTATAACCATAATGTTTAATATTTTGGAGCGCGATGGCGTTTTAATGTATCATATTTTGGAGCGCGCTGTGGTATCACATTTTGGAGCGCGCTGTTATTATTTTATGCAGCACTGCGTAGCCTATGCCTACAAGGCACAACAAACCTGGTGTTCATTATATATTGTTGGAAACGTGTGTGTGTGTGTGTGTGTGTGTGTGTGTGTGTGTGTGTGTGTGTGTGTGTGTGTGTGTGTGTGTATTCTGTGAATTTTAAAAAGAAATTTTAACCAGAAAAATCTAAAATCTATTCCCAAAATCGTGCAGCTCTATAGTTTCTCTTGATATCAGTATGTTCACAGTTTTTTCTCTTTTTTTTTCTTTCAGGGACCAGATGCAACTGAGTCCTGCTGACTTCAACATTCACATGAGTCTCTGTACATGAACATGGTAAAGTGAAAATCAAACACCTTGGAAATGAAAGGTATGTACAATGTTTTTAGGAATGGCACAAAGGTCTCTGTCTTTGGATCATTGTTTTCAATGTGCTCTTTTGTCATTTGTATTTTTGGATTGTGTTGTGTTGTAAATAAATCCAAACAATCTAAAAGCCATTCTTTTTTAAATCTCCTCATTCTTTGTGCAAGGTTGCTCTGAATGACAGGGCCTGATCGCTCCTAATAGGGCAGTTAGGGGAGTGTCTTTGTCTTTCTCAGGTGTTAAAACCTTACATATTCATGAGATGATCACGGCTCTTCGCATATGGCTTTGTCACACAAAACACGTCTTAGAAATTTTAAATCAATATATTGTCTTATCTGAATGAGCAGTCAGGGTGATTTTCACATAGTTTGAGCAAATATTCTAGGCTATGTCATACAATTTTCAAAAGTCTTGTGAAGAAATAATCAGTATGGGTTTCATGGCCTTATTTCAGTGAGAATTTTTTTTTGTATTTTCACAAACCACGCATAAATGTCATTATCTCAAAACTACAAACTTTTACATACATGCTGCTGATATATTATTGTAGCAGAGTTTGTGCTGAATACAGTGTAATTAGACTTTAGCCATGAAAATGTCACAAGTAACAGAAAAAAACACAAATGGCAGAGCATGTCAGAACACCTCCAGAGCCCAGAAAACAGCTCAGACCTCAGAGGGTTAATATTACCAAATGAAATGAAGCGTAACCCATGAAGAGAAAACGACTGTGAAGCTTTGGGGGTGTTGGACTCGATCTACTCCATCTGTGTTTTGATCACGTTTCTGTATCTGATCAAGGCGTATAGTCTTTGACAAAAATGTGATTTTTCTCAACTTTTTTGTTTAAAATGTTGCCTTTCTTTATGAAACTTACCAACATTCAAGTGTTGATAAAAAAGGATGCATGAAGCTAATAAAATGTTTTTAAAATTAAAGTACAGTTAACCCCCTGAGGTCGGCTGTATCGCCGGCGATACCAGCTCGCTTTTTTTTTTATCAGTGTAAAAGAAACTCATAAATACTCTGTTGACTTTGATTTTCCATAGGAGTTTCATACATCCATCGATTCTGTTAAATGTGTATTATTTTTGTGTATACTCACAATAAAAACAAAGTGTTGTGCTTTTTGCCAAATAAAGAAAAATAAACACGAAGCGAGTTCTGCCTTCTCTCTGCCAGTGAAGTCCATTCTGAAACGCGTCCGAAAATGAACAATAACTCAGCGAATACTCAGTCAAACAGGCATACAGACACACAGGCATGAAGCTTGAATTCTCTTCTTTTAAATGAAGTAATTTATATAAAAAACAAATATTCTCATCTTGTGAAATCTGTATTAAAAGAGAGCGATTCCAGTCGAGCTCATCTCAGCTCATTACGTTTTAATCGGCCCCGCCCACGGAGAGCGCGCGCTATTTTTTTTCATTCTCAAGTAAATCGCGTTTCTGTGTGAATGAATGAACGGCAGAGATGCGCTGTTTACCACAACTCGCAAAAAGACGGTTTAAATTTGAATTGCGTTTCTGTGTGTGAATGAATGATCTGCTTTTAGCAAACTATTTTGCTATACTGAGTAAAAATCGACTGAAATATGTTGAAATAAAATGTATTTGTATAAGCAACGTATTAAACTGCAAATTAACATTTATATTCCTTATAATAAAAACGAAAGACCTATGTTACAGAGAAATGAAAGACAACATTTCGTTGATTAGTTTTGGATAGATTACACATTTTTACTGTAAAATATCTGCCACCTCAAATAAGCTTTTGTTTGCCAATTTTTGCTGATATGTTAAATATAGTATGTTTTGTCAATGTAGGCTATATTCGAAGTAATGAATCCTTAACTTTGAAATATTTATGATAAAATGTATACTTTAGTTTTTACAAAGAAAGATTACACTTCAATTGTTGTTGTAAACAACCTTTTTAACAAAAAAAAATATATTTACAAGGTAGATGTAAACAAATTTTAAAAGGTAAATATAAGCCTTTTCTTTAAATAATTTTTATTGTGTTTTATTATTGACAAATTTGGGGAGAGGATACATATTCCAAAACTGAAAATACAGTATGAGAATTAACTGCACAATTACTAGACATGTTTTCCTTGGATATTATACAATTTGCAAGCAAAATTTGTGAAAAAAATAAATAAAAAAAATTGACATGCTTCCAACTGTGAACCAATTTGGTAGAATATATATATATATATTTTGCTCTTGCATTCTTTCTTGTGGCTATAGGTGACACACCTGAATGAATGGCTCATTAAGTATGCGGGCCCCATTGTCTCCTCAGGTGTGAACCACTACATATGCATGATGCTGTTGAATGGTTGACGCCCCTTGCGCATATTGCCTTTACAAACAAAAAGTGTTTTACAAGATTTAAATCAATGTATTGTGGTATGTGAATGATAAGGGCAGGATGATTTTCACATCATTTTGAAGAAAAAACTCTAGCAAACGACATCAATTCAGTTTAGTATGTGTTTTGTGGCCTTATTTCAGAAACTTTAGTTTTTAGTTTTTTCAATAACCATGCATAAACATTATTCTCTCAAAAATACAAACATGTACATGCATGTTGCTCACATATTATGGTAGCCCTGTTTGTGCTAAATAGAGTGTAATTATACCTTTGCCATTAATATGTTTATAAGCAACTGAAAAAAGCACAAATGTCAGGGCATGTCAGAACATCTCAAGGACCCCAAAAACCCCTCAGACCCCAGAGGGTTAAGGTATTTTTCAAGTATAAAAAATAAAATTTGAACATAGTGGTACAGACTATGCACTACTGCAAAAAAATATAATAATAATAATAATAATAACTTTATTCTTATATAGCGCCTTTGAAGCAGATTCTCAAGGCGCTTTACATAATAGAACAAGCAATTTAAAATACAACACACAGAGAAAAAAATAGAATAAACAAAGATAAAATAAAATAAAAAGTCAAGTAAAAGCTAACCTAAAAAAATGCGTTTTTAAATGAGATTTGAAATTACTTAGAGACTGTGCATCTCTGATATTTGGAGGGAGTGCATTCCAAAGCCTAGGAGCGCAGGATGAGAAAGCCCTGTCCCCTACAGTACGCAACCGAGTCTGTGGGACTGCCAATAGACCAGCTTGTGAGGAGCGTAAATGACGCTTGGGTGTGTATAAAGTTAAAAGCGCAGACAGATACTGAGGTGCCAGACCATGCAGTGCCTTATATGTGAGCATAAGGATTTTAAAATCAACTCGGAACCTGACCGGGAGCCAGTGCAAAGACTTTAAAATTCTAAAATGATTCCAGTCAAGATCCTAGCAGCAGAATTTTGTACACATTGTAATTTGTTAAGTGTGGTTTTAGGAACCCCAGCAAGAAGTGCATTGCAACAGTCAATGCGAGAAAAAACAAAGGTATTAATAAGCCTTTCAGTCACCGAGAGGGATAACATAGAGCAGAGTCTAGCAATATTTCTGAGATGAAAAAAGGAGTTCTTATCAATGTACCGCACATGAGAGTCAAAGGACAGACTAGAATCGAATATAATTCCCAAGTTTTTTTATTTAGTCTGTGCCTCCAAATCAGAGCCATCTATGTTTAAAATTAGTGAACCAGCTTTACGAAGCTGATGAGGGGTGCCAATAAGCAAGACCTCAGTCTTATCACTATTGAGACACAAGAAATTTTGGGACATCCATGTTTTTATCTCAGAAATACAATGTGTTAAAAAAGGAACATCCAGATTTTGACCAGGCTTAGAGTGAATATAAATCTGAGTGTCATCTGCATAAAAGTGATAATTAATCCCAAGTGATCTTAGTAGCAGTCCGAGTGGAAATATGTAAATGCTAAAAAGTAAGGGGCCTAGAATTGAACCTTGAGGAACACCCGTACAGACAAAGACGATCTCAGACCGGGAACCACTCATGCAGACAAACTGTTGACGTTCAGAGAGGTAAGATCTAAATCAGGTTAAAACAGTCTCAGAAACACCAAAGACGGTTTCCAGACGGTTGAGTAAAAGATTGTGATTGACGGTATCAAAAGCAGCACTAAGATCTAGAAGGATAAGAATAGAAAGAGAACCAGAATCTGAGGCTATTAACAGATCATTGGTGACCTTGACCAAGGCGGTCTCAGTACTATGAAATTTTCGAAAACCAGACTGAAGGGGCTCAAAAAGATTATTTACTGGGAGATGACTGTGTAGCTGCAAAGCCACAACACGTTCCAAAATTTTTGCCAGAAATGGAAGATTTGATATAGGGCGATAATTATTTAAGTTATCCAAATCTGCATCATGCTTCTTCGGAACAGGTGTTACAGCAGAAGTTGTCAATGCTGCTGGGACAACACCAGTACGCAAAGATTCATTAACAATGCCAAGAACAGCTGGGCACAGTGAGTCAAAACAAGATTTAAACAAGCTTGTAGGGAGGGGATCAAGTAAGCAAGTGGAAACTTTCATACATGATACCACCCTAGTGAGCAGCTCAGAGTCAGCTTCAGAAAAGGTAGTAAAGGATGTTCCAGATAAACTAGGCAAGCATAGTAGTTTACTGAAAGTATACTTCAAAGTGTACTTACACAAACTAAAAATTTGCTACAAGTATTAAAATAGTAAACTACTAGTATACCCATAAGTTCACTTGCAGTACAATAGAGAAACGTAATTTTGAAATGAAGCTCTAGCATAAGTTCTGCCGGGAAGACTCAATTGTTACGTCACTTATTACTTTCTCATCTATCCAATCATATTCCTATACTTGTGGTATAAAAGATTGGTACTTACACACGTCTGAGTTCGCAGATGCTGACGCTTCAATTCACCTCCATCCTCCCCACCACCACCAAGATGGGTATTTCTCTCCATCCCCCCCCAACACCACCAGGATGGTCTCTTCCCTCCATCCACCCCACCACCACCAGGATGGTCCCTTCCTATACCTTGCAGGGGGTCGGCTGCGCCCCTGCCTTCATCTTCAGGCAGGATATGCAGATCCAGACCCTCGGATTGCAAGCTACGGACGGGGCCTACGAGAAAGAACTTGATTGCTTGTTGGGCTGTTAATAAATGTTAATTGTTATAGTATTTATTCTCCCTAGTCTTTCTGGTAGAACTAGTTGTGCACTTAACCCTCTGGGGACCAAGCTGTTTTTGGGGCCCTTGAGATGTTCTGACATGCTCTGACATTTGTGCTTTTTTCAGTTATTTATAAACATGTTAATGGCAAAGGTGTAAATTCACTCTATATAGCACAAACAGGCCTACCATAATATGCGAGCAACATGTATGTAGATGTTTGTATTTTTAAGAGAATAATGTTTATGCGTGGTTATTTAAAAAAATAAAAATGAAAGTTGCTGAAATAAGACCACAAAACTCATACAAAATATGTGCCCACAAGACTTTTGACTAATGGATGTTGTCCCTTTCAGTTCTAGCTTCAAAATTATGTGAAAATAGTCTTGCTTTATCGTTCACAAAAAAAAATACATTGATTTAAATGGTGTAAAACAGGTTTTGCTTGGAAAGCCAATATGCGAGGGGGAGGAGTAGTTTACACCTTAGTCCCACCCACTCTGCATAATGACTCTGCATAATTAGCCATTCATTCAGGTGTGACACTGACTGAGCCACAATGCAAAGACAAAATATATATTTTGAAGAAGACTTATATTGACCATTTAAGATTTTGCTTACATCTATCTTGTAAATATGTTTTGCTATTTTATTAAAAAGGTTACAATTACAACAATAATTACAATTTCAGCAATATTTCTGCAAAAAAGTACTCTTTCTTTGTAAAAAAAAAAAAAAAAAAAGATTATAGGCCTACATTTTATCATATGTATTCATTAGTTTGAATATAGCCAACATTGGAACATCTTAGTCTATGACTTTATTTTTGACAAAATAGTATTTTATATATATGAGCAGAAAAGCTTATTTGATGTGACAGTATATTCTACAGTAAAAACTGTACCCAAATCTAGTCAACAAAATGTTGTCTTTCATACTTCGCCTGACTTAACGCAGTAACTGTAACTGTAAAAGCAGTTTATTCTTTCACACACAGACGCGCGATTCATATTTAGGCTAAACACTCTTTACAAATATGTACCCTTCAATCATCTCACAGAAACGCGATTCATATTATAGAAACGCGATTCATCTTTTTGTTTACATAAGCCTACAACATTATTCCATAACGTTATTCCACATTAACACTTGAGAAAGGATAACTTAGCCTACCTCACTCCTCAGCGGGATCTGCTCCTCATATCAGCACGGAAAATTTTCTCCATAAGGTAGGCTATATTATGCCTCTTTGTTTACAGCTGATGTGGGGGCGTTTCACAGACTGAAATGGTTCTCAGAATTTGCGTTTGAATAGCACGCGCTCTCCGGGGCGTGGTCAAATTACTTTTGAATGGCTCCTAATGAGCTCGACTGGAGTCGCTCTCTTTTTATACAGATTACAGAAGCTGATAATATTTGTTTTTTATATAAATTACTTCATTTAAAAGCTGCGATCTCAAGCTTTATGCCCGTGGGTCTGTTTGCCTGTTTGACTGAATTTTCGCGGAGTTATAGATAATTTTCGAACGCGTTTCAAATGGGAGTTTACTGACAGAGAGAAGGCAGAAATAGCATCATGTTAGTTTTTCTTTATTTGTCAAAAAGCAAAACACTTTATTTGTATTGTGAGTATACAGAAAAAAAATAGAAACTGAACAGGATCGATTGATGTATTACACGAAAATGAAAGATCAAAATTAACAGAGCATTTTGTGTTTATTTTTCATTGCTAAAAAAAAAAACGAGCAAAACGCGCGGGCGCGTTTTTGGTCCCCAGAGGGTTAAAGTTTACTACTGTTACACTTATAGTACACTTAAACATATACTTTTATATACTAAAAGTGGGCCAATTTAGTCCCAAGCGGTATTAAAATAGTACACTTACATATTGACATTAGTATACTTACTGCATAATGTATACTTAAAAATATACTTGAACATTACTTAAGTATACTACTTTTTCGTAAGGGAGGGCAGGCCGGCTGCAACTCAGGAGGTCGTCCAAACCTACTGAGTGTGTTTTGTCAACACACTCAGCACCCTCTGCAGCAAAGGCAGATAGTCAGCGCCTACTTGGCACCAGAATAACAAGACAGGGGATGGAGGGAAATAAACGCTAATAAAAATACATTCTGCAAAATAGATCAAAACCACATCAACAGAAAAATAAACAAAAAAATAACACAAAACAGAATTAAGTAACAAAAGAAACCCACTGTTAGCAAAAGAAACCAAAATCACGCAAAAAAAATTATAATATTGAAAACAACCCAGCACAAACAAAAAGAAACAAACTGAACTATACTCAAACTGAAAAATAAAACTGGTAGGCAGCCTGGCGGATGCAATGCTCGTACGCTAGCAGTCCAAGCGACCCACCAGAATAACCAAGCTCTAAACCAGCAACACAGATGCATGTGTGCAAAACAAACAAAACAAAGAAAATGTTTCCGGGAACATGTTGTGTTGTTACTAACGTGTTGTTACTGCTGAACATGACATCATAAATACCCCAAATGCAAGTGATCAAAATTTTGTGCAAATATCAACATACCTGAAAGTGAACCACAATGCCAGCACCGCCAGACCCGCTCTAACTAAACTATAAATAGAGCATATTACTAGAGCTATTCACATCATTACACCGTCAGAGAGAGTGTCAACATACCTCAGAAGAAACGAGAACGGAAACGAGAATTCCAGGAAGGGAAGAACCCAGACATCACAACATCACCTATCCTGCCACATAAAGGATGATAGTGTTGATGATTTTCCTTGGATATGATTGAGTGAAAGTGATTAGCTGCTGAGAAATAAGATTATAGGACCCCTTTAACAGATGAGTTTGGATGAGAGTCCTGATCCGATCACAGCTTCATTTCATAATCCAAATAACATTTGAGCGCTTATGGCAACATGTTAAGAGTGAAACTACTTCAGATCTTTTTCTTTTTATCTTGCAGCTGTGAATCTGTGAAGGGCGATGGCGTCTGTTAAAGTTGAAGATCTGCTTGAGAAATCACTGAGTGATCTGGGCGAAGCTGAATGGAAGAAGTTTAAGTGGCACTTAAAGAATGATCATGAGTGTATAAAAAAGTCTGATATGAAGAATGCAGATATCTTAGACACAGTGGATACGATGGTAGCATGTTTTGGACCAGAAGAAGCTGTGAAGAACATGGTGAAGATCCTGAGGAAGATGAACCAGAACAATCTGGCTGAGCAGCTGGAGAACAATCACAAGCAAAGTAACATTTAGTTCACTGTGACTGTAACGTGATTGATTGTTTACCAATGTAAAGATTTGACTTAAACTTTGCTCTACTGATGTGTTTGTGTGACTTATGTTTCCCAGTGAGTGATCCTCTCTCACACACACACTCAAGTCAGGCTGAAGGCAATATGAAGACGTCTGCCGCTGTTGGAGCTCATTCAGAAGAGATTAGGGGTAAATAATCCCTGTCTGTACATGGAAGCAAGAGAAAATATTACAGCAAGCAACAATTACAGGGCCAAGAAGAACAGCAGCAGATCTTATACAAGTACATTTATTAGAACAGACTGTCTAGTCACTTTTTACGAATGGTTAAAGGGTTTACAAGTCTTAAACCCTGAATTAAAACTTCTACAAGCAACTTCTACATATGCAGGGTCATTGCAATAACCCCAACCTAACTCTAATACAATCTCATGTATTGTTTGGTGTGATAGATGTCAATGGTTTGATAAAAAATCGTGTAATAATTAAGGTCAGCATGGCCTTAAAGGAACAGTTTACTTAAAAATGATAATTATGAATTTGTATGAATCAATGTATGAATTTCTTTCTTTTGCTGAACACACAGGAATATATTTTGAAGAATGTCAGAAACCAAACAGTTGACGGGCCCCATTGATTTCCATAGTAGGAAAAAATAAATCCGTTCATACAGGTTTGAAACAATTTGAGGGTGATAACTATTCCTTTAAGTTGGTCTGAGTCCAATAGTGACAATCTGATAAATCCAATTCCAATTGCATTCAAGTTTTAATCAAGGCATTTCTATGTTGTCAACTTCAGTGCATGTAAACACTATTGCAGAAAGAGTGTGATTCATTTGAATATAGTAGAAGCAGGAATTTATGAAAAACAAAATCACTTACTTTTTGCTGTATTTTCCCCTCTTTCTTAAAGGCTCAACTGCAGACGATAGAGAAGCTACTCTTCATGATCACACAGAGACCAGCCGCAGACTGAAGGACAATTTAAAACAGGACTACAAGCGGATATTGGTTGGTAATTCAGAGACGGGTCATAAGAAATACCTGAGCGATGTCTACACTGATTTATATGTGGTGGAGAATGAGACTGGAGGAAGAGTGAATGAGCACGAGGTGAGACAGATTGAATCAAATCACAACCGACAGACTGCCAAGGAGACAGCAATCAAGTGTAATGACATGTTTAAACGAAACAAAAAAGTACTGACGATGGGGATCGCAGGAGTAGGAAAAACTGTCTCTGTCAATAAATTCATCCTTGACTGGGTTGAAGGAAAAGAAAATCAGGAAATAACCTTCATTTTTCCTCTGCCATTCCGTGAGCTAAACCTGATTACAGAGAACTGCAGTCTCATGGGACTGCTTCATGAACACTTCTTTAGTGATCCTAAAGAACTGCCTACTCTTCCTAAAGGTGATGGTAAAGTCTTGTTCATTTTTGATGGACTGGATGAATGTCGCTTCCCTTTGAGCTTTAAAGAGGGTGGCAGATTTACAAATGTTCACAAAAAAACAACAGTGAGTAAGATAATAACAAGCCTCATCAAGGCACATCTGGTTCCCTCTGCTCTCATCTGGATCACCTCCAGACCAGCAGCAGCCAGTCTGATACCCCG
Organism: Leuciscus idus; assembly: GCA_021554675.1. Taxonomy (NCBI): domain Eukaryota; kingdom Metazoa; phylum Chordata; class Actinopteri; order Cypriniformes; family Leuciscidae; genus Leuciscus; species Leuciscus idus. Next base: position 693,127 of record CM038629.1, read on the forward strand.
AAACTACATTGATCAAGTGACAGAGGTGCGAGGATTTAACGATGAGCAGAAAGAGCAATACTTCATCAAAAACAGCAGTCCTGAGGTTGCTGGAAACCTCATCAATCACATCAAGAAATCCAGGAGTCTTTACATCATGTGCCACATCCCCGTCTTCTGCTGGATCTCTCTTATTGTTCTTCAGCCTCTACTGGCTCGAGAGAACAATGTCAAAACTCCCACAACTCTCACAGGGATGTACACAAGCTTCTTAATTTCTCAGAAGAAACAGATGGAAGAAAAATACTGTGCTGAGCCCGAACTTAATTCCAACTCAGTGTCTTTTGATCAGATTATTCTGAAGCTTGGGAAACTGGCCTTTCAACAGCTGGAGAAAGGAAACCTGATTTTCTACAAAGAAGATCTTGAGAAATGTGGACTAGATGTCAGTGAAGGGTCGTTGTACTCTGGGTTATGCACTCGAATGTTTCAGGAGGAAAAGGTAGCAGCAAGAAACGTTTACAGCTTTGTACATCTCAGCGTACAGGAATTCCTTGCTGCTCTTTATGTGTTTATGATGGGCAAAGATGAGAAAGCTGACCTATTTCTTCATTCCTGGAGAGAAAAACTGACATGGAAACTGTCCAAAAAGCCACTGTTTCAGCTTCATAAGGCTGCAGTCAAGAATGCTTTACAGAGTGAGAACGGACACCTGGACCTTTTCCTCCGGTTCCTCCTGGGTCTCTCACTGGAGTCCAATCAGAGTGACCTGAAGGGACTACTGCCAGGACTGGAACTCAGAACAGAGAACATGAAAAACACTGTTAACTATATCAAAAAGAAAATAGAGAAGGAGGAATCAGTAGAGAGGACCATCAATCTCTTCCACTGTCTGAGTGAACTGAAAGATGACTTTGTGGAGGAAATCCAGAAGAATCTGGGCTCAGGAAAACTTTCAGCACAGAATCTGTCCTCTGCTCAATGGTCTGGTCTGGTGTTTGTGCTCCTGATGTCAGAAGAGACTCAAGATAAATTTGAACTGCAGAAATACAGAAGATCTGATGAAGCACTGGTGAGACTGCTGCCGGTGATCAAAAACACCAGAAGAGCACTGTAAGAGTCTCCTTTACAGTCATTTATAAACGCTGTTAGTCTTTTGTAATTGCCTTCATTTTAAATGGGTGACTTGCTGGCCTAGAATGTTCAGAAAAAATTATAAAAGTAATGTGTGTGAAAATAAATGCTGGTTTGAAGTTTTATGAAGAGATAATTGTTTTAGCTTGGCTTAATTCACTTGGCTTAAAGGTTTTTTCAAGCTCCAGATTATAAACACTGCTCTTTGTTTTGTTCTCTACACAGGCTACACAGCTGTAATCTCACAGCTCAGTCCTGTGAGAGTTTATCATCAGCTCTACAATCCTCAAACTCCTCTCTGAGAGAGCTGGACCTGAGTAACAATGACCTGCAGGATTCTGGAGTGAAGCTTCTTTCTGATGGACTGAAGAGCCCAAACTGTCAGCTGGAGATACTGAGGTGAATGGTTTTAAAATAATTAACTTTGCTATAATCAGAGGCTGACTTAACCAATAAGGGTGGTAAGCGGCCGCTTAGCACCCCAAGAGACAAAACATTTGCAGGAAAGTTATATTTTTCCATATTTACACAAACGTATGACCATATTGTTATTGGTCAATATTGTTTGGGGGTGAGGGGAAGGGAATGGACTGTATGAAGATTGAATTTTCAACAGTTACTAAAAGTATAAAATGCTTCTATTTCATGCATGATTTGCTTCTGACAGCACTGAACAAGCTAGCAGCACCATCTAGTGGCTGTGCACTGGACACAGTTAGCATCTCAGCCAAGCGGCAACATTCTAATCTGAAAAATGAAGCCTACCCGGAAGTGCGAAAAACTGCAATACATCGAAAATCCGCTAGGGGCAGGTCCCAAAAGGGAGCAAATGTCCCTTGTTTGCCCCCATACACCCCCATGTTAAAATGTCCGTTTTCACAGCATAAATTCATGTTTTACAGGTTGGTCCCATGGACTTTTATTGTATTTTTCGATAGGTTCCGAGTGCCTGACAACTGTGAGGGGGGTGAATTTTTTTCTAACTCGTTAGTTTAGATCGTATTTAGATATAAAATGTATGACAAATAAGGGCACGATTGACAGCTTGATTGACAGCTGACAACGAGCATAGGCTGCGCCGAGTGGAATTCCTGAAATTTGACGTCTCGGCCATGATCTGACACAACACATCATACCTGTAAGTTATCCTTTCTGAACATTTGTATTGAAATATGGCGCCGCCCATACCCCCCATAAACGGCCTCAAAACCGTTCTTCAGAAGTCTATGGGTGACGTCACAGACGCTTTGTCCATATTTTTTACAGTCTATGATCTCAGCCAGGGTTCAAAATTAACACCACACACCAAATGGCGATTAACTGAAACAGAGTTACTTATCAGTTGGCTGGGATTAAAAAAAAATGTAATACTAACAATGCATTGTTGAGAGAACAGGATATGGCTTAGTATGAATATCAAATTGTGAAGGTTGTGATGTATACATATAAATATACATTCTGACTGTAAGGACCAAGGTTAGAGCTAGGCTGTGAGGGCTGAATGTAGAAGGCTAATGATAAAGTTATTCCAAAACTGTAACTCCAGTTGTTCCAAAGGGTCAATACAAAAAGCCAAGAGGGTGAGTGTTTCCCAAAAAAGGTCAATTAAAAACATCTTGCAGGCCTAGACAGTTCAGAAAAATGAATAAAAGTAATGTGTGTGAAAATAAATGCTGGTTTGATGTTTTATGAAGAGATAATTGTTTTAGCTGTGCTTAATTCACTACAGTTAATGTTTTTTTCAAGCTCCAGATTATAAACGCTAATAAGCATTACTACTGCTCTTTGTTTTGTTCTCTACACAGGCTACACAGCTGTAATCTCACAGCTCAGTCCTGTGAGAGTTTATCATCAGCTCTACAATCCTTAAACTCCTTTCTGAGAGAGCTGGACCTGAGTAACAATGACCTGCAGGATTCTGGAGTGAAGCTTCTTTCTGATGGACTGGAGAGACCAAACTGCCAGTTGGAGATACTGAGGTGAATGGTTTTAAAATAATTAACTATGTTATAATCAGAGGCCTACCAATAAGCAAGGTAAGCGGCCACTTAGCACCCCCAAGAGACAAAACATTTGCAGGAAAGTGATATTTTTCCATATTTACACAAACATATGACCCACATGGACTGCATAAGTTTAATAACAATATTGTTTGGGGTGAGGGGAAGGGAATGGACTGTATGAAGTTTCTATTTGTTGCATGATTTTCTTCGGACAGCACTGAACAAGCTAGCAGCGCCATCTAGTGGCTGTGCACAGGACACAGTTAGCATCTCAGCCAGGGTTCAAAATGAACAACACACACCAAATGGCAATTAACTGAAACAGAGTTACTTATCAGTTGGCTGGGATTTATTTATTTATTATTAATACAAACAATGCATTGTTGCAAGAACAGGATATGGCTGTATTCATATAAATATACATTCTGACTGTAAGGACCAAGGTAGATATGTTATTGTTTCAGGCCTTCTTTATGATTTAAACGTGACTCTGACTAATATATACACACCAAACTTTTATTCAGAAAATAGTCTCTCTACTCCCTGACCTAAACTCACACTATCTTATTATGTGAGGTGATTTTAATTGTTCTCTGAACCCTTCTCTAGACCGTTCATCCACTAAACCTGCCCAACCCTCTAAAACTGCAATTACACTTCAATCGTTTTTAACTACTTGTGGTCAAGCCAATGTATGGCGTTTTTCATATCCCACAGCACGATAATACTAATTTTTCTCTCATGTCCACTATAATTACTCTCTAGGCTGTGAGGCCTGAATGTAGTAGGCTAATGATAAAGTTATTCCAAAACTGTAACTCCAGTTGTTCCAAGGGGTCAATACAAAAAGCCAAGAGGGTGAGTGTTTCCCAAAAAGGTCAATTAAAAACATTTAAAAATGTCAAAGAGAAAATATGAGGACAACAAAAGCAAATGTCAGAAAATCACATAGAGCAAATAAATCCAAATAAATTCACATGAGACATTTACCAAACACTGGAGAGGTTGGTCTCAACATATCAAACACTAAGCAAAAAACAGAGGAACAGAGCTACTTAAATACACTCACAGGAAACGAGGCACAGGTGAGAACAATAACACATGATACGATGGTGGAAAACTGAAATGAAACCCAATGAGGGCCTCTAGTGGCCAAAACTAGTCAACAAACCTAACACTGACATGCTCTGTGTTTCAGAGTGAAGCATGGCACTGTATTCATTTACACACGAGCAACTCATGATCCTGTGTTTTCAGTGTGTCAGAGCGTCTCAGTTCACAGTAAATCAGTGGTCTCAAACTGAGCTCCTGGAGGGTCACTGTCCTGCAGAGTTTAAATCCAACCAGCTCCAAAACTCCTGCCTGGAAGTTTTTAGTAATCCAGGGGCCTGTACCATGAAGGTAGCTGAACAAACTTGAGGTTACAGGATTAGTTTTGAGTTGACAAAACCAAACCGATGCAATCAGGCTTTATTGGTACCATGATGCAGCTCATCAACTTTCTCTGTCAACTCAGGCTTTGATCCTTAAGCTATGATTACTCCACGCGCACGTGCACATAAAAGAGTGACGTCGACACTGAACAACCAATCGCGGGTAGAGCGAGAGCGATATATTTTCCCGCGGAGGAGCAAGAGATAATCATTCAGAATTACGATTAATTTAAATATGTATTTCAAGCTCGAAACAATACGGTCTCTGCTGCCAGAAGCAAGAGAAGACTGTTGGAGAAAGATTGCTGATTGTTAATGTGTAAGTTAAATATTTTATATATTATAAAAATAGGCTATAGGCTATATTACACATAGGCTACACATACATATACATAATTTTACATAAATATAGAACGTATTTGTACTAAGAAAGCTAGGGAATCCTATCATAAGATTAAAAGAATAATAATAAAGATTTAAAATAATTCTTAACATGTATTATATTGTATAGTACATTTGTGCAATTTGCTTTTTGAAAAAAAAAATAATAATAATAATGTGTTCATGTGATGTCACCCTATCAATATATCTTACCGGCAATTTTATAAAAGCCCTCTTTTATGGACATGGTCGATAAATGTCCGGGGAACACTATTAATGAAACTATTCATGTACTCCTGCAGAGCGAGGACCACCTTACGAATGGTTCGACAAACCGTGTTTTCCCCTATAGCGTCTGTGCGTCACCCACCGTGCAGGAATGTACCACTTGCAAAAAAAAAAAAAAAAACGCAACGCAATATTTGCGGCACAGTAAGTGCATAAATTCGACGTGTTAAATTCTTTATGTGCGGCTCAAGAAGTTCGCAAAGATAAGACATTCCTTCCGCGGAAAATCTGTATCTTTCATACAAGTAACTATCAGGAAAGGCAAGGGGATTTTGTCTGGCTAAAAACTCTTTCTCTACGAAGTGCTCGTCTAACAATTTGCGCTGAGATGTCCACCGGATTTGGAAGAAAAGGTGAAGTCATTGTAACAGACACTGGGAATAAGTTACGTCACCTATGTGTTTCTTTGCTCTCAGCTGATTGGTCAAACTTCAGTCTGAGATCTTGAATCCAGAACATAACCTGCCCCGGAGCAGGTTAGCCGTGCAGCGTAAGATACCATGGCGACGAACACCGAATAAAGCCAAGCTACTTTCATAGTACCTAAAACCCAGGGTTGGCGGAAACTAAACTGAAACATAGCTGGCTAGCCACCTAAACCGGCTTCATGGTATAGGCCCCTGATGACTTTGATTAGCTGGATCAGATGTGTTTAATTCGGGTGGAGCTAAACTCTGCAGGGCGGTGGCCCTCGAGGAGCTGAGTTTGAGTACACTTCAGTAAATGCTACTCCACATGAACTCCTGCAAGTGAGTTTGGGCCATGTCATGTCATTAACCCTCTGAGGTCGAGAAACGCGCCGACGCGTTTTGCTGGATTTTTTTCACATAGCAGCAACATAAACTTAAATTACTCCGTCATTTATGGTTATACAGAAAAAAGAAATATAAAAAAATAATCTGTGATATTTCTACTTTTGTATGTGTCCACTTACAATCAAATCAAAACATTGTGCTTTTGTAAAATAAAGAAAATAAACAGGGTGTGCGTTCTGCCTCTCCGTCGCGGTGAACTTTTTTTTCTTGAGCACGTCTATAAACTGAAACATAACTCAGCGAATACTTCTCACACATTTATGAGCCATATACCTTTATACACATTTAAGTGTGTACTTTTAAATGATCGGATTCAAACTGAAAACAAATATTCTCTGTTTAAGTAATTTGTATAAAACCAACAGGATGTCCAGTTTCTCAAACGCTTGCTAATTACTTTTTAATTCGACACGCCCACTCGCGCAAAAGAGATTCACATGCAAATCTCCACATGGGACGCGAACGCCCTCGTTACCTCAAACACAAAACACCAAAACACTTCACAAGTCTCTGCTTTTCGTCGAGTTTGGAAGACACGCTGTGAGCTTACATGGATTTACCTCAGAAGAAGAAGAACGCGATTTGAAGACAAGAAAGATGTAAGGTAAGAAATTCTTACTTATTAGTTTATGGTATTGTTGCATAAACTTCACATTGCAGTTGAACTGTTGCTAGATATATGGTGAATATTATACTATTTAGACCCGTGTTTACTGTTAAATACTGTTTGTGGATATCTGCTCAAACATAGATATGTATAACCATAATGTTTAATATTTTGGAGCGCGATGGCGTTTTAATGTATCATATTTTGGAGCGCGCTGTGGTATCACATTTTGGAGCGAGCTGTGCGTTTGAATGTACAGTATCATATTTTGGAGCGCGATTGCGTTTGAAAGGAAAAATGCACCAAACATTAGGCTTTATGTTTTTACTATTATCTCATTTCATATCATCATAACGAATGGAAACATTTGAAGTAACATATGATAATCAATATATTTTTCTCTAGCGTAGTTGTTCTTGAAATCTTTTGGAAGATTTAATTTATTGTTATTATTATTTTATGCAGCACTGCGTAGCCTATGCCTACAAGGCACAACAAACCTGGTGTTCATTATATATTGTTGGAAACGTGTGTGTGTGTGTGTGTGTGTGTGTGTGTGTGTGTGTGTGTGTGTGTGTATTCTGTGAATTTTAAAAAGAAATTTTAACCAGAAAAATCTAAAATCTATTCCCAAAATCGTGCAGCCCTATAGTTTCTCTTGATATCAGTATGTTCACAGTTTTTTCTCTTTTTTTTTCTTTCAGGGACCAGATGCAACTGAGTCCTGCTGACTTCAACATTCACATGAGTCTCTGTACATGAACATGGTAAAGTGAAAATCAAACACCTTGGAAATGAAAGGTATGTACAATGTTTTTAGGAATGGCACAAAGGTCTCTGTCTTTGGATCATTGTTTTCAATGTGCTCTTTTGTCATTTGTATTTTTGGATTGTGTTGTGTTGTAAATAAATCCAAACAATCTAAAAGCCATTCTTTTTTAAATCTCCTCATTCTTTGTGCAAGGTTGCTCTGAATGACAGGGCCTGATCGCTCCTAATAGGGCAGTTAGGGGAGTGTCTTTGTCTTTCTCAGGTGTTAAAACCTTACATATTCATGAGATGATCACGCCTCTTCGCATATGGCTTTGTCACACAAAACACGTCTTAGAAATTTTAAATCAATATATTGTCTTATCTGAATGAGCAGTCAGGGTGATTTTCACATAGTTTTGGAGCAAATATTCTAGGCTATGTCATACAATTTTCAAAAGTCTTGTGAAGAAATAATCAGTATGGGTTTCATGGCCTTATTTCAGTGAGATTTTTTTTTTGTATTTTCACAAACCACGCATAAATGTCATTATCTCAAAACTACAAACTTTTACATACATGCTGCTGATATATTATTGTAGCAGAGTTTGTGCTGAATACAGTGTAATTAGACTTTAGCCATGAAAATGTCACTAGTAACAGAAAAAAACACAAATGTCAGAGCATGTCAGAACACCTCCAGAGCCCAGAAAACAGCTCAGACCTCAGAGGGTTAAAGATCTACGTTGTATCAGACTCTATTGACTTTTTTGCATTATGAACATTTACAGACCATGAAACTTTGACTTTTTATTATTTACAATTTCATATGCGGTCTGTGAGCTGTGGTTTGTTCCCTATTTCTTAATATATTTACAATTTGTTATGGAGTTCAGCGGAGAGAAAGTTTGTGTTGTGTGATAATGAGTAATGTTGGTACTAAAGTAGTACATGTTTTTTTCCCTTTTTTCCCCTTTCCTTTTGTGTTTTCTTTAGCCTTTCACAATCTCAGAATCTCAGATGTCAAGACAGAAGAAAGTCACACTATTCATGTTTTCATCATTTATCTTTTTGTTGTTGTTGTAACCAATGTCCACTAGCTTACTCAGTGCTCAGTCAGGTGGTTCATGTGTTCATTTTACCAGTTGGAATGTCAAAGGTTTAAACAATATAATCAAACACAGCAAGATGATGTCACATTTGTTCTTTAACCCTCTGGAGTCTGAGCAGTTTTCTGGGCCCTGGAGGTGTTCTGACATGCTCTGACATTTGTGCTTTTTTCAGTTATTTATAAACATGTTAATGGCAAAGGTGTAAATTCACTCTATATAGCACAAACAGGGCTACCAAAATATGTGATCACCATGCATGTATATTTTTGAATTTTTAAGAGAATAATGTTTATGCGTGGTTATTGAAAAAAATAAAAATGAAAGTTGCTGAAATAAGACCACAAAACTCATAATAAATATGTGTCAATAAGACTTTTGACTAATGGATGTTGTTGCTTTGAGTTCTGGCTTCAAAATTATGTGAAAATAGTCTTGCTTTATCGTTCACATAAAACAATACATTGAATTAAATTGATGTAAAACAGGTTTTGCTTGGAAAGCCAATATGCGAGGGGGGCGTGAACGAGGAGTGGTTTACACCTGAGAATACAATGTCCCACCCACTCTGCATAATTAGCCATTCATTCAGGTGTGACACTGACTGAGCCACAATGCAAGGACAAAAGATATATTTAGAAGTAGACTTATATTGACCATTTAAGATTTTGCTTACATCTATCTTGTTTTGCTATTTTATTAAAAAGGTTACAATTACAACAATAATTAAAATTTCAACAATATTTCAAGTGTACTCTTTGTTTGTAAAAAAAAAAAAAAGATTATAGGCCTACATTTTATCTATGTATTCATTAGTTTGAATATAGCCAACATTGGAACAGCTAACATCTTAGTTGATGACTTTATTTTTGACAAAAATAGTATTTTATATATATAGAAATTGCTAAACAAAAGCTTATTTGATGTGGCAGTATATTCTACAGTAAAAACTGTACCCAAATGTAGTCAACAAAATGTTGTCTTTCATATTTCGCCTGATTGTAACGTTTTTATGAAATATTAGGGCATATAAATGTTAATTTGCAGTTTAATACGTTGCTTATACAAATAGCCTACATTTCGATTTTTACTCATCTCAGTATAGCAATACAGTTTGCTAAAACATCATCATTCATTCACACACGCGATTTAAATTTAAACTGTCTTTTTGCGAGCTATGGTAAACAGCGCGCATCTCTGCCGTTCATTCATTCTTAAACAGAAACCCAATTCACGTGAGAAGGAAAAAAAAACTTACTACAGTATTCCTCAGCTCGCTCCTCGATATACCCGCACTTCTGAGGTACATTTTCCATTATTATTATTCCTCACAGCGCTGCGAGACGGTGTAAACAAGTAATGATCTGAATAAACTTGTTTTCTCGAGCTGATATGGGGGCGTTCACAGGTTTGCGTGGATTGCCTCAGCCATTTGCGTTTGAATAGCGTGCGCTCTCCGTAGGCGTGTCACATTACATTTGAATGAGCTGTAATGAGCTCGACTGGAATCGCTCTCTTTTAATACAGATTTCACAAGATGAGAATATTTGTTTTTTATATAAATTACTTAATTTAAAAGAAGAGAATTCAAGCTTCATGCCTGTGTGTCTGTATGCCTGTTTGACTGAGTATTCGCTGAGTTATTGTTCATTTTCGGACGCGTTTCAGAATGGACTTAACTGACAGAGAGAAGGCAGAACTCGCTTCGTGTTTATTTTTCTTTATTTGGCAAAAAGCACAACACTTTGTTTTTATTGTGAGTATACACAAAAATAATACACATTTAACAGAATCGATGGATGTATGAAACTCCTATGGAAAATCAAAGTCAACAGAGTATTTATGAGTTTCTTTTACACTGATAAAAAAAAGCGAGCTGGTATCGCCGGCGATACAGCCGACCTCAGGGGGTTAAGAGACCCACTTAAAGATCATGCCAGATTTAGTAAGAAATGGATTGGATAAGTTTATCATTCTAAATTTGTCAGTAAATCTATAGGGGTGGCAATTATTATCAACAAGTGTATTCCGTTTTCTCCTTCACAAACCTTAGTTGATTCCAGTGGTAGATGTTATTGTTTCAGGCCTTCTTTATGATTTAAACATGACTCTGACTAATATATACGCACCAAACTTTTATTCAGAAAATATTCTCTCTACTCCCTGACCTAAACTCACACTATCTTATTATGTGAGGTGATTTTAATTGTTCTCTGAACCCTTCTCTAGACCGTTCATCCACTAAACCTGCCCAACCCTCTAAAACTGCAATTACACTTCAATCGTTTTTAACTACTTGTGGTCAAGCCAATGTATGGCGTTTTTCATATCCCACAGCACGATAATACTAATTTTTCTCTCATGTCCACCATTATTACTCTCTAGGCTGTGAGGCCTGAATGTTGTAGGCTAATGATAAAGTTATTCCAAAACTGTAACTCCAGTTGTTCCAAGGGGTCAATACAAAAAGCCAAGAGGGTGAGTGTTTCCCAAAAAGGTCAATTAAAAACATTTAAAAATGTCAAAGAGAAAATATGAGGACAACAAAAGCAAATGTCAGAAAATCACATAGAGCAAATAAATCCAAATAAATTCACATGAGTCATTTACCAAAAACTGGAGAGGTTGGTCTCAACATATCAAACACTAAGCAAAAAACAGAGGAACAGAGCTACTTAAATACACTCACAGGAAATGAGGCACAGGTGAGAACAATAACACATGATACGATGGTGGAAAACTGAAATGAAACCCAATGAGGGCCTCTAGTGGCCAAAACTAGTCAATAAACCTAACACTGACATGCTCTGTGTTTCAGAGTGAAGCATGGCACTGTATTCATTTACACACGAGCAACTCATGATCCTGTGTTTTCAGTGTGTCAGAGCGTCTCAGTTCACAGTAAATCAGTGGTCTCAAACTGAGCTCCTGGAGGGTCACTGTCCTGCAGAGTTTAAATCCAACCAGCTCCAAAACTCCTGCCTGGAAGTTTTTAGTAATCCTGATGACTTTGATTAGCTGGATCAGATGTGTTTAATTCGGGTGGAGCTAAACTCTGCAGGGCGGTGGCCCTCGAGGAGCTGAGTTTGAGTACACTTCAGTAAATGCTACTCCACATGAACTCCTGCAAGTGAGTTTGGGCCATGTCATGTCATTAAAGATCTACGTTGTATCAGACTCTATTGACTTTTTTGCATTATGAACATTTACAGACCATGAAACTTTGACTTTTTATTATTTACAATTTCATATGCGGTCTGTGAGCTTTGGTTTGTTCCCTATTTCTTAATATATTTACAATTTGTTATGGAGTTCAGTGGAGAGAAAGTTTGTGTTGTGTGATAATGAGTAATGTTGGTACTAATGTAGTACATGTTTTTTCCCCTTTCCTTTTGTGTTTTCTTTAGCCTTTCACAATCTCAGAATCTCAGATGTCAAGACAGAAGAAAGTCACACTATTCATGTTTTCATCATTTATCTTTTTGTTGTTGTTGTAATCAATGTCCACTAGCTTACTCAGTGCTCAGTCAGGTGGTTCATGTGTTCATTTTACCAGATGGAATGTCAAAGGTTTAAACAATATAATCAAACACAGCAAGATGATGTCACATTTGTTCTTTAAGAGACCCACTTAAAGATCATGCCAGATTTAGTAAGAAATGGATTGGATAAGTTTATCATTCTAAATTTGTCAGTAAATCTATAGGGGTGGCAATTATTATCAACAAGTGTATTCCGTTTTCTCCTTCACAAACCTTAGTTGATTCCAGTGGTAGATATGTTATTGTTTCAGGCCTTCTTTATGATTTAAACGTGACTCTGACTAATATATACGCACCAAACTTTTATTCAGAAAATATTCTCTCTACTCCCTGACCTAAACTCACACTATCTTATTATGTGAGGTGATTTTAATTGTTCTCTGAACCCTTCTCTAGACCGTTCATCCACTAAACCTGCCCAACCCTCTAAAACTGCAATTACACTTCAATCGCTTTTAACTACTTGTGGTCAAGCTGATGTATGGCGTTTTTCATATCTCACAGCACGATAATACTCATTTTTCTCTCATGTCCACCATAATTACTCTCGTATTGATTACTTTTTCTTAGACAAGAAATTGTTGTCTAAAGTGAGGGCCTGTTCATATGGCAGCATTCTTATATCTGACCATGATCCACTTTAACTTTCTCTTCAGTTTCAGGATAAGATGTTTGGTTCTCGAAGTTGGAGATTTAATTCTCTACTGCTCTCTGAGAAAGCATTTTGCGATTCATTAAAAACCCAATTAGATATCTTTTTGGAGATAAACACCACCCCTGAGACCTCATCTTCCACAATTTGGGAATCTTTGAAAGCATATGCTCGGGGTCGAGTCATTTCAAATTCAGCCTGTGTAAATAGACAGCGAAGGATGAAGCTAGAAGAATTATCTCTTGAAATTCTTCGGCTCGATTCGGCTTATGCAGCTTCTCAAGATCCTGAAATTTACAAAAAGAGACTAAAATTTCAATCTGATTTTAATGTTATCAACTCATCAGGCTGAAAAGTTATTGCTGAAGACTAAACATGCTTTTTTTTTTTGAGAATGGTGACAAGCCAAGTAAACTTCTTGTGCATCAGTTAAAGGAAAAGTCAGCTAAACATTTTTTAAAAACATTTGCCCATACCTACAATAATGGACACAATGAGAGAAGAGCTAGAATTACCGTTTGCCACAGAGGAGATTGTGCTAGAAAGCCAGAGTATGCAGAATGGCAAGACCCCTGGGCCCGATGGGTTCCCTGTGCAGAAAGATGTTTTCTCAAACACTTAAAACTCCTCTCCTAAACATGTTATTAGACTCCATTAATAATGGCTGCCTGCCTCCAACCCTTCATCAGTCTTGTATTTCATTGATTTTGAAAAAAGACAAAGATCCACACAATTGTGGTTCGTACAGGCCAATCAGTCCTGGGTAAAATGCTTGCAAAGCGTCTTGAGTTGATTTTACTGACAATCATACACAACGACCAAACTGGTTTTATTCAAAACAGACTACGGTCTCATAATGTAAGAAGGGCATGGAATATAATTTATTCCTCTAATTCTCACCCATCAGAGCCTCTTCTGGATGCAGAGAAAGCCTTTGATCAGGTGGAATGGGATTACCTTTTCTGTGTGCTACAGAAATTCGGTTTTGGCAACACGTTCATATCCTGGATAAAACTTTTATATTTCTCCCCAATATGTTCAGTATGTAATATTAGCGAAGACGCCATCCTTCTTATGATTTAACAAGCACATCAGGATTTATGGTAAGTGTTCCCGGTTTCGGCTGACCTAATCAATGCAGCCTAACATTGAATTATAGAAGTCTATAATTTGTTATGTGTATACTAGGCCAAAGATATGTGTTTTTAGTCTAGATTAGACTCCATTAATAATGGCTGCCTGCCTCCAACCCTTCGTCAGTCTTGTATTTCTTTGATTTTGACAAGTGCTTTTTGCATTGGTAATTGAACCCTTGGCAATTGCCATTCGTAGTGAGCAGGCCATACAGGGAATTAGGAGAGCTCGTGCTATTCACAACATTTCTTTATACGCCGATGATGTGTTGCTCTATATCGCTGATCCAGATGTTTCTTTACCCGAAGTTTTGAGAATTATTCATTCCTTTAGCCTCTTCTCCGGTTACAAATTGAATATAAATAAAAGTGAGTTATATCCAATAAATTTTCCAATTTCTGATTTACCAACGAGTGCTTCAATGTTTAAAGTTGCTTCCCATAGTTTTAAATATTTAGGATTAATATTTACACATAAGTGCTTAGATCTCTTAGAGGCAAATTTTACCACGCTCCTCCAACGAGTGCAAAAAGATTTTATTCGCTGGTCGGCCCTTCCCCTTTCGTTGGCTGGACGTGTGAATTCGGTGAAGATGAACGTTTTAACTAGATTTCTGTATTTATTTTAATGTGTCCCAATTTTTATACCAAAATCTTTTTTTTACACATCTCATCTTTTTTGGGGATCAAAGGACCAGCCAGAATCCGTAGAGAAATACTTCAGAAACCAAAGCTTGAGGGTGGGCTTGCCCTTCTTAATTTCTTATTTTACTACTGGGCAGCAAATATACACTCTACATTGTTCTGGTTTCAGAGTCATTTCGGGATCAGTGACTGGGTCCCGGCTTGGGTCGGTATTGAAGAGGGTTCCTGCTCCCCAGTCTCGCCTGCCGCACTATTGTGTGGTCCTCTTACTGCCATCTCGCGCTGTCCTTACGCCAATTCTATTGTCCGACAATCGTTACGGATTTGGTCCCAATTCCGAACCCATTTCTGCCTTCAGTGCTTTCCAGTGTCTTCACTTATAAACCGTAACCCTTTATTGCTCCCCTGACTTAATGACAAAGCATTCAATATTTTGCAGAGAGCAGGAATTTCGGCTGTCAATGATATTTACATTGATAATGTTTTTTCCAGCTTTTTACAATTGAAACAAAAATGATCCCTCTCTTGTGCACAATTTTTTTTGATATTTTCAGCTCAGAAATTTTGTTAAATTCATTCCCTGACTTTCTGAATCTTCCACCAAAATCTTCGCTAGATCAGATTCTTGAAGTAGCCTTAGATAAAAGGGGTGCATTGTCTACGATATACAGGCTGATTTCCTCCATCTCCACTTCCTCTCTCTTT
Organism: Leuciscus idus; assembly: GCA_021554675.1. Classification (NCBI taxonomy): domain Eukaryota; kingdom Metazoa; phylum Chordata; class Actinopteri; order Cypriniformes; family Leuciscidae; genus Leuciscus; species Leuciscus idus. The sequence goes on from CM038629.1 coordinate 708,303, forward strand.
TATTAGACAACAGTGGGAGTCGCATCTATGCCTCACATTTGATGATGAGACCAGATTCTGTCCCGTGTTCATACCTCTTCTATTTGTGCTCGTCACAGTCTTATCCAATTCAAATTTATTCATCAAATTTACTGGACAAAAGTGAGGTTGGCAAAAATGATGTGATCGTTGCCATCAGGCCCCTGCTGATTTATTACATATATTTTGGTTATGTCCATTCTTTTTGGCTATAAATCTTTAATTGTTTTTCTTAAGTGACAAAGAGACAAATTGAGCCTTGCCCTTTGGTTGCACTTTTTGGACTTTCTCCAAATGTCACTGGCTTGTCTGGAAATGCTGCAAAGGTTTTTGCCTTCTCAACATTATTAGCTAGACGGCACATTCTTCTGCTATGGAAACAACATTTCCCTCCATCTTTTGATGACTGGCTGAGAGATGTTATGAGCTTCATATATTTTTTCACTATTATCCTGTATATGTATCCTGGTATTATTCTAAAAGTTCAATAAACATTATTTTTTTCTTTTTTTAAAATGTTTTTAAGATATTTAAGGGAAATTAAGAATTTATTAGCAACTATAATTCATTGTAAATTAATGCATTTGAAATACTTGCAAATAATTTATTTTGAAATATGCACACATTCACTGTTATTTTTATGACTGTTAATGTTTCTTTTCTAAATGTAAATGATATATTTTCAATTCAAAACAATGTAATTTTGAAAAAAAAAGAAAAGAAAAAGTCATTTATTCTTAGATTCTTTTGAGAAACGCAGCCAAGGTCAGTGTGTGATAGTAACGCCTGATTGCCAAACTAATGTCATGTGGACTGTTGCTGTATGTCTTTGTAGATTGTCTGGCTGTATGGTGACAGAGGAAGGCTGTGGTTATGTGTCTTCAGCTCTGAGTTCAAACCCCTCACACCTGAGAGAGCTGGATCTGAGCTACAATCACCCAGGAGATTCAGGAGTCAAGCTGCTCACTGATAAACTGGAGGATCCAAACTACAGACTGGATAAACTCAAGTATGTAGAGCATGAAGACTTGATTAAACAACTCCAAAAACAGCATTTCAATCTTCACTTATTACTCACATTACTACATTTACAAACGATCTTATTGAGAATTTACAGAGGTTTAGCTCTAGTTATGCTAAGGGGATGTTGAATGATTCATTCTGATTGGCTGACGAACATTATAAGGTTTGCAATTATTTACAGTAAATGCACAAGTAAAGTAGTTCTAGGCAGGTCTTGACTGCATTACAGTTGCATATCAGTTTGCAAAATTATTTAAGTTATTTCAGAGGTCCTGACAGCCTACAACAGCAAAAGAACCAAAACCCACAAAGAAAATATAACAAACAACAGGATATTAATCAAACCATTTCCATAATTTTCCTACAAAATAAATTATTCACTTTATCCCACCCTCCCATAAAAACGCACAAACAGAGTACAGACACACACACACACACACATACAAGTGCACAGAAAAATAAGATCAGCGCTGCCCTGCGATTTCATCAGTAAAATAGTTTTGCAACTTATGTAGTATGTCTGAAAGGGACTGTGTTAGGTGAGGTCCAGTGGGGTGACGCATGTGCACATACCCGACTTTTCTTACTTCAAAATATATTATTTGGCATTTTGAGCAGATACAACATCTTGTACACATACAATACATATAACAATAAAAATACTCTAAGTGTAATAGTTAAACAATACAATAAGTCTACAAAATAAGAAAATACAATGCAATATAAACAAAAGGATTAAAAAATATATATATATATAGTTTATCCTCATCTGCGTTTTCAAGTGCGAGATCAATGTATCAAGTATATAATTTCAAGTATAGTGAACCCCAGCTCTTGTTCCCAAGTATTTTGAGTGAAATAGAGGGGTCGAGATTTAATCAATCTATTAATTCATAAATTACAGAGATTAGCCCTTTTCTGTCGAACTAAGAGAAAGAAGGGTGTCCATTTTATAATCAGGAGGAAGATTAGAAAACTGGGGAAACTGATTTTGTACCAAATGTCTGATCTAAAAGAAGTGAAAAAGATGCGTTTTAGGAAGATCAAACTTTTCTGACAATTCTGAAAAGGATAAAAATAATCCTTTATCATAAAGGTCCTTGATGATACTGAGACCCCTAGAATTAACGAAATAGGAAGAGAGGACCACTTCTCTATACTGCCTTATAAACATCAATTAAAGAATTAAAAAAACATTCTAAAGATATCTGTGTGTTTTTAGTGATGAATACGCCTAGATATCTGAATCCTTCCTGAGCCACTTAAAGGGCAAATTATGTTGGGAAAGTGTCTCAGCTGCTAAATTGATAGGGAACAATTAGCTCTTTTGAAGATACTATTTGTAACCAGATGTGGCAGGGTAGTGGAAGGACAAAAGTTACACCTATGGACAAAATAGAGCAAAATAAAGAGCAGACTACGCCACCCCATTCCATGAATGGGGAAATTTCATAAGACACACAGGTTGGCTACCACAGAGGACAAGAGACGTGGATCTAATACAAAACTACTTTTATTTTCACCACAATAATTATTTTAAATATATAAAAACTGATGACTCAGGGGGCAAGAGTTTACACCACTTCGGTGTGCACCAGACCAAAAATAAAGAAAACAAACAAACAAAAGAAGACTTTCAGGCTGAGGCTTACCAGTAGGGCAGCTAGCGGGGCAGTGAGTATCCTAAGACCACACCACTCACCAAATTCTACTCCACACAAACACTCTCACACTCACACACTCGCTAAGTGAAGGAAACGCAGGTGCCAACGGCAAAACACTCGGTGAAGGAAACACCACCACCAAAAGGGCAAGGACAGCTAGCTTCCCTACACCGGTGGCCTTCAGCTCCTGAAGAAAAAAAAGAAAGAAAACATTTTTTATATTATATATATATATATTAAGGGTGTCACGATTTCGATTTTAAATCGAAATCGATCGAAATTAATGCTCAATCTCGATTATCGAATCAAAAAATGGAATCGTCGATGCTGCCACGCCCCATATGTCACGTCAGCTCGGCTTGCCTGTAATAGGTAAAACTCCTTTTCTCGAGAATATTGAAGCCTTTATTTTAAAACGCATTGCAGCTGCACAGCGAGAGCATCATAGCTCGTCTGAGCGAGCTGATTGGCTGTGCTGCGGCAACTGCACGAACCTATGGCGAGTAGGAGCGCTTGGCGCCCTGCCAACCTCGAGCGTGCCAATTTGGAAGCGGCTGAAGTGTATAAATTCAGAGAAAACTCGCCAAAGGACTTTAGGTTTAAATCGACTGAAGCGAAGTACCTGATATGAGCGAAATAGCACGCAGGCAACGCAGTACTCGTTCCCTTATCTCTAAGGGAACCAAGGTTACGCAAGTAACCAATTACGTTCCCTTACGAGAACGTTCTCTCGTACTGCGTTGCAAACGCTGTGGGAACCCAATTTAAAACACCGTGCTATTCGCCTGTGACTGCTCTGAGGAGTCCAGGGAGCCCCGGGACTATAATAGGTAATAGGATATATTGTTTAAGTTATTATAAGTTATATAAGTTATTGTTACATGTTGTTAATAAACGTTTTCAATTTGACAATGTAGTGTGTGGTACATTGCGAACAAAGGTCAGATATTATTATATTGCATAAAAGTCTAAAAATGGCATAGCTTGTGCTTTCAAAAAAATTTTTTTTTTAAATCGAGAATCGAATCGAACCATGACTTTAGAATCGAAAATGTAATCGAATCGAGGATTTGGAGAATCGTGACACCCTTAATATATATATATATATATACAGCGGGGGAAATAAGTATTGAACATGTCATCATTTTTCTCAGTAAATATATTTCCAAAGGTGTTATTGACATGAAATTTTCACCAGATGTTGGTAACAGCCCAAGTAAGCCATACATACAAAGAAACAAACAAAAATAAGTTCAGAAATGAAGTTATGTGTAATAATGTGAAATGACACAGGGAAAAAGTATTGAACACATGAAGAAAGGGAGGCGCAAAAAGGCATGGAAAGCCGAGACAATGTTGTAGTGCCAATGTTGAGGTGCAATCGAGGAAATGACTTCTCAAAGATCTCAGATGCCAGAAAGATTAGACTTTATTTCACAAGCAAAGTCTGAACGTCCTTCTGCAGAAAGACGCTCCCAAGCAATGATCAGTTCTAACGTATATACCTTCTCCTTCCTCCAAAGATGGTAATACATGATGGTAATACATTCTATAGGTATTTTGAGAAATAGTTTTGTACCATGTGACATTACTGAAATAGAATTTTCTGCTGCAGCAGCACAGCTCTCAGGCTTCCAAAGTCAATCCAAAGTCACTCAAAAGACACACAGAAAGGAGATAATAGTGTACAAAAATACAGTTAAATTACTTATTTTCTAAATAATAAAATCTTCAACATTCCCCTCTCTGGGGCTTACTCAAGCCCCACAATCATTTCCCTTTTCCAGAGTGTAGTTTCAAAATCCAGTCCCCTCAGTTATACTACCTAGTAACTCAATTAAGTTACCCATTCTTATTTCCAATGACTGAAATTATGCCACCACACTCCGAGGAGCAATCGAGCCAAACATCTTTCTCCATACATTTTCTTTCTTTCAGTTGTTTTCTTTCTTTTCTTTTCAATGGAGAAAGTAAAAGACTCGAATCCTCCCTAATCAAACATCAAACATTGTTAGAAACAAACTTTATTCTATTATTTTCATGTTATCACTGTGAAGCGGCTTTGATATAATCTGTATTGTAAAAAGCGCTATATAAATAAATGTGACTTGACTTGACTAAAGTCCACATTTACCAATGAAATTGTTTTGTAGCTACTGCAAAACGCAATGGATCTTTATCTTTCTTAAACGTACAGTATGTAATTTTTTTCGCCGCTAGGGGTCGCTAACCTCTTACAATAACAAAGGCGTAGTTTGATGACGCAACATTTGCTAAGAATTATGGATCTTGTCATCAACGTCAAGCCGACCAATCTAATAATGATTATGGATGAGTAAATACATCAATGTTTTTATCATGACTGTGATATGAAGCAGGTTGGGATTGCTAAGAAACAGCTATCAGCTCGACACGCGACGCAAGTCCCGCGGATATAAAAGGAATATGGACATTTCATTCTACCGAACTACACGCAAGTGCAGAATTACTACTCACAGCTCAGTTTATTAGACAAATTAAACTTGTGAGGTAACGCAGCGCTGTTTCACTTGGTCTAACATTACACTATCACACTAAACTGCATTTAATGTGTTGAAATTTATGTTATTCTGTGTTAGTTTGTCTGTTTGAGACTAGAAGTAAGCTAGATCAACATTAGAATAACATACAGATCATATTCTAATATTTTATCATTGTTGAACTATAAGATTGATTAGTTTTATGTAAATGTGCTCACCTGTTTAATAAAGTACATGTAGGAGCGGTCGAAGTCTCGGACGTGGAGCTCTAGGCATCTCGAAAACACCGCGCTGATATTGATTCTCGTTTTAGTTCTCCTTTTTTATCCAAAGTCTGCTTGCCATGGTCCATAATGTTTGAACGAAACAACAACAGCCTGCAAATAGACATTGCGAACTACACAGTTGTCCACGTCTGCCGCCTTGGTTACTATCAGAGGGCTCTGGTTGCTATGGCAGTACGAGCGGAAACCAGGGAGAACGCGGATACTTTTCCCTCCACAGACACACGTCGGTAAACTAGGAAATGCATTTGCGCTCCCCGTGGGCGGTTCAGCGCAAAGAGGAGGCATGTTCCATCGCAAACTTTCCCAGGTGCTATTTTGCAGGTTTAGAAAACAATTCCGCCACTGACCAGGAAAAACCTAGTCTAAAGTCAGTGGCGCGTTGCGCATGTTATTCATATGCTATTTTAAGGGCGCATGCTTGGCCATAATCAATGTAGGAGCGTGTGCACAACGCACATACACTTTGCTTCTCTCATCTACACACAGACGCAGCAGTTCTCATTTTTAGAAAACCATACATTATTACAAGGAAAAATATTAACACACGAGGGAAATCATTGTTGTGTCCATGAAGATGTGAAAAAATAGGCATAAATCTAGCTTACACATTTACCCAAATTATTATAGCCTACACCTGTTTAACCGAAGCTAATTTGGGTGGGTTTCTCCCATCCCCAATGTCACTTCTCTGTGTTTTACGGCCCTGACGAGAACGTCGGTCTCCTCGGCTGTGAACCGCTCCTGACGTGCGCTTGGCAAATCCGCCGTTATAATAGCAACCCGCCATGGAACAAGCGCGCCTGCTCTCAAAGGGAATGTGAGATGTCGCTCTGATTGGTTTATTTCACGTTACGCCCAAACCACACCTATGAGTAATGTAGCTACTTCAGACCAACCCATTTTAGATTTGCGTCAGGCCCAAGAGTCATTTATCCCACCAGTATAATAGTAACAGCACTCAAGACCCGCCCACAAAGTTACTTGCGTTTCGTGCTTGATACTTGCGTTTCAGACCGTTAAAATAGGGCCCATCGAGTCATTCATTCATACAGTAACGAAGCAAATGGCTGTATTATGAACGAACCATTGAATCATTGACTCTCATGATTCGTTCAAAGCCGCTGATTCATTCACAATCATTGCTGTGGCTTTTGTTGGAGCTATTATTTTATTGGAAAAAAAAATGCTGATAATACTGTATATGTCTCTGCCAGGGTGGGAATTATGTAATTTTAGGGGCAAGGCCATTTGGCCTCCACCTTTTCTTTTTTTTTAGGGGCACCAAGCCCATATGACAGGGCACAAAGGCCATTGAGTACAATTCGATGGTTTTCCCATTCAGATTGATACCATAACATCCTAATTTGGAATAAGACATGGATTATGACTTTTTAATAAAAAAAAAACATTTTTTAATGAGAGAGAGAGAGAGAGAGAGAGAGAGAGAGAGAGAGAGAGAGAGAGAGCCGTTACATCCAGAAGGTATACACCCTCACACAACAATAGAAACAATATAAATGCCAATAAAAGCATTCAGAAACACCACAAATGCCAATAAAAGCATTCAAAATATTCATTCAGTCCTCTATATCATGTGAGTGTGAGAGAGAGAACCATTTCATCCAGAAGGTATACACCCTCACAACAATAGAAACAACATAAATGCCAATAAAAGCATTCAAAATATTCATTCAGTCCTCTATATCATGTGAGAATGTGAGTGTGAGAGAGAGAACCATTTCATCCAGAAGGTATAAAATAATCGGATAAAAAAAACTAGTGTGTTTTTAAACAACCAAAACAAATAATGCATAACGAAAATGATGTGGCTGTAAAATGATCAAGCATTTGGCTTTTATTTCTCAAAAAAAATGTGCCTATTGCCTAAGCCTATTTATTGTAATTTTTACCCATTTAGTGTTTATAAGTGCCAGTGCCAACAATTATATAACAATACAGTTAAGTCAACTTTATACTGTAAAACATGTATAACATGTAAAACTATGAATACAAGCTTAAATAGTAAAGGCCATTTGGCCTTAGTTTTGTCTTCTTAATACAACATTACAAAAAAAGGATTGTACCTTCTGCAAATTACCCACCGGAGAACAAAAATAAATGAAATGAATATAAAATATCAAGCCAAACAGGTACACAATGTATACAATTTATTAAAAAAATAAGTGTAGCTTTGAAAAGGGGCATGTTTTATTGCAAATATGCATTTTGTTAAATAGAAAAAGAACAGCATTTTGTTTTTCACTTAGGCTAGTTGAAGTATATTAGCACATTTTGTAGTATTATATTTTTTTGTTCATTGAAAATGTTCTATGCTCAATTACTTTGCTAGCCGATTATGTCTTCCCCATACGAGTGGATTTGGAGAAGCAGGCTGGGGAGTTTCATTTTTTGTTGTTTTTTGTGACATAGCCTACAAACAATTAAGGTCTCGCAAAGACTGCAATACAATATTTGTTCCTCCATCACGTCCCGGTGTAGGCCGTGAATGCATGCTGAAATTATTGTTGTGTGGCTACATAAAAGTTTAAGCATATGTGATGCATTGCCGCAATTGGTCTGACTGGCGCGTGAGAGAGACGAGGGTGTGTGTGTGTGTGTGTGTGTGTGTGTGTGTTTGTGTGAAGGGGTTCTTTTTTTAGGCTATACTCTCTTGCAATTGAACGTGACGTGACGTTCGTTTACTACTTAAAAACATCAAAGCTAAACATCATATCTAGTCAAACCGCATCACGACATCACTACAAATACAGTATGGGATTAATCAGCGAACATCAATGTATAGGCTTCGGCACGGGCGGAAATATTGGCGCTGGGTTAAAAAAAAAAACCGCGAGGGACAGAACCGTTACCTTTTTCTTTCAGCGACGCTGAAAGGAAGCGATTCCAAACTTTAGACATTCTCTGCCGTTTATGGACATCTTTACTCTCCGCCATCGCGCCAACTAAATTCAAAATGTATCACGCGCTATGGTGTGCTTCCTGAACATTGAACAACGGTCCGTGTGAAACAATCAGATCCCTGCTCGCTGTAATTCAAAGCAAGCCCACTATGCCGCACTGGCGCTTTATACATGGAACTTGGACAGGGCCAGGGCACACAGGCCACTGTGGCCGTACGATGATTTTTTTTTCACGGGGCATGAAGGCCAAAGTGTAGGGCAACGGCGGCCATGACCGCGGTATAATTCCCACCCTGGTCTCTGCGTGTCATCCACACAAATCACGAAAGAAAAAACTGTAAGAAATTATTTAGCCTTTGTTGCTTCAAAGACACAGCATGCCTTGTTGAATTCACCTTACAATAAAACGAGGTTGATTGCGAATTAAAGTGCTCTGTATCTGCTGATCACTCCATTCTTTCATGGCATGAACGCGTTTCGTCAACAGTTCATGTTTAGATAATGCCAGATTGTTAACAATCAGACACACACACTGCTCACACACTCTAAAACTCTACAAAACCAGTTGAAACAACTGGATTGAACACTTCAATTGAAATTGTGTGTGGAAAACCTTTAACCCCCTGAGGTCGGCTGTATCGCCGGCGATACCAGCTCGCTTTTTTTTTATCAGTGTAAAAGAAACTCATAAATACTCTGTTGACTTTGATTTTCCATAGGAGTTTCATACATCCATCGATTCTGTTAAATGTGTATTATTTTTGTGTATACTCACAATAAAAACAAAGTGTTGTGCTTTTTGCCAAATAAAGAAAAATAAACACGAAGCGAGTTCTGCCTTCTCTCTGTCAGTTAAGTCCATTCTGAAATGCGAAAATGAACAATAACTCAGCGAATACTCAGTCAAACAGGCATACAGACACACATGCATGAAGCTTGAATTCTCTTCTTTTAAATGAAGTAATTTATATAAAAAACAAATATTCTCATCTTGTGAAATCTGTATTAAAAGAGAGCGATTCCAGTCGAGCTCATCTCAGCTCATTACGTTTTAATCGGCCCCGCCCACGGAGAGCGCGCGCTATTCAAACGCAAATGACTGAGACGATCCCATACAAACTGTGAACCCACATATCAGCTCGAGAAAACACAAGTTTATTCAGATGATCAGTGTACTTGTCTACACTGTCTCGCAGCGCTGTGAGGAATAATACTAATGGAAAACGTACCTCAGAAGTGCTGGTATTTCGAGGAGCGGATGGAATACTGTAGTAAGTTTTTTTTCATTCTCAAGTAAATCGCGTTTCTGTGTGAATGAATGAATGAAAGAGATGCGCTGTTTACCACAACTCGCAAAAAGACGGTTTAAATTTGAATTGCGTTTCTGTGTGTGAATGAATGATCTGCTTTTAGCAAACTATTTTGCTATACTGAGTAAAAATCGACTGAAATATGTTGAAATAAAATGTATTTGTATAAGCAACGTATTAAACTGCAAATTAACATTTATATTCCTTATAATAAAAACGAAAGACCTATGTTACAGACAAATGAAAGACAACATTTCGTTGATTAGTTTTGGATAGATTACACATTTTTACTGTAAAATATCTGCCACCTCAAATAAGCTTTTGTTTGCCAATTTTTGCTAATATGTTAAATATAGTATGTTTTGTCAATGTAGGCTATATTCGAAGTAATGAATCCTTAACTTTGAAATATGTATGATAAAATGTATACTTTAGTTTTTACAAAGAAAGATTACACTTCAATTGTTGTTGTAATTGTAACCTTTTTAATAAAAAAAATATATATTTACAAGGTAGATGTAAACAAATTTTAAAAGGTAAATATAAGCCTTTTCTTTAAATAATTTTTATTGTGTTTTATTATTGACAAATTTGGGGAGAGGATACATATTCCAAAACTGAAAATACAGTATGAGAATTAACTGCACAATTACTAGACATGTTTTCCTTGGATATTATACAATTTGCAAGCAAAATTTGTGAAAAAAAAAAAAAAAAAAAAAAAAAAAAATTGACATGCTTCCAACTGTGAACCAATTTGGTAGAATATATATATATATATATATATATATATTGCTCTTGCATTCTTTCTTGTGGCTATTCATGGGTTTCATCCGGTCCCTTTCCACAGGTGTATAAAATCAAGCACCTAGATTATGAATGCAGACTGCATTGTGCTTGATTAATACACCTGTGGAAAGGGACCGGATGAAATCCATGAATAGGTGACACACCTGAATGAATGGCTCATTAAGTATGCGGGCCCCATTGTCTCCTGAGGTGTGAACCACTACATATGCATGATGCTGTTGAATGGTTGACGCCCCTTGCGCATATTGCCTTTACAAACAAAAGGTGTTTTACAAGATTTAAATCAATGTATTGTGGTATGTGAATGATAAGGGCAGGATGATTTTCACATCATTTTGAAGAAAAAACTCTAGCAAACGACATCAATTAGTCAAAAGTCTTATTGTCACATATTTAGTATGTGTTTTGTGGCCTTATTTCAGAAACTTTAGTTTTTAGTTTTTTCAATAACCATGCATAAACATTATTCTCTCAAAAATACAAACATGTACATGCATGTTGCTCACATATTATGGTAGCCCTGTTTGTGCTAAATAGAGTGTAATTATACCTTTGCCATTAATATGTTTATAAGCAACTGAAAAAAGCACAAATGTCAGGGCATGTCAGAACATCTCAAGGACCCCAAAAACCCCTCAGACCTCAGAGGGTTAAATACAATAAATAGAACTACAATATTTATAATTTAATAAGATACCTTATTTTTCTACATTTGGCCTACATTTGTACTTTTGGAGATTTTGAGATGTATCCTTAAAATAATTTTGCCTTTGCCTGCTCATCAGGCTGGCTATCCAACACTCTCCATATGAAAGACAGAACATTAACACCTATTGTCCGACACCCCCACGATAAAGCAACTACTGCCTTCTCCAAACCCCCCACAGGCTATCTGAGTTTGAGACTGACTTAAAACAAAGAGTTTGCAATTCACACTTAAATCGCTATTCTAGACATTAGCATTAAAGTGTTGATAATGAAGGAATTAAATAATTTAGGCTACATAATATTTCTGTCATAAATGTTTATTACTAAATATTTCAATAATTGAAGAATTAAAACGCTACTTCGGTTTGGGCCAGCTTTTTCCAAGCAAAACTAAATACAATCTTCAAATGCAAAATGTTAAACTCAATATTAAATTCCATTTAAATTTAAATTCTTTGAATCCTTACCAGGGTGCAATTTGTGAATAAAGTTTTTATTTCTTTTAATCAAATAAATCTCGAACCACAGTGCTTCGTGCTGCTGTTAAACTAAATAACATTTATAGAATAATTATGAACTTAAATGAAACAATATCGCAACATTGAAAAATAAATTGTATTTATTGAATAAATACATTTTTACAATTTAATTCAGGGTGATTTAGCCTACATTTAATTAGAGTGAGATTTTCACCCTTTCCTTGTCCTTTCCTCATTGGGAAGCGCTCACATGATAGCTAAACATGTTTGAGTAGATCCTCTGTACCTCTCGGTTTCAAATGGATTACATAATCAGGCTTTAGACATAGCCGATTTCTTATCGTGCCTGAGCTGAGGCAAGTGGCTTTCGGTTCATTTTTGTGACGCGCAGTTCCCGAAGACAGAGACGACAGACAAACTTTTGTCGTTAGCCTAATATGAATAAAGGTTTACAGTTTTGAACGATGTAGGCTACTCTACTCTTATCTGTATGACCGAAAAATTACGGAGTAGCCTATTAAGTTATTTTAGCTGTTATGAGAAAAATAAATCCAAATGAACGCGCCGCCGCATTTGTCGAACACTAATTCAACATGCCAAAATAAAACCCGACTTTAGAACAATGCATAGCGCCACTCGTCGTGGTGTGCCAAAACACTTAATTATAAACTTCAATATTTCATTCAAAACAATCTAAAAACGCTTTGTGACATTTTGAAAAGCCGTGCATGCATTACGGCCACTGGAACCATGAACATAACAGAATACTGGTTCTGATTTTATTGTTTGTCGTTTAAACGTGCGTGTTGCAAATCTTGCAAAAAAAACTGGCACAAACCGAACGAGACTATTTTATTTGGAGCATGTGCCGGGCTGGGTGACAGAATGACCTATAAATATTATTTTACTATCTAAAAAACAGAAGCAGCACAAACAAACAAAAATTACAGCACAAACGAAGTAAAAACGATTGAGCCTATTTTGCCGACGTTTTGCATCGGGTTGGGGGCGGGGCCAACTTCATGCAGTGATGCGGGGCGGGGCGGGGCGGGGCGGGGCGGGGCGGGGCGGGCACGTGATCGGCTCAGAAAACATTTTCAAATTACACATTGAATTTTGCTACATTCATTGCGGGACACTTAATGGAAATGCAATCGCAAGTGTCTTAACTGTGAGTGTAAATGCAATTAAGAAAAAATAACATTTAAATTACAATTTTGCTACAGTTTTTGCTTGAACATGTTAAACATATCTAATAATAGATGTGTATTGTGTATCTACTGCATAGTAGATGCGCCTTTCATACGGACAGGATTACGTAATCAGATGGTACCGTACATATTTGCTTTCGATTTGATTTTTTCCGTTGGTCGACATTTCAAGCTTTATATAGCTATGTTTCGCATGTCTGTGAGGCTTGTCTATTCGCTGTTTTTCAGTTCATTTTTGAGACGCGCTCAAATTCACAGAGACCATGAAAGCGCGTCCTGTTCGTTTTCTTTTCTTTTACAAAAGCACAATGTTTTCTTGTTATTGTGAGTTTACACAAATAAAGGGAGTTGAATGATGTATTATTATTTTCTGTTTGACCAGAAATGTTGGAGTATTTAAATTAATTTGTTTCCACTGTTGATAGGAAAATGCGAGTGATGGCACCGGCGCCTCCATGTCATGCAGTGCACTCTCCACACTCCGCACAAACACTTGTGATATATCATACACACACAGTTATTCAAAACCTAAAGCTCTTCTTTCATGAGCTTCTATGTACATTTCTGTACAAGATTGAAATTCACGGTAAACACGAAAGCAAGATTGAAACCAAACAAATAATTTTTTTACTGTAAGCGTTTGTGGTTATGAATGCAGTATTACACAGTCCGAAAAACCTATAACTCCACCTTTGACCTTTTATAGGCCTATTCTAAAACCATGATTGGTTGGAGTTCAGTAAAGCAATGAGTGTTTGCACATGTGAGGAGTGTGTGTGAGTGTGTGTGAGGAGTGTGTGTGAGACACTGATGAATTAGTGTGGCATTTTGAAAAAGGAAATCAAGAGACTTCCTGTTAGATTTTTGTGTGTTTCATAGAGAATTGTGTGTTGTGGTTTGCAAAAAGTGTTTTATGAAATTGAAAACTGAGTTAAAGGCAGAGAATTAGTGTTTGGTTTTGCAGATTTGGTGTGTGTGGTTCTGGTGTTTGAGTGTCAGGTTTCAGAAATTTCCACAAGCAACATAACTTACCAGTTTTGGAAATGTTGTTTTGAATTTATTGCACCAGTGTGTCAGACTATGTTGTAATGTGTGTGTTTGTGAGGGCTTGTGTGTGTGTCTGAGGGCAAAGTTTGTTTTTTCAGCAAGAGTGAATGGTTTTGAGTGTAGAGCTTCATTTTGACCTGAAAATAGGATGTTTGGGGAACTGGGTGAGACGTTATGGATTTGTGGTTACAGTTTTGAGAATACGAGGCATAGTTTCAAGAAATGTGTTTAAGCAATCGAGAAAAACTAATATACAGACAGTCAGTGCTATACCATGTTTAGCACAATACTGTAATTGCAGTGCACACAGTATTTATTCACCTTACTACTGTGCGTTGTCATTACTTTACTTTTTTACATAATTGCAAAATGTGTTTTGTTACAATATTCTTTTTTCCTGTAACTGCATGCTCTGGATTCTGTGTTCTCCATTTCTCTCTGTAGAATCTAATGAATGATCTGTAGTGTTTATAATATTGACTGATGTGTGTAAGATCTGAGAGCATTGTGGGATTTTGAGCAGATAAAATGGTTTTGAGGCAATTGTGTGATTTTGCCGGGAGAGTCAGAGGTTCTCTGAATGTGGCTTGAAAATGTGGCTTTGAGAAAGTGAGTGATGGTTTCAAGAAATGTGTTTTAGCAATTCAGAAAAACTGTAACTAGTAATAGTAGTAAAGAAGAGATGATCGGTTCACGTGCCGCTTGAACTGAGGCGCTACAGCGATCTGTCACATTTACAAGAGATAAAACTCTGTTTATTGTTTGAAGTTCGTAATAAAATTGACAGAATCTGAGAATTTGGTTCATATCAAAAGTAACCGTTGTCTGTGTCCTCTTTGCTCCACGAGTGTGTGTGTGTGTGTGTGTGTGTGTGTGTGTGTGTGTGTGTGTGTGTGTGTGTGTGTGTGTGTGTGTCTTTAATGATAGGCCGTACGCATCTGTCAATCATCCCCGCTTGTAGCCTGGCAAGCCAGACCTACATCAAGATGTTGGGTCTGGCAACTCACCATAGACACGGCTCAATCTGAGGGGCGGGATAAACGGCTGTCTTTCAAATTCCCTCTGCACGCAATAGGACAGCGCTACAACCAACCAGACAACTCTGTCGTCATTATGTTTAAGCCCGCCCTGCCTACTCTATACACGACGTGATTGGCCTGACCCAATTTAGGTTTTTGCAGCTCGAAAGTGGAGAGTTGCTTGACTGCCCTGGCTGCAAAATACATTTTGCTGCCGCTAGGGTGCGTCTAGATTTCTAGGCTACCCCGCTTGCTGTTTGGGGAATGAACCCAGCGCTGTGATTGGTCGATTTCTTCTTCTTTTGCTGTGGATGGTTTGAGGACTGCACGTGAACAGAGGCGTCACCAGGTGTTTGTGTAGTTTAAAGTAACAAATTGTACTTTGAGGTCAGAATGCGACAATGTTGGCAGGTCTGTATTCGTGTGGCTCACATGATTGAATAATCCTGACATATAATTCATACGGTAATCAATCCAATTTGATGGAACTTCTCTATTAAAGGTGCTCAAAGATGTCACGTGTTTTTTAGGCCAAAACATTTTGTTATATATCTGCCTGTCCCCTGAACACACTATAACAAAAACGCCCAGGCTCCACAAACAGACAAGAAAAACAAACTGGGCCAACCCGCACCACGACTGTTCCAGCCAATAACTGACAAGAAGAATTTTGGGTGGGGTTTGGGGGGTTAGTGCGCAGATGAGGAGGAGGGAGGGTCTAGCTAGCCTCCGTTTTGTTTGACAATACTTTTAACGTCAACAAGAAGTGACGTCACCCAACATCACTTAGAGCACCTTTAATTGAAATGCATAAATCTTGAAAAAAACTAGTGTAGAAATCACATCAAAAGTGTAAAAACACACATTTAGGCACAAACTAACAGCAACACAACTCTCAGACGCATTGAGAAATCATAATTGAAACTAAATGATGATTAATCGCCTACAGCCCTGAACTGATGTGTGTGAATCCTGATATAAAGACAAACCTGTGTGTGTGTGTATCATTAACCTGATATAAAGACAATGGAAGTCACTGATATACACAAACAAACGTGTGTGTGTGCCACAGCCTGAGAGACAGCAGGTGAATGTGTGTGTAATGTGTGTGTGTGTGTGTGAGAGAGAGAGAGAGAGAGTGTGAGAGAGAGAGAGACAGAGTGTGTGTGTGTGTGTGTGTGTGTGTGTGTGTGTGTGTGTGTGTGTGTGTGTGTGTGTGTGTGTGTGTGTGTGTGTGTGTGTGTGTGTGTGTGTGTGAGTGAGAGAGATAGTGTGTGTGTAAGTAAGTAAGTAAAATTTATTTATATAGCACCTTTCACAGACAAGAAGTCACAAAGTGCTTTACAATCTGTTAATTAAAAGGATCAAACATGCATACAATAAATCTACCATAACACAACACACAGAAACAATCTTCACAAACATGAAATAGCAAGTAACCACTGCTGTTAAATAAAAGCAAGTCCAAAAAGATGCGTCTTTAGGTGTTTTTTAAAAGAATTGACAGAACCCATAGTTCTCAGTGCTAATGGAAGTAAGTTCCAAAGCCTCGGTGCCACAGTACAAAAAGCACGATCACCTTTAGTCTTAAGACGTGTTCTAGGGACAACTAAAAGGTCCAGACCAGAAGACCGTAAGAGCCGACCCGGTGAATGTTTATGTGAAAGATCCTGAATATAGAGAGGTGCCTGACCGTGCAAGGCTCTATAAGTGATAACTAAAATTTTAAACTGCACTCTGAATTCAACTGGGAGCCAATGAAGGTCCTTAAGAACTGGTCTTATATGAGACCACTTACTGGTACCAGTCAAAAGCCTTGCAGCTGCATTTTGTACAACTTGTAGTCGCTCCATAGAAGACTTATTCAAACAAGTATACAGAACATTGCAATAGTCCAAACGTGACGAGATGAAGGCATGAACAAGCATCTCCATCTCTTTTCTTGAGACCACCGATCTAATCTGAGCAATGTTCCTAAGATGGAAAAAACATGAGTGAACTACAGACTTTATATGACTGTTAAAACATATGGCTCTATCCAGAAAGACACCTAGATTTCTTATTTCACTACAATCTGAAGTGGCTGCAACCCCCAAAACCTGCTTAATCTTAGGTATAATATTGTCAGGAGCAAAGATCATCATTTCAGTTTTATCCTTATTAAGTTGTTTGCCATCCATTTATTAATGGAGACTAAACAATCCTGTAGAACTGACAGTTTATCTAGACTATCAGGTCTAAACGAAATCAATAACTGAATGTCATCTGCATATAAATGATAAGATATTGTTTTAAAACTATTAATAATCTGTCCAAGAGGAAGCATATACAAGTTAAACAACAAAGGGCCCAGCACAGAACCTTGTGGCACACCACAGGACAAAAGTACAGAATCAGACATAAAGGATCCAACAGATACCGAAAAAGTCCTATCGGACAGATAAGATGAAAACCAATGCAGAGCCGAACCTGAAATACCTACTAAACAGCGTAATCTATTAATCAGAGTGCAGTGATCCACCGTGTCAAACGCTGCGCTGAGATCTAGCATAACCAACACGGAACATTCCCCCGCATCTGTGGCCATCAAAATGTCATTTGATACCCTGAGTAAGGCGGTTTCAGTCGAATGATTTTTGCGAAAGCCTGATTGAAATTTGTCATAAATATTATGAGTCTCCAAAATATTATTCAACTGCATTGCCACAACCTTTTCCAGGATTTTAGAAATGAAGGGCAACTTAGAGATAGGCCTATAGTTGTTCAACGATGTAACATCAAGATTACACTTTTTCAAGAGCGGTTGAACAACAGCGTGTTTAAAACACCTAGGGACCTGGCCCAACTTTAGCGAAAGATTAACAATTGAGACCAAACATGGACCAATGGATGTAATAGTTTCCATGACCACAGAAGCAGGAAAAATATCCGCCGGACTTTGAGAAGGTTTCATCGTACAAACTATCTTTATAAGATCATTAAAGGATATTGACTGAAAAGAGCTTAAAATTGAGGGCCGCTCTGTGATAATTACAGAGGGGATAGCTAATGGTAAAATGCTAGCCCTAACAGCCATAACCTTACCCACAAAATGAGACAAAAAATTATTACAATCATCGTTAGAAAAAACAGGTACAGATGATGTAACAGGAGACACAAGACAATTAATAGTGTCAAACAAAGTCTTAGGATTCCTTTTACAAGTTAAAATCAAATTTTTAAAATACAGCGCTCTGGCCACCTTAATCATCTCATATAAATCAGTCAGTAACTCTTTCAAATACAGACGATGAACCTGGAGCCGCGTAGATTTCCACAAGCGTTCAGTCTTCCGACACACACGTCTGAGACTGCGAATGGCATCATTTATCCATGGAGAAGTATTAACCACGGGAATATGCCGATTCCTAAATGGAGCCACTTTATCCAGTAACAGAGTGCAATGATCGTTAAACGACTGTACAGAACTGTCAATGTCATTTAAGATAATAACCGAGTTGGAATCAAAAGCGGTCGAGAAATTTTCAACAGCAACTTGGGTAATCATGCGAGAACACCCGCTTGACCGGCAGTGGATTTTCGTTACACGCAAGATTAAATAAAACACATTTATGATCACTAACATAGACATCTTCTGTACACACATCGTCAATATTTAAACCATGAGAAAACACTATATCAAGCAAGTGTCCTTTATCATGTGTAGGACCTGAGACATGTTGAACAAAATTAAAAGTATCCATTAAATTTTAAAAATTTAAAACAGTATTACATGCAGCATTATCCACATGAATATTAAAATCACCGACAATAATAACTCTGTATCCTCTATCATTAAGTTGAATAAAGTCAGTAAAGTCGCTCAGAAAAGGACCCAAAATCCCAGGAGGCCGATAAACAAGAATACAATAAAAAGAATTTGATCGACCAACCTTAGACATCTGTAATTCAAAGGACGAGTACGTGTTGGAGTTCATCAACTGGCAAATAAACTGATTTTTATAAACAACAGCAAGTCCACCCCCGCGGCCCACGAGCCTTGGTGTGCTGATAAATGAACATTCCGCAGGACAGAGTTCAATCAAATGGGAAAACTCCATACTCCGTTGCCATGTCTCCGTCAACAACATAAAGTCCAGATTTTTATAAGTGAAAAGTTAATTGAGCAGGAATGACTTGTTTCTGATTGATCGAACATTCAACAAAGCCATCTTAAGCGGTGCAGATCTACCACCAGGAGCAGAGACAGAGGTACGCAGCAGCGGCCTCAAGTGCTCATCGCACACACCGCGACCGGTCGAAAAAACTCTCAGGGGCAAAAGAAACGGACCACTGTAGACGCTCGGAACCAAGGGGCGAAGACACGGCAATCTGGAAACAGCACAGCACTGCTCCAACTTCCAGAGTTTCCTGAGATGCACCTGTCTCCCAGCCCTTTTTCCTCTCCTTCTCCTCCGCCTCTTAGTACGTCTCTAAAGTCCCTCTCCTTCCCGCATGCAGACAGCCGATGCAGGTGGACAGCGGTACATGGTTGATTCACCCAAGCCACTCCAGGTACAAAAGCCGCCACACTTCGTCACAGATGAACGAATTAAAATCATCGTTTGGCGATCATACACCCACACGGCAGACACATCATAGGAGGACAAACTTAATAACAGCAACGCACATAAAATAATTAAAACAAAACGAAACGATCCTTCAGCCACAGCGGCAATGCCAAACACAGGCGCCATCTTGTAACAGGAAGTCAACGGTGTGTGTGAGAGCGAGAATGTCTGTGTGTGTGAGAGAGAGAGTGTGAGTGTGTGTGCGCGTGAGAGTGAGTTTGTGTGTTTATGAATGTGTGTGTCAGGCATGAAAACTCCTCACCTTTCGGCGAAATTCGCCGTTTTAAAACCAAAATGGGTCACCTACGTGATTTGTGCAGATCCGATGAGAAAATATTTATGGGGTGGGAGGGGGGGTCGTGGTCAGCATTTACCCGCTATATCTATATATAGTTACCATAAACTTAGCAGCTTTAAACCAATCATCATTCCTAATGCCGAAACCTGACAGCCAATCCGAGTCCGAGTAGGGCAGAATTGTTTTCAAAGTCTTTAACACCGCGAGTCTGATGCGGTCTGATGACACACTGCCGAACAAAGAACCGCACGTCGGAAAGCAAGCCTGAGGTAACGTAAGTTAGCTTACAATGTTAACTGTCCTGTCAGATACAGACAGCGATGTTGCCAATGTCATTATTTTTAATTTTGACATAGAAGTGGGCGGGATAATATCGCGAGCGGGCGCGGGCGCTGTGAGCGCTGAGCGAACAGCAGGAACGAGTAGTGAGTTGTCGTCAAAAAAGATGGATAATGCAAAAAAGCTGTCGGGGGCTAAACATAGAAAAAGAAAGAGGGAAAAGGAGATGGCATGTCAATTGATGCAACAGCAGCTAAATAAGTGGATGGTGAAAGGCTACAGGTAGGATTTTGTTTTGTGACGTCCAGGCATGTAGGCTAATGCCATCGGGACTACCGGGAGATTCCCAGTGGGCCGACGTGCTTTTTGGGCCGATACATCTCATACCTTTTTGTTTCGTTTTTTGTCTTAACGGCCCATAAAACTCGTACATCGGCGGCCCATTCGTTTTGTTTTGCTTAATTGGCGGCGCTTGGTTAGTGTGTAATGCATTGGTCAATAAAAAGTCAGCGTTAGTTTTTTTTTCTGACACCCCATGAAACACGTAGAGATCAGCGGCCCATTTGGTTCTTTTCTTGATTGACACTGGGCTGGCCCAATCACACCTTTAATGTGAAGTATAGAAATATACTCTTTCAAGTAGCCTATAGAAATTAGTACACAACTAATTATGAAAGTTTCCTTTATTTTTCAGTGCATTTGTTTTACAATATATGGCTATTACTATCATGGGATTAATATTATAACTATTATTATGTAGGCGTAGTAGTAATGTAGACAGACACTGTAACTAAAATAATTTTTCTTTGTTTAATTTTCACCAGATTGATGAATTTAACATTAAAAAGCACTATATACAGTGTGTGTGTGTGTATATATATATATATATATGGGTGTTTCTGCAACTACGGGCACTTTTAAGTCCCAGGAGTGAAATTTTAGATTTATGGTAAAATTTGTCATTTGATGTTTCATAAATATAAACGTAGTGTCAATACACACCTTGACATAAATAATTATGAATAAATAATATGATTTAATGTAAAATTATGAAGCATTTATAGGTCCAAACACCATTTTTGCTCATGTCCCACACCCGTGGTTTCAATGTTGAGATACTTAAAATTAGCTCATTCTTTTACAATATGACATTATTTCAAATGGAATTGTTTAATATACAGATTCATTTACAGAATCTTAAAATTCTTTGTATTATTTACTGATCATTTGTATGATTTTTTTAACTAAATGTGCCTGTCCCACACTTTTGAGTCCTTACCGCAACAATGAAAAAAAGCTTTTATTATGAAATTTTATCGAACACAAACAAGTCTAGTTTCTATGGAAACAGAAACTATCACTTGAGCACATTGCTGACAGACTGGACCACCACACTACCTCACTCACAAGATAACAAAAAAATAAGGTAAACATCATCTTTTCTGCTCTAGTATTTATTGTGCGTCCTTACCATTCAGCTTAATAATTGTGTATT